>CAVLJG010000008.1:92492579-92522818 GCA_963669975.1 Acanthoscelides obtectus | reverse complement strand
AAGGAGGACAGCGCTATTCGGATGATTCAATATTCGAAGAGCGATCGTCATGAAGAAGAAAATAACACGTTTTAGACGATCCGCTAGCACGCACTTACTTTTGTAATATATTCGTACCTACAATACCCCGCCTAACAGCGGTCATAGAACAGTAATTTTAGACATTCTAAAGTTCTCAATGTATTCAAAAAAGTTTATTTTTGTGTCCAAAAAGGAGGACAGCATTATTGGGTATGATTCAATAGTCGAAGAAGCGATCGTCATCAAGAAGAAAATAACACGTTTTAGACGATCCGCTAGCACGCACTTACTTTTGTAATATATTCGTACCTACAATACCCCGCTAACAGCGGTCATAGAACAGTATTTTAGACATTCTAAAGTTCCCTATGTATTCAAAAAAGTTTATTTTTGTGTCCAAAAAGGAGGACAGCGCTATTCGGAATGATTCAATATTCGAAGATGCGATCGTCATTAAGAAGAAAATAACACGTTTTAGACGATCCGCTAGCACGCACCTTACTTTTGTAATATATTCGTACCTACAATACCCCGCCTAACAGCGTCATAGAACAGTAATTGTAGACATTTCTAAAGTTCCTCAATGTATTCAAAAAAGTTTATTTTTGTGTCCAAAAAGGAGGACAGCTTATTGGGTATGATTCAATATTCGAAGAAGCGATCGTCATGAAGAAGAAAATACACGTTTTACACGATCCGCTAGCACGCACTTACTTTGTGATATATTCGTACCTACAATACCCCGCCTAACAGCGGTCATAGAACAGTAATTTTAGAAATTTCTAAAGTTCTCAATGTATTCAAAAAAGTTATTTTTGTGTCCAAAAAAGGAGGACAGCATTATTGGGTATGATTCAATATTCGAAGAAGCGATCGTCATGAAGAGAAATCACACGTTTTACACGATCCGCTAGCACGCACTTACTTTTGTAATATTCGTACCTACAATACCCCGCCTACAGCGGTCATAGAACAGTAATTTTAGACATATCTAAAGTTCCCTATGTATTCAAAAAAGTTTATTTTTGTGTCCAAAAAAGGAGGACAGCCTTATTGGATGATTCAATATTCGAAGAAGCGATCGTCATGAAGAAGAAAATAACACGTTTTAGACGATCCGCTAGCACGCACTTACTTTTGTAAATATTCGTACCTACAATACCCCGCCTAACAGCGGTCATAGAACAGTAATTTTAGACATTTCTAAAGTTCTCATGTATTCAAAAAGTTTATTTTTGTGTCCAAAAAAGGAGGACAGCATTATTGGAATTCAATATTCGAAGAGCGATCGTCATGAAGAAGAAAATAACACGTTTTAACGATCCGCTAGCACGCACTTACTTTTGTATATATATTCGTACCTACAATACCCCGCCTAACAGCGGTCATAGAACATAATTTTAGACATTCTAAAGTTCTCATGTATTCAAAAAAGTTTATTTTTGTGTCCAAAAAAGGAGGACAAAAAAGCAATATTATTGGGCGTATGATTCAGAGGCGAAAGCGTAATCGTCCAACCCAATCAAGAAATAAAAGAAAAGTAACAAAAAAGTTTTTTGAAGGAGGACGATTCCGCTAAAATTAGCACTTACTTTTGTAATATTCGTACCTACAATACCCCGCCTAACAGCGGTCATAGAACAGTAATTTTAGACATATCTAAAGTTCCATGTATTCAAAAAAGTTTATTTTTGTGTCCAAAAAAGGAGGACAGCGCTATTCGGAATGATTCAATATTCGAAGAGCGATCGTCATGAAGAAGAAAATAACACGTTTTAGACGATCCGCTAGCACGCACTTACTTTTGTAAATATTCGTACCTACAATACCCCGCCTAACAGCGGTCATAGAACAGTAATTTTAGACATTCTAAAGTTCTCATGTATTCAAAAAAGTTTATTTTTGTGTCCAAAAAAGGAGGACAGCGCTATTGGTGATTCAATATTCGAAGAGGATCGTCATGAAGAAGAAAATAACACGTTTTAGACGATCCGCTAGCACGCACTTACTTTTGTAATATATTCGTACCTACAATACCCCGCCTAACAGCGGTCATAGAACAGTAATTTTAGACATTTCTAAAGTTCTCAATGTATTCAAAAAAGTTTATTTTTGTGTCCAAAAAAGGAGGACAGCATTATTGGGTATGATTCAATATTCGAAGAAGCGATCGTCATGAAGAAGAAAATAACACGTTTTAGACGATTCCGCTAGCACGCACTTACTTTTGTATATATTCGTACCTACAATACCCCGCCTAACAGCGGTCATAGAACAGTAATTTAGACATTTCTAAAGTTCTCAATGTATTCAAAAAAGTTTATTTTGTGTCCAAAAAAGGAGGACAGCATTATTGGGTATGATTCAATATTCGAAGAAGCGATCGTCATGCAAGAAGAAAATAACACGTTTTAGACGATCCGCTAGCACGCACTTACTTTTGTAATATATTCGTACCTACAATACCCCGCCTAACAGCGGTCATAGAACAGTAATTTTAGACATTTCTAAAGTTCTCAATGTATTCAAAAAAGTTTATTTTTGTGTCCAAAAAAGGAGGACAGCTATTCGGTATGATTCAATATTCGAAGAAGCGATCGTCATGAAGAAGAAAATAACACGTTTTAGACGATCCGCTAGCACGCACTTACTTTTGTAATATATTCGTACCTACAATACCCGCCTAACAGCGGTCATAGAACAGTAATTTTAGACATTTCTAAAGTTCTCAATGTATTCAAAAAGTTTATTTTTGTGTCCAAAAAAGGAGGACAGCGCTATTGGGTATGATTCAATATTCGAAGAAGCGATCGTCATGAAGAAGAAAATAACACGTTTTAGAACGATCCGCTAGCACGCACTTACTTTTGTAATATATTCGTACCTACAATACCCCGCCTAACAGCGGTCATAGAACAGTAATTTTAGACATTTCTAAAGTTCTCAATGTATTCAAAAAAGTTTATTTTTGTGTCCAAAAAAGGAGGACAGCCTTATTGGGTATGATTCAATATTCGAAAAGAAGCGATCGTCCATCAAGAAGAAAATAACACGTTTTAGACGATCCGCTAGCACGCACTTACTTTTGTAATATATTCGTACCTACAATACCCCGCCTAACAGCGGTCATAGAACAGTCATTTTAGACATATCTAAAGTTCCCTATGTATTCAAAAAAGTTTATTTTTGTGTCCAAAAAAGGAGGACAGCGCTATTCGGAATGATTCAATATTCGAAGAGGCGATCGTCATGAAGAAGAAAATAACACGTTTTAGACGATCCGCTAGCACGCACTTACTTTTGTAATATATTCGTACCTACAATACCCCGCCTAACAGCGGTCATAGAACAGTAATTTTTAGACATTTCTAAAGTTCTCAATGTATTCAAAAAAGTTTATTTTTTGTGTCCAAAAAAGGAGGACAGCATTATTGGGTATGATTCAATATTCGAAAGAAGCGATCGTCATGAAGAAGAAAATCAGACGTTTTACACGATCCGCTAGCACGCACTTACATTTGTGATATATTCGTACCTACAATACCCCGCCTAACAGCGGTCATAGAACAGTAATTTAGACATTTCTAAAGTTCTCAATGTATTCAAAAAAGTTATTTTTTGTGTCCAAAAAGGAGGACAGCATTATTGGCTATGATTCAATATTCGAAGAAGCGATCGTCATCAAGAAGAAAATAACACGTTTTAGACGATCCGCTAGCACGCACTACTTTTGTATATATTCGTACCTACAATACCCCGCCTAACAGCGGTCATAGAACAGTAATTTTAGACATATCTAAAGTTCCCTATGTATTCAAAAAAGTTTATTTTTGTGTCCAAAAAGGAGGACAGCGCTTATTCGGAATGATTCAATATTCGAAGAGGCGATCGTCATGAAGAAGAAAATAACACGTTTTAGACGATCCGCTAGCACGCACTTACTTTTGTAATATATTCGTTACCTACAATACCCCGCCTAACAGCGGTCATAGAACAGTAATTTTAGACATTTCTAAAGTTCTCAATGTATTCAAAAAAGTTTATTTTTGTGTCCCAAAAAAGGAGGACAGCATATTGGGTATGATTCAATATTCGAAGAGCGATCGTCATCAAGAAGAAAATAACACGTTTTAGACGATCCGCTAGCACGCACTTACTTTTGTAATATATTCGTACCTACAATACCCCGCCTAACAGCGGTCATAGAACAGTAATTTTAGACATATCTAAAGTTCCCTATGTATTCAAAAAAGTTTATTTTTGTGTCCAAAAAAGGAGGACAGCGCTATTCGGAATGATTCAATATTCGAAGAGGCGATCGTCATGAAGAAGAAAATAACACGTTTTAGACGATCCGCTAGCACGCACTTACTTTTGTAATATATTCGTACCTACAATACCCCGCCTAACAGCGGTCATAGAACAGTAATTTAGACATATCTAAAGTTCCCTATGTATTCAAAAAAGTTTATTTTGTGTCCAAAAAGGAGGACAGCGCTATTCGGAATGATTCAATATTCGAAGAGGCGATCGTCATGAAGAAGAAAATAACACGTTTTAGACGATCCGCTAGCACGCACTTACTTTTGTAATATATTCGTACCTACAATACCCCGCCTAACAGCGGTCATAGACAGTAATTTTAGACATATCTAAAGTTCCCTATGTATTCAAAAAAGTTTATTTTGTGTCCAAAAAGGAGGACAGCGCTATTCGGAATGATTCAATATTCGAAGAGGCGATCGTCATGAAGAAGAAAAATAACACGTTTTAGACGATCCGCTAGCACGCACTTACTTTTGTAATATATTCGTACCTACAATACCCGCCTAACAGCGGTCATAGAACAGTAATTTTAGACATTTCTAAAGTTCTCAATGTATTCAAAAAAGTTTATGTTTGTGTCCAAAAAAGGAGGACAGCATTATTGGGTATGATTCAATATTCGAAGAAGCGATCGTCATGAAGAAGAAAATCGCACGTTTTACACGATCCGCTAGCACGCACTTACTTTTGTGATATATTCGTACCTACAATACCCCGCCTAACAGCCGGTCATAGAACAGTAATTTTAGACATTTCTAAAGTTCTCAATGTATTCAAAAAGTTTATTTTTGTGTCCAAAAAAGGAGGACAGCATTATTGGGTATGATTCAATATTCGAAGAAGCGATCGTCATCAAGAAGAAAATAACACGTTTTAGACGATCCGCTAGCACGCACTTACTTTTGTAATATATTCGTACCTACAATACCCCGCCTAACAGCGGTCATAGAACAGTAATTTTAGACATTTCTAAAGTTCTCAATGTATTCAAAAAAGTTTATTTTTGTGTCCAAAAAAGGAGGACAGCATTATTGGGTATGATTCAATATTCGAAGAAGCGATCGTCATGAAGAAGAAAATCACACGTTTTACACGATCCGCTAGCACGCACTTACTTTTGTGATATATTCGTACCTACAATACCCCGCCTAACAGCGGTCATAGAACAGTAATTTTAGACATTCTAAAGTTCTCAATGTATCAAAAAGTTTATTTTTGTGTCCAAAAAAGGAGGACAGCATATTGGGTATGATTCAATATTCGAAGAAGCGATCGTCATCAAGAAGAAACTAACACGTTTTAGACCGATCCGCTAGCACGCACTTACTTTTGTAATATATTCGTTACCTACATACCACCCGCTAACAGCGGTCATAGAACAGTAATTTTAGACATTTCTAAAGTTCTCAATGTATTCAAACAAGTTTATTTTTGTGTCCAAAAAGGAGGGACAGCCTTATTGGGTATGATTCAATATTCGAAGAAGCGATCGTCATGAAGAAGAAAATCACACCGTTTTACACGATCCGCTAGCACGCACTTACTTTTGTGATATATTCGTACCTACAATACCCCGCCTAACAGCGGTCATAGAACAGTAATTTTAGACATATCTAAAGTTTCCCTATGTATTCAAAAAAGTTATTTGTGTGTCCAAAAAAGGAGGACAGCGCTATTCGAATGATTCAATATTCGACGAGGCGATCGTCATGAGAAGAAAAATAACACGTTTAGACGATCCGCTAGCACGCACTTACTTTTGTAATATATTCGTACCTACAATACCCCGCCTAACAGCGGTCATAGATCAGTAATTTTAGACATTTCTAAAGTTCTCAATGTATTCAAAAAAGTTTATTTTTGTGTCCAAAGAAGGAGGACAGCAGTATTGGGTATGATTCAATATTCGAAGAAGCGATCGCCATGAAGAAGAAAATCACACGTTTTACACGATCCGCTAGCACGCACTTACTTTTGTGATATATTCGTACCTACAATACCCCGCCTAACAGCGGTCATAGAACAGTAATTTTAGACATTTCTAAGTTCTCAATGTATTCAAAAAAGTTTATTTTTGTGTCCAAAAAAGGAGGACAGCATTATTGGGTATGATTCAATATTCGAAGAAGCGATCGTCATGAAGAAGAAAATCACACGTTTTACACGATCCGCTAGCACGCACTTACTTTTGTGATATATTCGTACCTACAATACCCCGCCTAACAGCGGTCATAGAACAGTAATTTTAGACATTTCTAAAGTTCTCAATGTATTCAAAAAAGTTTATTTTGTGTCCAAAAAAGGAGGACAGCATTATTGGGTATGATTCAATATTCGAAGAAGCGATCGTCATGAAGAAGAAAATCACACGTTTTACACGATCCGCTAGCACGCACTTACTTTTGTGATATATTCGTACCTACAATACCCCGCCTAACAGCGGTCATAGAACAGTAATTTTAGACATTTCTAAAGTTCTCAATGTATTCAAAAAAGTTTATTTTTGTGTCCAAAAAAGGAGGACAGCATTATTGGGTATGATTCAATATTCGAAGAAGCGATCGTCATCAAGAAGAAAGTAACACGTTTTAGACGATCCGCTAGCACGCACTTACTTTTGTAATATATTCGTACCTACAATACCCCGCCTAACAGCGGTCATAGAACAGTAATTTTAGACATTTCTAAAGTTCTCAATGTAGAAAGACTGTATAAAATCATGAAATATTTACCCACGAAAGAAAATATAGATCATTATAATCAGTATAAAAACAAATTTATAGAACTTTTGAGAAAAGCAAAAAAAAAATTACTATATAAAACAATTGAATAATAATTCACATGACTCTAGACACCTATGGTCCACTGTCAATGATATATTCAATAAGTCATCCTATTAACCTCTTAACCGAATATGACGAATATATTCGCCAAGTAATAAACTAACTTGGTTGGGTAGTACGAGTATATTCGCCTCACCTTTTTAAACGCCGCATTTCACGAATAATACGAATATAGTCGCTATTATGTTCTGTGGGAATCCCCACTCTTCGCACGTTCGAATGGTATACAAAACTTGCTGCTTTCTGTTAAGTGAGCTCAGTTGAGGACTGATATAGGCTGGAGTACAGGCGTTTTGCGCGCTACCCTTTTGTAATGTCTGACGCGAGTGAATCTTCATTCGATTACAACAGCGATCTTTTGTCTATCAGTTCTATTGATACTAACTATGATTTATCAAGCTGCGACGATTTATCTTCGGCAGATGGATCAGAAAGTGAATACCCAGAAGAGACTGCAGACGACGTAGAGGTACCTTGGGTCAAAGAAGGTATACCGCGCCCTAACTTTCCCTTCACTTCAGATCCTGGTGTAAAAGTTCCTGATATTAGCTCGGATAATATTTTGGAGATATTTGAGTTATTCATGGATCAGCATTTGACAAACCTTGTAGTAGAAGAAACAAATAGGTAAAATGGTGTTACTCTACACTTATTATGAATATTCTA
Source organism: Acanthoscelides obtectus (assembly GCA_963669975.1). Taxonomy (NCBI): domain Eukaryota; kingdom Metazoa; phylum Arthropoda; class Insecta; order Coleoptera; family Chrysomelidae; genus Acanthoscelides; species Acanthoscelides obtectus. The sequence continues at coordinate 92,514,962 of CAVLJG010000008.1, read as the reverse complement.
CATTTGTCTTATTCTAGGTACGCCAATCAGTTCATTATCAAGAACTATGAAAATATCAGGCCTCGTTCAAGAGTTCGCGCCTGGACTCAAACGGATGCTAATGAAATAAAAACTTTTCTTGGATTGTTGTTATTACAAAGTGTTTGCGTAAAACCATCATACGAAATGTACTTTTCGAAAAGGGAAAGCATAGAAACACCTTTTTTTTCCAAGGTGATGACTGAGAGGAAGTTTGCACTTATATGTAAGTTCCTACATTTTTCTAATAATAACGAAATTGACGAAAACACTTCTCAGAGGAAGCTATTCAAAATTAAACCTGTCCTAGATCACCTTCAAAAGAGGTTTATGGAAGTTTACATTCCTGAACAAAACATTTCCATTGACGAGTCACTACTAGGTTGGAAAGGTCGCCTAACGTGGAAACAGTACATCCCATCGAAAAGAAAAAGGTTTGGGATAAAACTATTTATTTTAGCTGAAAGCTCAACAGGCTACACCTATAACTTTTTGATATATACCGGAGCTGATACAAACTATGGCGACAGCTTCGCGAGTGAACCTTTATCAGCTAGAGTGGTATTAGAACTCTCAAATAATATCTTAGATAAAGGCTATTGTCTGTTTCTCGATAACTACTATACTAGCGTGGACTTGGCAGAAAAGTTATCGATGAGGCGCACAGATTGTGTTGGCACAATGAGGTTGAATAGGAAAGGTATACCAAAAAAGCTGAAGGAGAAAAAGTTGGAACACGGAGAAGCATATGCCTTATTTAGGAAGAAAATTATGTTGCTGAAGTATAAAGATAAAAAAGAAATAGTGATGATAAGTACTTTACATGACAATCAGTTTGTAGAGAAAACAAAAAGAGGGAAGGTAATGAAAAAGCCAGTAGTTATAGAGCATTATAATAAAAAAATGGGTGGAGTAGATTTGACAGACAATATGCTCCATTTTTATGCAATGTCACGTACACACCTCAAAAAATATTACAGAAAAATATTTCTTCATTTCTTAGATATAACTGTATTAAACAGTTACATCCTTTACAAAAAACTTGGTGGTAGGAAGTCACGTCTGAACTTTGTAATAGATTTAGCTGAAAAACTGATAGAAAAATATGGAAGAGATAAGAATTGTAAAGCAGGTAGACGATCAAAAACAAAAAATGCAAGTCGGCTGATTGAGAAACATTTTCCATCTGTAATACCATCCACGACACATAAAAAGAAACCGACCAAAAGGTGTGTAGTGTGTAGAGGGAAAGGCAAGAGGAAAGAGAGTATATATTGGTGCGAATCATGTAAAACTGGACTGTGTGCTGCACCATGTTTTGGTTTATATCATTCGTAGTTTAGTGAGCTTTTTTGTCAATAATTTTCAATAAAGTAATTGGAATTATTGGATACATGCTTGCATTTTTATTATCTTATTTATACGCTCTCCCTATCGAGTGAAACGAGTATATACGCATACTTTCTATCTGTAAGGATATCACATTACGGGAACGACGAATATATGCGCATCTTTTTATCTTACCGGGTAATGCGAATATTCTCGCATTTAATATTTTTATGACACGATACATACAACCACATCCGAATTCTGGCAACACGGTTAAGAGGTTAAAAAAACAATATTAATGAAATAAAAACAAAGACAGGACAGAAAACAGACAATATTCAGCAAATATGTGATGAGTTCATAGAATTTTTCACGAATATAGGAGGAAACTTAGCAAATAATATCAAACAAAATGCTGATATTCATCTGCATGAAACAAGACTGAATAATTCATTTGTATTAACTGAAGTAGACTATCAGGATGTTTTCAATGCCATTATGACTCTAAAAAATAAAAAAAGCCCTGGAGTTGACGAAATTAGAGCTGAACATCTAAAGATACTGGCCAAACAAATAACAGAACCACTTGCTTATATCATTAACAAATCCTTCCAATCTGGAGTATTTCCATCAGCTTTCAAGACAGCAATCATCATACCTATCTATAAATCTAATGATAATACGGACGTCACTAACTATCGACCTATTTCACTTATATCAAGTTTAGCTAAAGTTTTTGAGAAATTACTCCTTAATAAAATGATTAATTTTCTTAATAAATTCAAAATTCTAAATTCAAATCAATATGGTTTTATAGCGGGCAAATCTACAACAGATGGGGTATTAAGTATAGTAGATGAAATAACCCAAAATATAGATGGAAAAGTACCATCGATATGCGTATTTGTGGACTTACAAAAAGCGTTTGACACAGTTAACCACAATATACTTTTGGAAATCTTAGAAAGAATAGGTTTTCGTGGAAAGATGTATACTTTAATGGAAAATTATTTATCAAATAGACCGCAATCAGTAAAATTATTAAGCTCGTACAGTAAAGAAATGTTTGTTAAATGTGGTGTTCCACAAGGTACAATTTTGGGTCCTCTGTTATTCAATATTTATTTAAACGATATATTCAAAATTAACAGTACTGGTAAAATAGTCAGTTTTGCAGACGATACTGCTATACTCTATAAAGGTAAGGATTGGAACGATTTAAAAGATATTATCCAAAATGACTTTTGCAAAATTATTCAGTGGTTTAATAACCGAAAATTAACAATTAACTTTACTAAAACTCATTTTTTACCATTTTCATCACTATCTAATCATCTACCAAAATATAACCACCTTCGGTTTAAGGTAAATGATAAAAATATAAAAATCAATAGAGTTAATGATACAAAATATTTAGGAATTTATCTAGATCCCCACTTGAGATGGGATGTACATATTTCTCACATACTAAAGAAAATTAGATTCATAGCATATAAAATAAAATTTCTAACCGGTATATTAACTGAATATTATCTACGAATAATATATCAAGCTTTAGTCGAACCACACATAACATATGGTGTAGTAGTGTGGGGTGCTGCATGCACGACATACTTTAACGATTTAGATGTACTTCAAAGAAGAATTTTAAAATCAATGTTAGGCAAATCAAAATTATACCCAACTAATGACTTATATAATGATGCACAAGTATATGATACTAAACAACTCTACTTCTTACATACCATCACTCATTATCACAAAACTATTAGTGAACACGACATAATTAAACATAATCATAAAACCAGATATAAATTACGCGCAAAAAATGTTCCTAAACCAAACAAATCCCTAATGAAACGATGTCACCTGTATATAGCTCCAAAATTGTACGAACATTTACCAAATAATTTAAAACAATTACGCAATACATTAGGCTTCAAAAAAAAATTAAAAAAATTTATTAACACGATTGGGAGAAATCAAATTAATAAAATAATCTCAAATATTACACAATAAATGCTCTACCATTCTTACCAATAATTTCTTTTTTCTCTCTATTTTATTATATTTTGCAATTCAACATACATATGATCCATGCACAGGCGTTGTCCTCCTATGGATATATTATATTTATTTACTCGTTTCATGTTCCCTGTATTTTAGAGTAAATAAATATTATTATTATTATTATTATTATTATTATTATTCAAAAAAGTTTATTTTTGTGTCCAAAAAAGGAGGACAGCATTATTGGGTATGATTCAATATTCGAAGAAGCGATCGTCATGAAGAAGAAAATCACACGTTTTACACGATCCGCTAGCACGCACTTACTTTTGTGATATATTCGTACCTACAATACCCCGCCTAACAGCGGTCATAGAACAGTAATTTTAGACATTTCTAAAGTTCTCAATGTATTCAAAAAAGTTTATTTTTGTGTCCAAAAAAGGAGGACAGCATTATTGGGTATGATTCAATATTCGAAGAAGCGATCGTCATCAAGAAGAAAATAACACGTTTTAGACGATCCGCTAGCACGCACTTACTTTTGTGATATATTCGTAAATACAATACCCCGCCTAACAGCGGTCATAGAACAGTAATTTTAGACATTTCTAAAGTTCTCAATGTATTCAAAAAAGTTTATTTTTGTGTCCAAAAAAGGAGGACAGCATTATTGGGTATGATTCAATATTCGAAGAAGCGATCGTCATCAAGAAGAAAATAACACGTTTTAGACGATCCGCTAGCACGCACTTACTTTTGTAATATATTCGTACCTACAATACCCCGCCTAACAGCGGTCATAGAACAGTAATTTTAGACATTTCTAAAGTTCTCAATGTATTCAAAAAAGTTTATTTTTGTGTCCAAAAGAGGAGGACAGCATTATTGGGTATGATTCAATATTCGAAGAAGCGATCGTCATCAAGAAGAAAATAACACGTTTTAGACGATCCGCTAGCACGCACTTACTTTTGTAATATATTCGTACCTACAATACCCCGCCTAACAGCGGTCATAGAACAGTAATTTTAGACATATCTAAAGTTCCCTATGTATTCAAAAAAGTTTATTTTTGTGTCCAAAAAAGGAGGACAGCGCTATTCGGAATGATTCAATATTCGAAGAGGCGATCGTCATGAAGAAGAAAATAACACGTTTTAGACGATCCGCTAGCACGCACTTACTTTTGTAATATATTCGTACCTACAATACCCCGCCTAACAGCGGTCATAGAACAGTAATTTTAGACATTTCTAAAGTTCTCAATGTATTCAAAAAAGTTTATTTTTGTGTCCAAAAAAGGAGGACAGCATTATTGGGTATGATTCAATATTCGAAGAAGCGATCGTCATGAAGAAGAAAATCAGACGTTTTACACGATCCGCTAGCACGCACTTACATTTGTGATATATTCGTACCTACAATACCCCGCCTAACAGCGGTCATAGAACAGTAATTTTAGACATTTCTAAAGTTCTCAATGTATTCAAAAAAGTTTATTTTTGTGTCCAAAAAAGGAGGACAGCATTATTGGCTATGATTCAATATTCGAAGAAGCGATCGTCATCAAGAAGAAAATAACACGTTTTAGACGATCCGCTAGCACGCACTTACTTTTGTAATATATTCGTACCTACAATACCCCGCCTAACAGCGGTCATAGAACAGTAATTTTAGACATATCTAAAGTTCCCTATGTATTCAAAAAGTTTATTTTTGTGTCCAAAAAAGGAGGACAGCGCTATTCGGAATGATTCAATATTCGAAGAGGCGATCGTCATGAAGAAGAAAATAACACGTTTTAGACGATCCGCTAGCACGCACTTACTTTTGTAATATATTCGTACCTACAATACCCCGCCTAACAGCGGTCATAGAACAGTAATTTTAGACATTTCTAAAGTTCTCAATGTATTCAAAAAAGTTTATTTTTGTGTCCAAAAAAGGAGGACAGCATTATTGGGTATGATTCAATATTCGAAGAAGCGATCGTCATCAAGAAGAAAATAACACGTTTTAGACGATCCGCTAGCACGCACTTACTTTTGTAATATATTCGTACCTACAATACCCCGCCTAACAGCGGTCATAGAACAGTAATTTTAGACATATCTAAAGTTCCCTATGTATTCAAAAAAGTTTATTTTTGTGTCCAAAAAAGGAGGACAGCGCTATTCGGAATGATTCAATATTCGAAGAGGCGATCGTCATGAAGAAGAAAATAACACGTTTTAGACGATCCGCTAGCACGCACTTACTTTTGTAATATATTCGTACCTACAATACCCCGCCTAACAGCGGTCATAGAACAGTAATTTTAGACATATCTAAAGTTCCCTATGTATTCAAAAAAGTTTATTTTTGTGTCCAAAAAAGGAGGACAGCGCTATTCGGAATGATTCAATATTCGAAGAGGCGATCGTCATGAAGAAGAAAATAACACGTTTTAGACGATCCGCTAGCACGCACTTACTTTTGTAATATATTCGTACCTACAATACCCCGCCTAACAGCGGTCATAGATCAGTAATTTTAGACATATCTAAAGTTCCCTATGTATTCAAAAAAGTTTATTTTTGTGTCCAAAAAAGGAGGACAGCGCTATTCGGAATGATTCAATATTCGAAGAGGCGATCGTCATGAAGAAGAAAATAACACGTTTTAGACGATCCGCTAGCACGCACTTACTTTTGTAATATATTCGTACCTACAATACCCCGCCTAACAGCGGTCATAGAACAGTAATTTTAGACATTTCTAAAGTTCTCAATGTATTCAAAAAAGTTTATGTTTGTGTCCAAAAAAGGAGGACAGCATTATTGGGTATGATTCAATATTCGAAGAAGCGATCGTCATGAAGAAGAAAATCGCACGTTTTACACGATCCGCTAGCACGCACTTACTTTTGTGATATATTCGTACCTACAATACCCCGCCTAACAGCGGTCATAGAACAGTAATTTTAGACATTTCTAAAGTTCTCAATGTATTCAAAAAAGTTTATTTTTGTGTCCAAAAAAGGAGGACAGCATTATTGGGTATGATTCAATATTCGAAGAAGCGATCGTCATCAAGAAGAAAATAACACGTTTTAGACGATCCGCTAGCACGCACTTACTTTTGTAATATATTCGTACCTACAATACCCCGCCTAACAGCGGTCATAGAACAGTAATTTTAGACATTTCTAAAGTTCTCAATGTATTCAAAAAAGTTTATTTTTGTGTCCAAAAAAGGAGGACAGCATTATTGGGTATGATTCAATATTCGAAGAAGCGATCGTCATGAAGAAGAAAATCACACGTTTTACACGATCCGCTAGCACGCACTTACTTTTGTGATATATTCGTACCTACAATACCCCGCCTAACAGCGGTCATAGAACAGTAATTTTAGACATTTCTAAAGTTCTCAATGTATTCAAAAAAGTTTATTTTTGTGTCCAAAAAAGGAGGACAGCATTATTGGGTATGATTCAATATTCGAAGAAGCGATCGTCATCAAGAAGAAAATAACACGTTTTAGACGATCCGCTAGCACGCACTTACTTTTGTAATATATTCGTACCTACAATACCCCCCGCCTAACAGCGGTCATAGAACAGTAATTTTAGACATTTCTAAAGTTCTCAATGTATTCAAACAAGTTTATTTTTGTGTCCAAAAAAGGAGGACAGCATTATTGGGTATGATTCAATATTCGAAGAAGCGATCGTCATGAAGAAGAAAATCACACGTTTTACACGATCCGCTAGCACGCACTTACTTTTGTGATATATTCGTACCTACAATACCCCGCCTAACAGCGGTCATAGAACAGTAATTTTAGACATATCTAAAGTTCCCTATGTATTCAAAAAAGTTTATTTGTGTGTCCAAAAAAGGAGGACAGCGCTATTCGGAATGATTCAATATTCGAAGAGGCGATCGTCATGAAGAAGAAAATAACACGTTTTAGACGATCCGCTAGCACGCACTTACTTTTGTAATATATTCGTACCTACAATACCCCGCCTAACAGCGGTCATAGATCAGTAATTTTAGACATTTCTAAAGTTCTCAATGTATTCAAAAAAGTTTATTTTTGTGTCCAAAGAAGGAGGACAGCAGTATTGGGTATGATTCAATATTCGAAGAAGCGATCGCCATGAAGAAGAAAATCACACGTTTTACACGATCCGCTAGCACGCACTTACTTTTGTGATATATTCGTACCTACAATACCCCGCCTAACAGCGGTCATAGAACAGTAATTTTAGACATTTCTAAAGTTCTCAATGTATTCAAAAAAGTTTATTTTTGTGTCCAAAAAAGGAGGACAGCATTATTGGGTATGATTCAATATTCGAAGAAGCGATCGTCATGAAGAAGAAAATCACACGTTTTACACGATCCGCTAGCACGCACTTACTTTTGTGATATATTCGTACCTACAATACCCCGCCTAACAGCGGTCATAGAACAGTAATTTTAGACATTTCTAAAGTTCTCAATGTATTCAAAAAAGTTTATTTTTGTGTCCAAAAAAGGAGGACAGCATTATTGGGTATGATTCAATATTCGAAGAAGCGATCGTCATGAAGAAGAAAATCACACGTTTTACACGATCCGCTAGCACGCACTTACTTTTGTGATATATTCGTACCTACAATACCCCGCCTAACAGCGGTCATAGAACAGTAATTTTAGACATTTCTAAAGTTCTCAATGTATTCAAAAAAGTTTATTTTTGTGTCCAAAAAAGGAGGACAGCATTATTGGGTATGATTCAATATTCGAAGAAGCGATCGTCATCAAGAAGAAAGTAACACGTTTTAGACGATCCGCTAGCACGCACTTACTTTTGTAATATATTCGTACCTACAATACCCCGCCTAACAGCGGTCATAGAACAGTAATTTTAGACATTTCTAAAGTTCTCAATGTAGAAAGACTGTATAAAATCATGAAATATTTACCCACGAAAGAAAATATAGATCATTATAATCAGTATAAAAACAAATTTATAGAACTTTTGAGAAAAGCAAAAAAAAATTACTATATAAAACAATTGAATAATAATTCACATGACTCTAGACACCTATGGTCCACTGTCAATGATATATTCAATAAGTCATCCTATTAACCTCTTAACCGAATATGACGAATATATTCGCCAAGTAATAAACTAACTTGGTTGGGTAGTACGAGTATATTCGCCTCACCTTTTTAAACGCCGCATTTCACGAATAATACGAATATAGTCGCTATTATGTTCTGTGGGAATCCCCACTCTTCGCACGTTCGAATGGTATACAAAACTTGCTGCTTTCTGTTAAGTGAGCTCAGTTGAGGACTGATATAGGCTGGAGTACAGGCGTTTTGCGCGCTACCCTTTTGTAATGTCTGACGCGAGTGAATCTTCATTCGATTACAACAGCGATCTTTTGTCTATCAGTTCTATTGATACTAACTATGATTTATCAAGCTGCGACGATTTATCTTCGGCAGATGGATCAGAAAGTGAATACCCAGAAGAGACTGCAGACGACGTAGAGGTACCTTGGGTCAAAGAAGGTATACCGCGCCCTAACTTTCCCTTCACTTCAGATCCTGGTGTAAAAGTTCCTGATATTAGCTCGGATAATATTTTGGAGATATTTGAGTTATTCATGGATCAGCATTTGACAAACCTTGTAGTAGAAGAAACAAATAGGTAAAATGGTGTTACTCTACACTTATTATGAATATTCTACATTTGTCTTATTCTAGGTACGCCAATCAGTTCATTATCAAGAACTATGAAAATATCAGGCCTCGTTCAAGAGTTCGCGCCTGGACTCAAACGGATGCTAATGAAATAAAAACTTTTCTTGGATTGTTGTTATTACAAAGTGTTTGCGTAAAACCATCATACGAAATGTACTTTTCGAAAAGGGAAAGCATAGAAACACCTTTTTTTCCAAGGTGATGACTGAGAGGAAGTTTGCACTTATATGTAAGTTCCTACATTTTTCTAATAATAACGAAATTGACGAAAACACTTCTCAGAGGAAGCTATTCAAAATTAAACCTGTCCTAGATCACCTTCAAAAGAGGTTTATGGAAGTTTACATTCCTGAACAAAACATTTCCATTGACGAGTCACTACTAGGTTGGAAAGGTCGCCTAACGTGGAAACAGTACATCCCATCGAAAAGAAAAAGGTTTGGGATAAAACTATTTATTTTAGCTGAAAGCTCAACAGGCTACACCTATAACTTTTTGATATATACCGGAGCTGATACAAACTATGGCGACAGCTTCGCGAGTGAACCTTTATCAGCTAGAGTGGTATTAGAACTCTCAAATAATATCTTAGATAAAGGCTATTGTCTGTTTCTCGATAACTACTATACTAGCGTGGACTTGGCAGAAAAGTTATCGATGAGGCGCACAGATTGTGTTGGCACAATGAGGTTGAATAGGAAAGGTATACCAAAAAAGCTGAAGGAGAAAAAGTTGGAACACGGAGAAGCATATGCCTTATTTAGGAAGAAAATTATGTTGCTGAAGTATAAAGATAAAAAAGAAATAGTGATGATAAGTACTTTACATGACAATCAGTTTGTAGAGAAAACAAAAAGAGGGAAGGTAATGAAAAAGCCAGTAGTTATAGAGCATTATAATAAAAAAATGGGTGGAGTAGATTTGACAGACAATATGCTCCATTTTTATGCAATGTCACGTACACACCTCAAAAAATATTACAGAAAAATATTTCTTCATTTCTTAGATATAACTGTATTAAACAGTTACATCCTTTACAAAAAACTTGGTGGTAGGAAGTCACGTCTGAACTTTGTAATAGATTTAGCTGAAAAACTGATAGAAAAATATGGAAGAGATAAGAATTGTAAAGCAGGTAGACGATCAAAAACAAAAAATGCAAGTCGGCTGATTGAGAAACATTTTCCATCTGTAATACCATCCACGACACATAAAAAGAAACCGACCAAAAGGTGTGTAGTGTGTAGAGGGAAAGGCAAGAGGAAAGAGAGTATATATTGGTGCGAATCATGTAAAACTGGACTGTGTGCTGCACCATGTTTTGGTTTATATCATTCGTAGTTTAGTGAGCTTTTTTGTCAATAATTTTCAATAAAGTAATTGGAATTATTGGATACATGCTTGCATTTTTATTATCTTATTTATACGCTCTCCCTATCGAGTGAAACGAGTATATACGCATACTTTCTATCTGTAAGGATATCACATTACGGGAACGACGAATATATGCGCATCTTTTTATCTTACCGGGTAATGCGAATATTCTCGCATTTAATATTTTTATGACACGATACATACAACCACATCCGAATTCTGGCAACACGGTTAAGAGGTTAAAAAAACAATATTAATGAAATAAAAACAAAGACAGGACAGAAAACAGACAATATTCAGCAAATATGTGATGAGTTCATAGAATTTTTCACGAATATAGGAGGAAACTTAGCAAATAATATCAAACAAAATGCTGATATTCATCTGCATGAAACAAGACTGAATAATTCATTTGTATTAACTGAAGTAGACTATCAGGATGTTTTCAATGCCATTATGACTCTAAAAAATAAAAAAAGCCCTGGAGTTGACGAAATTAGAGCTGAACATCTAAAGATACTGGCCAAACAAATAACAGAACCACTTGCTTATATCATTAACAAATCCTTCCAATCTGGAGTATTTCCATCAGCTTTCAAGACAGCAATCATCATACCTATCTATAAATCTAATGATAATACGGACGTCACTAACTATCGACCTATTTCACTTATATCAAGTTTAGCTAAAGTTTTTGAGAAATTACTCCTTAATAAAATGATTAATTTTCTTAATAAATTCAAAATTCTAAATTCAAATCAATATGGTTTTATAGCGGGCAAATCTACAACAGATGGGGTATTAAGTATAGTAGATGAAATAACCCAAAATATAGATGGAAAAGTACCATCGATATGCGTATTTGTGGACTTACAAAAAGCGTTTGACACAGTTAACCACAATATACTTTTGGAAATCTTAGAAAGAATAGGTTTTCGTGGAAAGATGTATACTTTAATGGAAAATTATTTATCAAATAGACCGCAATCAGTAAAATTATTAAGCTCGTACAGTAAAGAAATGTTTGTTAAATGTGGTGTTCCACAAGGTACAATTTTGGGTCCTCTGTTATTCAATATTTATTTAAACGATATATTCAAAATTAACAGTACTGGTAAAATAGTCAGTTTTGCAGACGATACTGCTATACTCTATAAAGGTAAGGATTGGAACGATTTAAAAGATATTATCCAAAATGACTTTTGCAAAATTATTCAGTGGTTTAATAACCGAAAATTAACAATTAACTTTACTAAAACTCATTTTTTACCATTTTCATCACTATCTAATCATCTACCAAAATATAACCACCTTCGGTTTAAGGTAAATGATAAAAATATAAAAATCAATAGAGTTAATGATACAAAATATTTAGGAATTTATCTAGATCCCCACTTGAGATGGGATGTACATATTTCTCACATACTAAAGAAAATTAGATTCATAGCATATAAAATAAAATTTCTAACCGGTATATTAACTGAATATTATCTACGAATAATATATCAAGCTTTAGTCGAACCACACATAACATATGGTGTAGTAGTGTGGGGTGCTGCATGCACGACATACTTTAACGATTTAGATGTACTTCAAAGAAGAATTTTAAAATCAATGTTAGGCAAATCAAAATTATACCCAACTAATGACTTATATAATGATGCACAAGTATATGATACTAAACAACTCTACTTCTTACATACCATCACTCATTATCACAAAACTATTAGTGAACACGACATAATTAAACATAATCATAAAACCAGATATAAATTACGCGCAAAAAATGTTCCTAAACCAAACAAATCCCTAATGAAACGATGTCACCTGTATATAGCTCCAAAATTGTACGAACATTTACCAAATAATTTAAAACAATTACGCAATACATTAGGCTTCAAAAAAAAATTAAAAAAATTTATTAACACGATTGGGAGAAATCAAATTAATAAAATAATCTCAAATATTACACAATAAATGCTCTACCATTCTTACCAATAATTTCTTTTTTCTCTCTATTTTATTATATTTTGCAATTCAACATACATATGATCCATGCACAGGCGTTGTCCTCCTATGGATATATTATATTTATTTACTCGTTTCATGTTCCCTGTATTTTAGAGTAAATAAATATTATTATTATTATTATTATTATTATTATTATTCAAAAAAGTTTATTTTTGTGTCCAAAAAAGGAGGACAGCATTATTGGGTATGATTCAATATTCGAAGAAGCGATCGTCATGAAGAAGAAAATCACACGTTTTACACGATCCGCTAGCACGCACTTACTTTTGTGATATATTCGTACCTACAATACCCCGCCTAACAGCGGTCATAGAACAGTAATTTTAGACATTTCTAAAGTTCTCAATGTATTCAAAAAAGTTTATTTTTGTGTCCAAAAAAGGAGGACAGCATTATTGGGTATGATTCAATATTCGAAGAAGCGATCGTCATCAAGAAGAAAATAACACGTTTTAGACGATCCGCTAGCACGCACTTACTTTTGTAATATATTCGTACCTACAATACCCCGCCTAACAGCGGTCATAGAACAGTAATTTTAGACATATCTAAAGTTCCCTATGTATTCAAAAAAGTTTATTTTTGTGTCCAAAAAAGGAGGACAGCGCTATTCGGAATGATTCAATATTCGAAGAGGCGATCGTCATGAAGAAGAAAATAACACGTTTTAGACGATCCGCTAGCACGCACTTACTTTTGTAATATATTCGTACCTACAATACCCCGCCTAACAGCGGTCATAGAACAGTAATTTTAGACATATCTAAAGTTCCCTATGTATTCAAATAAGTTTATTTTTGTGTCCAAAAAAAGGAGGACAGCGCTATTCGGAATGATTCAATATTCGAAGAGGCGATCGTCATGAAGAAGAAAATAACACGTTTTAGACGATCCGCTAGCACGCACTTACTTTTGTAATATATTCGTACCTACAATACCCCGCCTAACAGCGGTCATAGAACAGTAATTTTAGACATATCTAAAGTTCCCTATGTATTCAAAAAAGTTTATTTTTGTGTCCAAAAAAGGAGGACAGCATTATTGGGTATGATTCAATATTCGAAGAAGCGATCGTCATGAAGAAGAAAATCGCACGTTTTACACGATCCGCTAGCACGCACTTACTTTTGTGATATATTCGTACCTACAATACCCCGCCTAACAGCGGTCATAGAACAGTAATTTTAGACATTTCTAAAGTTCTCAATGTATTCAAAAAAGTTTATTTTTGTGTCCAAAAAAGGAGGACAGCGCTATTCGGAATGATTCAATATTCGAAGAGGCGATCGTCATGAAGAAGAAAATAACACGTTTTAGACGATCCGCTAGCACGCACTTACTTTTGTAATATATTCGTACCTACAATACCCCGCCTAACAGCGGTCATAGAACAGTAATTTTAGACATTTCTAAAGTTCTCAATGTATTCAAAAAAGTTTATGTTTGTGTCCAAAAAAGGAGGACAGCATTATTGGGTATGATTCAATATTCGAAGAAGCGATCGTCATGAAGAAGAAAATCGCACGTTTTACACGATCCGCTAGCACGCACTTACTTTTGTGATATATTCGTACCTACAATACCCCGCCTAACAGCGGTCATAGAACAGTAATTTTAGACATTTCTAAAGTTCTCAATGTATTCAAAAAAGTTTATTTTTGTGTCCAAAAAAGGAGGACAGCATTATTGGGTATGATTCAATATTCGAAGAAGCGATCGTCATCAAGAAGAAAATAACATGTTTTAGACGATCCGCTAGCACGCACTTACTTTTGTAATATATTCGTACCTACAATACCCCGCCTAACAGCGGTCATAGAACAGTAATTTTAGACATATCTAAAGTTCCCTTTGTATTCAAAAAAGTTTATTTTTGTGTCCAAAAAAGGAGGACGGCGCTATTCGGAATGATTCAATATTCGAAGAGGCGATCGTCATGAAGAAGAAAATAACACGTTTTAGACGATCCGCTAGCACGTACTTACTTTTGTAATATATTCGTACCTACAATACCCCGCCTAACAGCGGTCATAGAACAGTAATTTTAGACATTTCTAAAGTTCTCAATGTATTCAAAAAAGTTTATTTTTGTGTCCAAAAAAGGAGGACAGCATTATTGGGTATGATTCAATATTCGAAGAAGCGATCGTCATCAAGAAGAAAATAACACGTTTTAGACGATCCGCTAGCACGCACTTACTTTTGTAATATATTCGTACCTACAATACCCCGCCTAACAGCGGTCATAGAACAGTAATTTTAGACATATCTAAAGTTCCCTATGTATTCAAAAAAGTTTATTTTTGTGTCCAAAAAAGGAGGACAGCGCTATTCGGAATGATTCAATATTCGAAGAGGCGATCGTCATGAAGAAGAAAATAACACGTTTTAGACGATCCGCTAGCACGCACTTACTTTTGTAATACGTATATATTCGTACCTACAATACCCCGCCTAACAGCGGTCATAGAACAGTAATTTTAGACATATCTAAAGTTCCCTATGTATTCAAAAAAGTTTATTTTTGTGTCCAAAAAAAGGAGGACAGCGCTATTCGGAATGATTCAATATTCGAAGAGGCGATCGTCATGAAGAAGAAAATAACACGTTTTAGACGATCCGCTAGCACGCACTTACTTTTGTAATATATTCGTACCTACAATACCCCGCCTAACAGCGGTCATAGAACAGTAATTTTAGACATATCTAAAGTTCCCTATGTATTCAAAAAAGTTTATTTTTGTGTCCAAAAAAGGAGGACAGCGCTATTCGGAGTGATTCAATATTCGAAGAGGCGATCGTCATGAAGAAGAAAATAACACGTTTTAGACGATCCGCTAGCACGCACTTACTTTTGTAATATATTCGTACCTACAATACCCCGCCTAACAGCGGTCATAGAACAGTAATTTTAGACATATCTAAAGTTCCCTATGTATTCAAAAAAGTTTATTTTTGTGTCCAAAAAAAGGAGGACAGCGCTATTCGGAATGATTCAATATTCGAAGAGGCGATCGTCATGAAGAAGAAAATAACACGTTTTAGACGATCCGCTAGCACGCACTTACTTTTGTAATATATTCGTACCTACAATACCCCGCCTAACAGCGGTCATAGAACAGTCATTTTAGACATATCTAAAGTTCCCTATGTATTCAAAAAAGTTTATTTTTGTGTCCAAAAAAGGAGGACAGCGCTATTCGGAATGATTCAATATTCGAAGAGGCGATCGCCATGAAGAAGAAAATAACACGTTTTAGACGATCCGCTAGCACGCACTTACTTTTGTAATATATTCGTACCTACAATACCCCGCCTAACAGCGGTCATAGAACAGTAATTTTAGACATTTCTAAAGAACTCAATGTATTCAAAAAAGTTTATTTTTGTGTCCAAAAAAGGAGGACAGCATTATTGGGTATGATTCAATATTCGAAGAAGCGATCGTCATGAAGAAGAAAATCACACGTTTTACACGATCCGCTAGCACGCACTTACTTTTGTGATATATTCGTACCTACAATACCCCGCCTAACAGCGGTCATAGAACAGTAATTTTAGACATTTCTAAAGTTCTCAATGTATTCAAAAAAGTTTATTTTTGTGTCCAAAAAAGGAGGACAGCATTATTGGGTATGATTCAATATTCGAAGAAGCGATCGTCATGAAGAAGAAAATCACACGTTTTACACGATCCGCTAGCACGCACTTACTTTTGTGATATATTCGTACCTACAATACCCCGCCTAACAGCGGTCATAGAACAGTAATTTTAGACATATCTAAAGTTCCCTATGTATTCAAAAAAGTTTATTTTTGTGTCCAAAAAAGGAGGACAGCGCTATTCGGAATGATTCAATATTCGAAGAGGCGATCGTCATGAAGAAGAAAATAACACGTTTTAGACGATCCGCTAGCACGCACTTACTTTTGTAATATATTCGTACCTACAATACCCCGCCTAACAGCGGTCATAGAACAGTAATTTTAGACATTTCTAATGTTCTCAATGTATTCAAAAAAGTTTATTTTTGTGTCCAAAAAAGGAGGACAGCATTATTGGGTATGATTCAATATTCGAAGAAGCGATCGTCATGAAGAAGAAAATCACACGTTTTACACGATCCGCTAGCACGCACTTACTTTTGTGATATATTCGTACCTACAATACCCCGCCTAACAGCGGTCATAGAACAGTAATTTTAGACATTTCTAAAGTTCTCAATGTATTCAAAAAAGTTTATTTTTGTGTCCAAAAGAGGAGGACAGCATTATTGGGTATGATTCAATATTCGAAGAAGCGATCGTCATCAAGAAGAAAATAACACGTTTTAGACGATCCGCTAGCACGCACTTACTTTTGTAATATATTCGTACCTACAATACCCCGCCTAACAGCGGTCATAGAACAGTAATTTTAGACATATCTAAAGTTCCCTATGTATTCAAAAAAGTTTATT
Source organism: Acanthoscelides obtectus (assembly GCA_963669975.1). Lineage (NCBI taxonomy): Eukaryota > Metazoa > Arthropoda > Insecta > Coleoptera > Chrysomelidae > Acanthoscelides > Acanthoscelides obtectus. The sequence continues at coordinate 92,497,990 of CAVLJG010000008.1, read as the reverse complement.
TTTGTGTCCAAAAAAGGAGGACAGCGCTATTCGGAATGATTCAATATTCGAAGAGGCGATCGTCATGAAGAAGAAAATAACACGTTTTAGACGATCCGCTAGCACGCACTTACTTTTGTAATATATTCGTACCTACAATACCCCGCCTAACAGTGGTCATAGAACAGTAATTTTAGACATATCTAAAGTTCCCTATGTATTCAAAAAAGTTTATTTTTGTGTCCAAAAAAAGGAGGACAGCGCTATTCGGAATGATTCAATATTCGAAGAGGCGATCGTCATGAAGAAGAAAATAACACGTTTTAGACGATCCGCTAGCACGCACTTACTTTTGTAATATATTCGTACCTACAATACCCCGCCTAACAGCGGTCATAGAACAGTAATTTTAGACATATCTAAAGTTCCCTATGTATTCAAAAAAGTTTATTTTTGTGTCCAAAAAAGGAGGACAGCGCTATTCGGAATGATTCAATATTCGAAGAGGCGATCGTCATGAAGAAGAAAATAACACGTTTTAGACGATCCGCTAGCACGCACTTACTTTTGTAATATATTCGTACCTACAATACCCCGCCTAACAGCGGTCATAGATCAGTAAATTTAGACATATCTAAAGTTCCCTATGTATTCAAAAAAGTTTATTTTTGTGTCCAAAAAAGGAGGACAGCGCTATTCGGAATGATTCAATATTCGAAGAGGCGATCGTCATGAAGAAGAAAATAACACGTTTTAGACGATCCGCTAGCACGCACTTACACTTTTGTAATATATTCGTACCTACAATACCCCGCCTAACAGCGGTCATAGAACAGTAATTTTAGACATTTCTAAAGTTCTCAATGTATTCAAAAAAGTTTATTTTTGTGTCCAAAAAAGGAGGACAGCATTATTGGGTATGATTCAATATTCGAAGAAGCGATCGTCATGAAGAAGAAAATCACACGTTTTACACGATCCGCTAGCACGCACTTACTTTTGTGATATATTCGTACCTACAATACCCCGCCTAACAGCGGTCATAGAACAGTAATTTTAGACATTTCTAAAGTTCTCAATGTATTCAAAAAGTTTATTTTTGTGTCCAAAAAAGGAGGACAGCATTATTCGGAATGATTCAATATTCGAAGAGGCGATCGTCATGAAGAAGAAAATAACACGTTTTAGACGATCCGCTAGCACGCACTTACTTTTGTAATATATTCGTACCTACAATACCCCGCCTAACAGCGGTCATAGAACAGTAATTTTAGACATATCTAAAGTTCCCTATGTATTCAAAAAAGTTTATTTTTGTGTCCAAAAAAGGAGGACAGCGCTATTCGGAATGATTCAATATTCGAAGAGGCGATCGTCATGAAGAAGAAAATAACACGTTTTAGACGATCCGCTAGCACGCACTTACTTTTGTAATATATTCGTACCTACAATACCCCGCCTAACAGCGGTCATAGAACAGTAATTTTAGACATATCTAAAGTTCCCTATGTATTCAAAAAGTTTATTTTTGTGTCCAAAAAAAGGAGGACAGCGCTATTCGGAATGATTCAATATTCGAAGAGGCGATCGTCATGAAGAAGAAAATAACACGTTTTAGACGATCCGCTAGCACGCACTTACTTTTGTAATATATTCGTACCTACAATACCCCGCCTAACAGCGGTCATAGAACAGTAATTTTAGACATATCTAAAGTTCCCTATGTATTCAAAAAGTTTATTTTTGTGTCCAAAAAAGGAGGACAGCGCTATTCGGAATGATTCAATATTCGAAGAGCGATCGTCATGAAGAAGAAAATAACACGTTTTAGACGATCCGCTAGCACGCACTTACTTTTGTAATATATTCGTACCTACAATACCCCGCCTAACAGCGGTCATAGAACAGTAATTTTAGACATTTCTAAAGTTCTCAATGTATTCAAAAAAGTTTATTTTTGTGTCCAAAAAAGGAGGACAGCGCTATTCGGAATGATTCAATATTCGAAGAGGCGATCGTCATGAAGAAGAAAATAACACGTTTTAGACGATCCGCTAGCACGCACTTACTTTTGTAATATATTCGTACCTACAATACCCCGCCTAACAGCGGTCATAGAACAGTAATTTTAGACATATCTAAAGTTCCCTATGTATTCAAAAAAGTTTATTTTTGTGTCCAAAAAAGGAGGACAGCGCTATTCGGAATGATTCAATATTCGAAGAGGCGATCGTCATGAAGAAGAAAATAACACGTTTTAGACGATCCGCTAGCACGCACTTACTTTTGTAATATATTCGTACCTACAATACCCCGCCTAACAGCGGTCATAGAACAGTAATTTTAGACATATCTCAAGTTCCCTATGTATTCAAAAAAGTTTATTTTTGTGTCCAAAAAAGGAGGACAGCGCTATTCGGAAGTGATTCAATATTCGAAGAGGCGATCGTCATGAAGAAGAAAATAACACGTTTTAGACGATCCGCTAGCACGCACTTACTTTTGTAATATATTCGTACCTACAATACCCCGCCTAACAGCGGTCATAGAACAGTAATTTTAGACATGATCTAAAGTTCCCTATGTATTCAAAAAGTTTATTTTTGTGTCCAAAAAAGGAGGACAGCGCTATTCGGAATGATTCAATATTCGAAGAGGCGATCGTCATGAAGAAGAAAATAACACGTTTTAGACGATCCGCTAGCACGCACTTACTTTTGTAATATATTCGTACCTACAATACCCCGCCTAACAGCGGTCATAGAACAGTAATTTTAGACATATCTAAAGTTCCCTATGTATTCAAAAAGTTTATTTTTGTGTCCAAAAAAGGAGGACAGCGCTATTCGGAATGATTCAATATTCGAAGAGGCGATCGTCATGAAGAAGAAAATAACACGTTTTAGACGATCCGCTAGCACGCACTTACTTTTGTAATATATTCGTACCTACAATACCCCGCCTAACAGCGGTCATAGAATCAGTAATTTTAGACATATCTAAAGTTCCCTATGTATTCAAAAAAGTTTATTTTTGTGTCCAAAAAAGGAGGACAGCGCTATTCGGAATGATTCAATATTCGAAGAGGCGATCGTCATGAAGAAGAAAATAACACGTTTTAGACGATCCGCTAGCACGCACTTACTTTTGTAATATATTCGTACCTACAATACCCCGCCTAACAGCGGTCATAGAACAGTAATTTTAGACATTTCTAAAGTTCTCAATGTATTCAAAAAAGTTTATTTTTGTGTCCAAAAAAGGAGGACAGCATTATTGGGTATGATTCAATATTCGAAGAAGCGATCGTCATGAAGAAGAAAATCACACGTTTTACACGATCCGCTAGCACGCACTTACTTTTGTGATATATTCGTACCTACAATACCCCGCCTAACAGCGGTCATAGAACAGTAATTTTAGACATTTCTAAAGTTCTCAATGTATTCAAAAAAGTTTATTTTTGTGTCCAAAAAGGAGGACAGCATTATTGGGTATGATTCAATATTCGAAGAAGCGATCGTCATCAAGAAGAAAATAACACGTTTTAGACGATCCGCTAGCACGCACTTACTTTTGTAATATATTCGTACCTACAATACCCCGCCTAACAGCGGTCATAGAACAGTAATTTTAGACATATCTAAAGTTCCCTATGTATTCAAAAAAGTTTATTTTTGTGTCCAAAAAAGGAGGACAGCGCTATTCGGAATGATTCAATATTCGAAGAGGCGATCGTCATGAAGAAGAAAATAACACGTTTTAGACGATCCGCTAGCACGCACTTACTTTTGTAATATATTCGTACCTACAATACCCCGCCTAACAGCGGTCATAGAACAGTAATTTTAGACATTTCTAAAGTTCTCAATGTATTCAAAAAAGTTTATTTTTGTGTCCAAAAAAGGAGGACAGCGATATTGGGTATGATTCAATATTCGAAGAGCGATCGTCATGAAGAAGAAAATAACACGTTTTAGACGATCCGCTAGCACGCACTTACTTTTGTAATATATTCGTACCTACAATACCCCGCCTAACAGCGGTCATAGAACAGTAATTTTAGACATATCTAAAGTTCCCTATGTATTCAAAAAAGTTTATTTTTGTGTCCAAAAAGGAGGACAGCGCTATTCGGAATGATTCAATATTCGAAGAGGCGATCGTCATGAAGAAGAAAATAACACGTTTTAGACGATCCGCTAGCACGCACTTACTTTTGTAATATATTCGTACCTACAATACCCCGCCTAACAGCGGTCATAGAACAGTAATTTTAGACATATCTAAAGTTCCCTATGTATTCAAAAAAGTTTATTTTTGTGTCCAAAAAAGGAGGACAGCGCTATTCGGAATGATTCAATATTCGAAGAGGCGATCGTCATGAAGAAGAAAATAACACGTTTTAGACGATCCGCTAGCACGCACTTACTTTTGTAATATATTCGTACCTACAATACCCCGCCTAACAGCGGTCATAGATCAGTAAATTTAGACATATCTAAAGTTCCCTATGTATTCAAAAAAGTTTATTTTTGTGTCCAAAAAAGGAGGACAGCGCTATTCGGAATGATTCAATATTCGAAGAGGCGATCGTCATGAAGAAGAAAATAACACGTTTTAGACGATCCGCTAGCACGCACTTACACTTTTGTAATATATTCGTACCTACAATACCCCGCCTAACAGCGGTCATAGAACAGTAATTTTAGACATTTCTAAAGTTCTCAATGTATTCAAAAAAGTTTATTTTTGTGTCCAAAAAAGGAGGACAGCATTATTGGGTATGATTCAATATTCGAAGAAGCGATCGTCATGAAGAAGAAAATCACACGTTTTACACGATCCGCTAGCACGCACTTACTTTTGTGATATATTCGTACCTACAATACCCCGCCTAACAGCGGTCATAGAACAGTAATTTTAGACATTTCTAAAGTTCTCAATGTATTCAAAAAAGTTTATTTTTGTGTCCAAAAAAGGAGGACAGCATTATTGGGTATGATTCAATATTCGAAGAAGCGATCGTCATCAAGAAGAAAATAACACGTTTTAGACGATCCGCTAGCACGCACTTACTTTTGTAATATATTCGTACCTACAATACCCCGCCTAACAGCGGTCATAGAACAGTAATTTTAGACATATCTAAAGTTCCCTATGTATTCAAAAAAGTTTATTTTTGTGTCCAAAAAAGGAGGACAGCGCTATTCGGAATGATTCAATATTCGAAGAGGCGATCGTCATGAAGAAGAAAATAACACGTTTTAGACGATCCGCTAGCACGCACTTACTTTTGTAATATATTCGTACCTACAATACCCCGCCTAACAGCGGTCATAGAACAGTAATTTTAGACATATCTAAAGTTCCCTATGTATTCAAATAAGTTTATTTTTGGTGTCCAAAAAAGGGAGGACAGCGCTATTCGA
>CAVLJG010000008.1:92464887-92492079 GCA_963669975.1 Acanthoscelides obtectus | reverse complement strand
ATTTTAATAAAATTTTGTATAAGTACTTGAATGAAGCATAATAAGTAAATGATAAAAATTTCAAATGATTGCACTGCTTTAAAGACCTTTAAAATGTGTGGATGCACCCTGATGTGCTACGCATTCTCCAACGCGTCTAGGCATGCTTCTGATCAGGTGGTCAATGTCCTCCTGTGGTATCTCATTCCAGGCAACCACCAACTCCTCTCGAAGAGCTTCTAGAGTCTGAGGAGGACGTTGCCAATTGAGCAAACTCCTACCCATCATATCCCACACGTGCTCAATTGGGGATAAGTCGGGAGATCTTGGTGGCCATGGTAACAATGTGACATCATTATGATGAAAGAAGTCTATTGTGACTCTTGCAACATGTGGTCGGGCATTATCTTGTTGGAAGGTTGGATCTGCCAGGGGTCAAGATAGGGTAAAAGATGGGGTTCTAGAACTTCGTGGATATAAGCTGCGCGTTCAGTTACCTCTGATGAAGATTGAAGGTACCTGGAACCATAAGTTATAGCACCCCAAACCATAACTCCAACAGTGTGATGACATGTCTTTCAACAAAAAACTGTGAATTCCTCCTTTCACCACGTCGCCTTCTAATCCTGGCACGACCATCGTGCATGCCTAAACAAAATCGAGACTCGTCACTAAAGACAATACTGTTCCATTCCTGATCCCAGAGTGACCGTTGTCTGCACCACTCAAGGCGATTACGTCGGTGTTCTCGAGTTAAAGGGAGGAAGGACCCAGTGTGGCCGGTATGAAAACAAGCCAAAACTTCTCATTCGTCGGTAAACACTTCGCATGCCAATAGGTCTTCCGTGTTCTGCAAACCATTCATTTGCAATGGACCTGGTAGTGGAGAAACGGTCCCTTAAGGCCAATAATCTTAGGCGGCGATCTTCACGGTCTGTTGTTCTACGGCGGCGTCCAGTGACCCTTGCTCATTGCGTACGGCCTTCTCGAAGCCATGCCTGACAACACCTAACCACAGTGTCTACACTTCTTTGCACTCTAACTGCAATTGCCCGAAAAGAAAGTCCAGCTTCCCGAAGTCCCACTATACGGCCCCTATCAAACTCACTAAGTTGACGAAATCGTACAGGTCTCCGTACTCTACGCATCGTAACCGATCGTAAAGGATGTCAAGAACCAAAATCAGCAAACGTTGATTCTTTACTGCGGTTGAAATATTCATTTTTAGAGCGTTAGTGAATTAAAAAAAAGCAGTATAAAAACCGGAATGTCCAACTGATAAGGCTGAAAATTTTTTCACTTGTTATTTACAGTAAGATAAATACATTCACCAACTTTTATTAAAATAAAACCATTTAAACAGGGTGTTCGGATTTATATGTCACTTAGTATATTACAAAAGTAAGTGCGTGCTAGCGGATCGTCTAAAACGTGAGATTTTCTTCTTCATGACGATCGCTTCTTCGAATATTGAATCATACCGGATAACGCTATCCTCCTTTTTTGGACACAATTATAAACTTTTTTGAATATATTGAGAACTTTAGGAATGTCTAAAATTACTGATCTATAACGCTGTTAGGCGGGGTATTGTAGGTACGAACATATTATAAAAGTAAGTGCGTGCTAGCGGATCGTTTAAAACGTGCGATTTTCTTCTTCATGACGATCGCTTCTTCGAATATTGAATCATACCCAATAATGCTGTCCTCCTTTTTTGGACACAAAAATAAACTTTTTTGAATACATTGAGAACTTTAGAAATGTCTAAAATTACTGTTCTATGACCGCTGTTAGGCGGGGTATTGTAGTTACGACTATATTACAAAAGTAAATGCGTGCTAGCGGATCGTCTAAAACGTGTTATTTTTTCTTCTTGACGATCGCTTCTTCGAATATTGAATCATACCGCATAGCGCTGTCCTCCTTCTTTGGACACAAAAATAAACTTTTTTGAGTACATTGGGAACTTTAGGAATGTCTAAAATTACTGAGCTATAACGCTGTTAGGCGGGGTATTGTAGGTACGAATATATTACAAAAGTAAGTGCGTGCTAGCGGATCGTCTAAAACGTGTTATTTTTTCTTCATGACGATCGCTTCTTCGAATATTGAATCATACCGGATAACGCTATTCTCCTTTTTTGGACACAATAATAAACTTTTTTGAATATATTGAGAACTTCAGGAATGTCTAAAATTACTGATCTATAACGCTGTTAGGCGGGGTATTGTAGGTACGAACATATTACAAAAGTAAGTGCGTGCTAGCGGATCGTCTAAAACGTGTGATTTTCTTCTTCATGACGATCGCTTCTTCGAATATTGAATCATACCGAATAGCGCTGTCCTCCTTTTTTGGACACAAAAATAAACTTTTTTGAGTACATTGGGAACTTTAAGAATGTCTAAAATTACTGAGCTATAATGCTGTTAGGCGGGGTATTGTAGGTACGAACATATTACAAAATTTTCTTCTTCATGACGATCGCTTCTTCGAAAATTGAATCATACCCAATCCAGCATTATTGCTGTCCTCCTTTTTTGGACACAAAAATAAACTTTTTTGTGTACATTGAGAACTTCAGGAATGTCTAAAGTTACTGAGCTATAACGCTGTTAGCTAGCGGATCGTCTAAAACGTGTGATTTTCTTCTTCATGACGCTGATGATCTCTTCTTCGAATATTGAATCATACCCGATAATGCTGTCCTCCTTTTTTGGACACAAAAATAAACTTTTTGAAAACATTGAGAACTTTAGAAATGTCTAAAATTACTGTTCTATGACCGCTGTTAGGCGGGGTATTGTAGGTACGAATATATTACAAAAGTAAGTGCGTGCTAGCGGATCGTCTAAAACGTGTTATTTTTTCTTCATGACGATCGCTTCTTCGAATATTGAATCATACCGAATAGCGCTGTCCTCCTTTTTTGGACATAAAAATAAACTTTTTTGAGTACATTGGGAACTTTAGGAATGTCTAAAATTACTGAGCTATAACGCTGTTAGGCGGAGTATTGTAGGTACGAATATATTACAAAAGTAAGTGCGTGCTAGCGGATCGTCTAAAACATGTGATTTTCTTCTTCATGACGATCGCTTCTTCGAATATTGAATCATACCCAATAATGCTGTCCTCCTTTTTTGGACACAAAAATAAACTTTCTTGAATACATTGAGAACTTTAGAAGTGTCTAAAATTTCTGTTCTATGACCGCTGTTAGGCGGGGTATTGTAGGTACGAAGATATTACAAAAGTGAGTGCGTGCTAGCGGATCGTCTAAAACGTGTTATTTTTTCTTCATGACGATCGCTTCTTCGATATTGAATCATTCCGAATAGCGCTGTCCTCCTGTTTTGGACACAAAAATAAACTTTTTTGAATACATTGAGAACTTTAGATATGTCTAAAATTACTGTTCTATGACCGCTGTTAGGCGGGGTATTGTAGGTACGAATATATTACAAAAGTAAGTGCGTGCTAAGCGGATCGTCTAAAACGTGTTATTTTTTCTTCTTGACGATCGCTTCTTCGAATATTGAATCATACCGAATAGCGCTGTCCTCCTTTTTTGGACACAAAAATAAACTTTTTTGAATATATTGAGAACTCTAGGAATGTCTAAAGTTACTGATCTATAACGCTGTTAGACGGGGTATTGTAGGAACGAACATATTACAAAAGTAAGTGCGTGCTAGCGGATCGTCTAAAACGTGTTATTTTTTCTTCTTGACGATCGCTTCTTCGAATATTGAATCATACCGAATAGCGCTGTCCTCCTTTTTTGGACACAAAAATAAACTTTTTTGAATATATTGAGAACTCTAGGAATGTCTAAAGTTACTGATCTATAACGCTGTTAGACGGGGTATTGTAGGAACGAACATATTACAAAAGTAAGTGCGTGCTAGCGGATCGTCTAAAACGTGTTATTTTCTTCTTCATGACGATCGCCTCTTCGATATTGAATCATTCCGAATAGCGCTGTCCTCCTTTTTTGGACACAAAAATAAACTTTTTTGAATACATTGAGAACTTTAGATATGTCTAAAATTACTGTTCTATGACCGCTGTTAGGCGGGGTATTGTAGGTACGAATATATTACAAAAGTAAGTGCGTGCTAAGCGGATCGTCTAAAACGTGTTATTTTTTCTTCTTGACGATCGCTTCTTCGAATATTGAATCATACCGAATAGCGCTGTCCTCCTTTTTTGGACACAAAAATAAACTTTTTTGAGTACATTGGGAACTGTAGGAATGTCTAAAATTACTGAGCTATAACGCTGTTAGGCGGGGTATTGTAGGTACGAATATATTACAAAAGTAAGTGCGTGCTAGCGGATCGTCTAAAACGTGCGATTTTCTTCTTTATGACGATCGCTTCTTCGAATATTGAATCATACCGGATAACGCTATCCTCCTTTTTTGGGCACAATAATAAACTTTTTTGAATATATTGAGAACTTTAGGAATGTCTAAAATTACTGATCTATAACGCTGTTAGGCGGGGTATTGTAGGTACGAACATATTACAAAAGTAAGTGCGTGCTAGCGGATCGTCTAAAACGTGTAATTTTCTTCTTCATGACGATCGCTTCTTCGAATATTGAATCATACCCAATAATGCTGTCCTCCTTTTTTGGACACAAAAATAAACTTTTTTGAGTACATTGAGAACTTTAGGAATGTCTAAAATTACTGAGCTATAACGCTGTTAGGCAGGGTATTGTAGGTACGAACATATTACAAAAGTAAGTGGTGCGTGCTAGCGGATCGTCTAAAACGTGTGATTTTCTTCTTCACGACGATCGCTTCTTCGAATATTGAATCATACCCAATAATGCTGTCCTCCTTTTTTGGACACAAAAATAAACTTTTTTGAATACATTGAGAACTTTAGAAATGTCTAAAATTACTGTTCTATGACCGCTGTTAGGCGGGGTATTGTAGGTACGAATATATTACAAAAGTAAGTGCGTGCTAACGGATCGTCTAAAACGTGTTATTTTTTCTTCATGACGATCGCTTCTTCGAATATTGAATCTTACCGAATAGCGCTGTCCTCCTTTTTTGGACACAAAAATAAACTTTTTTGAGTACATTGGGAACTTTAGGAATGTCTAAAATTACTGAGCTATAACGCTGTTAGGCGGGGTATTGTAGGTACGAATATATTACAAAAGTGAGTGCGTGCTAGCGGATCGTCTAAAACATGTAATTTTCTTCTTCATGACGATCGCTTCTTCGAATATTGAATCATACCCAATAATGCTGTCCTCCTTTTTTGGACACAAAAATAAACTTTTTTGAATACATTGAGAACTTTAGAAGTGTCTAAAATTACTGTTCTATGACCGCTGTTAGGCGGGATATTGTAGGTACGAATATATTACAAAAGTGAGTGCGTGCTAGCGGATCGTCTAAAACGTGTTATTTTTTCTTCATGACGATCGCTTCTTCGATATTGAATCATTCCGAATAGCGCTGTCCTCCTTTTTTGGACACAAAAATAAACTTTTTTGAATACATTGAGAACTTTAGATATGTCTAAAATTACTGTTCTATGACCGCTGTTAGGCGGGGTATTGTAGGTACGAATATATTACAAAAGTAAGTGCGTGCTAAGCGGATCGTCTAAAACGTGTTATTTTTTCTTCTTGACGATCGCTTCTTCGAATATTGAATCATACCGAATAGCGCTGTCCTCCTTTTTTGGACACAAAAATAAACTTTTTTGAATACATTGAGAACTTTAGGAATGTCTAAAGTTACTGATCTATAACGCTGTTAGACGGGGTATTGTAGGAACGAACATATTACAAAAGTAAGTGCGTGCTAGCGGATCGTCTAAAACGTGTTATTTTCTTCTTCATGACGATCGCCTCTTCGATATTGAATCATTCCGAATAGCGCTGTCCTCCTTTTTTGGACACAAAAATAAACTTTTTTGAATACATTGTGAACTTTAGATATGTCTAAAATTACTGTTCTATGACCGCTGTTAGGCGGGGTATTGTAGGTACGAATATATTACAAAAGTAAGTGCGTGCTAAGCGGATCGTCTAAAACGTGTTATTTTTTCTTCTTGACGATCGCTTCTTCGAATATTGAATCATACCGAATAGCGCTGTCCTCCTTTTTTGGACACAAAAATAAACTTTTTTGAGTACATTGGGAACTTTAGGAATGTCTAAAATTACTGAGCTATAACGCTGTTAGGCGGGGTATTGTAGGTACGAATATATTACAAAAGTAAGTGCGTGCTAGCGGATCGTCTAAAACGTGCGATTTTCTTCTTTATGACGATCGCTTCTTCGAATATTGAATCATACCGGATAACGCTATCCTCCTTTTTTGGACACAATAATAAACTTTTTTGAATATATTGAGAACTTTAGGAATGTCTAAAATTACTGATCTATAACGCTGTTAGGCGGGGTATTGTAGGTACGAACATATTACAAAAGTAAGTGCGTGCTAGCGGATCGTCTAAAACGTGTAATTTTCTTCTTCATGACGATCGCTTCTTCGAATATTGAATCATACCCAATAATGCTGTCCTCCTTTTTTGGACACAAAAATAAACTTTTTTGAGTACATTGAGAACTTTAGGAATGTCTAAAATTACTGAGCTATAACGCTGTTAGGCGGGTATTGTAGGTACGAACATATTACAAAAGTAAGTGCGTGCTAGCGGATCGTCTAAAACGTGTGATTTTCTTCTTCATGACGATCGCTTCTTCGAATATTGAATCATACCAATAATGCTGTCCTCCTTTTTTGGACACAAAAATAAACTTTTTTGAATACATTGAGAACTTTAGAAATGTCTAAAATTACTGTTCTATGACCGCTGTTAGGCGGGGTATTGTAGGTACGAATATATTACAAAAGTAAGTGCGTGCTAGCGGATCGTCTAAAACGTGTTATTTTTTCTTCATGACGATCGCTTCTTCGAATATTGAATCATACCGAATAGCGCTGTCCTCCTTTTTTGGACACAAAAATAAACTTTTTTGAGTACATTGGGAACTTTAGGAATGTCTAAAATTACTGAGCTATAACGCTGTTAGGCGGGGTATTGTAGGTACGAACATATTACAAAAGTAAGTGCGTGCTAGCGGATCGTCTAAAACGTGTGATTTTCTTCTTCATGACGATCGCTTCTTCGAATATTGAATCATACCCAATAATGCTGTCCTCCTTTTTTGGACACAAAAATAAACTTTTTTGAATACATTGAGAACTTTAGAAATGTCTAAAATTACTGTTCTATGACCGCTGTTAGGCGGGGTATTGTAGGTACGAATATATTACAAAAGTAAGTGCGTGCTAGCGGATCGTCTAAAACGTGTTATTTTTTCTTCATGACGATCGCTTCTTCGAATATTGAATCATACCGAATAGCGCTGTCCTCCTTTTTTGGACACAAAAATAAACTTTTTTGAGTACATTGGGAACTTTAGGAATGTCTAAAATTACTGAGCTATAACGCTGTTAGGCGGGGTATTGTAGGTACGAATATATTACAAAAGTAAGTGCGTGCTAGCGGATCGTCTAAAACGTGTGATTTTCTTCTTCATGACGATCGCTTCTTCGAATATTGAATCATACCGAATAATGCTGTCCTCCTTTTTTGGACACAAAAATAAACTTTTTTGAGTACATTGAGAACTTTAGGAATGTCTAAAATTACTGAGCTATAACGCTGTTAGGCGGGGTATTGTAGGTACGAACATATTACAAAAGTAAGTGCGTGCTAGCGGATCGTCTAAAACGTGTGATTTTCTTCTTCATGACGATCGCTTCTTCGAATATTGAATCATACCCAATAATGCTGTCCTCCTTTTTTGGACACAAAAATAAACTTTTTTGAATATATTGAGAACTTTAGGAATGTCTAAAGTTACTGATCTATAACGCTGTTAGGCGGGGTATTGTAGGTACGAACATATTACAAAAGTAAGTGCGTGCTAGCGGATCGTCTAAAACGTGTTATTTTCTTCTTCATGACGATCGCCTCTTCGAATATTGAATCATTCCGAATAGCGCTGTCCTCCTTTTTTGGACACAAAAATAAACTTTTTTGAATACATTGAGAACTTTAGATATGTCTAAAATTACTGTTCTATGACCGCTGTTAGGCGGGGTATTGTAGGTACGAATATATTACAAAAGTAAGTGCGTGCTAGCGGATCGTCTAAAACGTGTTATTTTTTCTTCTTGACGATCGCTTCTTCGAATATTGAATCATACCGAATAGCGCTGTCCTCCTTTTTTGGACACAAAAATAAACTTTTTTGAGTACATTGAGAACTTTAGGAATGTCTAAAATTACTGAGCTATAACGCTGTTAGGCGGGGTATTGTAGGTACGAATATATTACAAAAGTAAGTGCGTGCTAGCGGATCGTCTAAAACGTGTTATTTTCTTCTTCATGACGATCGCTTCTTCGAATATTGAATCATACCGGATAACGCTATCCTCCTTTTTTGGACACAATAATAAACTTTTTTGAATATATTGAGAACTTCAGGAATGTCTAAAATTACTGATCTATAACGCTGTTAGGCGGGGTATTGTAGGTACGAACATATTACAAAAGTAAGTGCGTGCTAGCGGATCGTCTAAAACGTGTGATTTTCTTCTTCATGACGATCGCTTCTTCGAATATTGAATCATACCGAATAGCGCTGTCCTCCTTTTTTGGACACAAAAATAAACTTTTTTGAGTACATTGGGAACTTTAGGAATGTCTAAAATTACTGAGCTATAATGCTGTTAGGCGGGGTATTGTAGGTACGAACATATTACAAAAGTAAGTGCGTGCTAGCGGATCGTCTAAAACGTGTGATTTTCTTCTTCATGACGATCGCTTCTTCGAATATTGAATCATACCCAATCCAGCATTATTGCTGTCCTCCTTTTTTGGACACAAAAATAAACTTTTTTGTGTACATTGAGAACTTTAGGAATGTCTAAAGTTACTGAGCTATAACGCTGTTAGCTAGCGGATCGTCTAAAACGTGTGATTTTCTTCTTCATGACGATATCGCTTCTTCGAATATTGAATCATACCCAATAATGCTGTCCTCCTTTTTTGGACACAAAAATAAACTTTTTTGAATACATTGAGAACTTTAGAATGTCTAAAATTACTGTTCTATGACCGCTGTTAGGCGGGGTATTGTAGGTACGAATATATTACAAAAGTAAGTGCGTGCTAGCGGATCGTCTAAAACGTGTTATTTTCTTCTTCATGACGATCGCTTCTTCGAATATTGAATCATTCCGAATAGCGCTGTCCTCCTTTTTTGGACACAAAAATAAACTTTTTTGAATACATTGAGAACTTTAGATATGTCTAAAATTACTGTTCTATGACCGCTGTTAGGCGGGGTATTGTAGGTACGAATATATTACAAAAGTAAGTGCGTGCTAGCGGATCGTCTAAAACGTGTTATTTTTTCTTCATGACGATCGCTTCTTCGAATATTGAATCATACCGAATAGCGCTGTCCTCCTTTTTTGGACACAAAAATAAACTTTTTTGAGTACATTGGGAACTTTAGGAATGTCTAAAATTACTGAGCTATAACGCTGTTAGGCGGGGTATTGTAGGTACGAATATATTACAAAAGTAAGTGCGTGCTAGCGGATCGTCTAAAACGTGTTATTTTCTTCTTCATGACGATCGCTTCTTCGAATATTGAATCATTCCGAATAGCGCTGTCCTCCTTTTTTGGACACAAAAATAAACTTTTTTGAATATATTGAGAACTTTAGGAATGTCTAAAATTACTGATCTATAACGCTGTTAGGCGGGGTATTGTAGGTACGAACATATTACAAAAGTAAGTGCGTGCTAGCGGATCGTCTAAAACGTGTTATTTTCTTCTTCATGACGATCGCCTCTTCGAATATTGAATCATTCCGAATAGCGCTGTCCTCCTTTTTTGGACACAAAAATAAACTTTTTTGAATACATTGAGAACTTTAGATATGTCTAAAATTACTGTTCTATGACCGCTGTTAGGCGGGGTATTGTAGGTACGAATATATTACAAAAGTAAGTGCGTGCTAGCGGATCGTCTAAAACGTGTTATTTTTTCTTCATGACGATCGCTTCTTCGAATATTGAATCATACCGAATAGCGCTGTCCTCCTTTTTTGGACACAAAAATAAACTTTTTTGAGTACATTGGGAACTTTAGGAATGTCTAAAATTACTGAGCTATAACGCTGTTAGGCGGGGTATTGTAGGTACGAACATATTACAAAAGTAAGTGCGTGCTAGCGGATCGTCTAAAACGTGTGATTTTCTTCTTCATGACGATCGCTTCTTCGAATATTGAATCATACCGATACGCTATCCTCCTTTTTTGGACACAATAATAAACTTTTTTGAATATATTGAGAACTTTAGGAATGTCTAAAATTACTGATCTATAACGCTGTTAGGCGGGGTATTGTAGGTACGAACATATTACAAAAGTAAGTGCGTGCTAGCGGATCGTCTAAAACGTGTTATTTTCTTCTTCATGACGATCGCTTCTTCGAATATTGAATCATACCCAATAATGCTGTCCTCCTTTTTTGGACACAAAAATAAACTTTTTTGAGTACATTGAGAACTTTAGGAATGTCTAAAATTACTGAGCTATAACGCTGTTAGGCGGGGTATTGTAGGTACGAACATATTACAAAAGTAAGTGCGTGCTAGCGGATCGTCTAAAACGTGTTATTTTCTTCTTCATGACGATCGCTTCTTCGAATATTGAATCATACCGAATAGCGCTGTCCTCCTTTTTGGACACAAAAATAAACTTTTTTGAGTACATTGAGAACTTTAGGAATGTCTAAAATTACTGAGCTATAACGCTGTTAGGCGGGGTATTGTAGGTACGAATATATTACAAAAGTAAGTGCGTGCTAGCGGATCGTCTAAAACGTGTTATTTTTTCTTCATGACGATCGCTTCTTCGAATATTGAATCATACCGAATACGCTGTCCTCCTTTTTTGGACACAAAAATAAACTTTTTTGAATACATTGAGAACTTTAGGAATGTCTAAAATTACTGATCTATAACGCTGTTAGGCGGGGTATTGTAGGTACGAACATATTACAAAAGTAAGTGCGTGCTAGCGGATCGTCTAAAACGTGTGATTTTCTTCTTCATGACGATCGCTTCTTCGAATATTGAATCATACCGAATAGCGCTGTCCTCCTTTTTTGGACACAAAAATAAACTTTTTTGAGTACATTGAGAACTTTAGGAATGTCTAAAATTACTGAGCTATAACGCTGTTAGGCGGGGTATTGTAGGTACGAACATATTACAAAAGTAAGTGCGTGCTAGCGGATCGTCTAAAACGTGTGATTTTCTTCTTCATGACGATCGCTTCTTCGAATATTGAATCATACCGAATAACGCTGTCCTCCTTTTTTGGACACAAAAATAAACTTTTTTGAATACATTGAGAACTTTAGGAATGTCTAAAATTACTGATCTATAACGCTGTTAGGCGGGGTATTGTAGGTACGAACATATTACAAAAGTAAGTGCGTGCTAGCGGATCGTCTAAAACGTGTGATTTTCTTCTTCATGACGATCGCTTCTTCGAATATTGAATCATACCGAATAGCGCTGTCCTCCTTTTTGGACACAAAAATAAACTTTTTTGAATACATTGAGAACTTTAGGAATGTCTAAAATTACTGATCTATAACGCTGTTAGGCGGGGTATTGTAGGTACGAATATATTACAAAAGTAAGTGCGTGCTAGCGGATCGTCTAAAACGTGTTATTTTCTTCTTCATGACGATCGCTTCTTCGAATATTGAATCATACCGAATAGCGCTGTCCTCCTTTTTTGGACACAAAAATAAACTTTTTTGAATACATTGAGAACTTTAGGAATGTCTAAAATTACTGATCTATAACGCTGTTAGGCGGGGTATTGTAGGTACGAATATATTACAAAAGTAAGTGCGTGCTAGCGGATCGTCTAAAACGTGTGATTTTCTTCTTCATGACGATCGCTTCTTCGAATATTGAATCATACCGAATAATGCTGTCCTCCTTTTTTGGACACAAAAATAAACTTTTTTGAATACATTGAGAACTTTAGGAATGTCTAAAATTACTGATCTATAACGCTGTTAGGCGGGGTATTGTAGGTACGAACATATTACAAAAGTAAGTGCGTGCTAGCGGATCGTCTAAAACGTGTGATTTTCTTCTTCATGACGATCGCTTCTTCGAATATTGAATCATACCGAATATCGCTGTCCTCCTTTTTTGGACACAAAAATAAACTTTTTTGAATACATTGAGAACTTTAGGAATGTCTAAAATTACTGATCTATAACGCTGTTAGGCGGGGTATTGTAGGTACGAATATATTACAAAAGTAAGTGCGTGCTAGCGGATCGTCTAAAACGTGTTATTTTCTTCTTCATGACGATCGCTTCTTCGAATATTGAATCATACCGAATAGCGCTGTCCTCCTTTTTTGGACACAAAAATAAACTTTTTTGAATACATTGAGAACTTTAGATATGTCTAAAATTACTGATCTATGACCGCTGTTAGGCGGGGTATTGTAGGTACGAATATATTACAAAAGTAAGTGCGTGCTAGCGGATCGTCTAAAACGTGTTATTTTCTTCTTCATGACGATCGCTTCTTCGAATATTGAATCATACCGAATACGCTGTCCTCCTTTTTTGGACACAAAAATAAACTTTTTTGAATACATTGAGAACTTTAGGAATGTCTAAAATTACTGATCTATGACCGCTGTTAGGCGGGGTATTGTAGGTACGAATATATTACAAAAGTAAGTGCGTGCTAGCGGATCGTCTAAAACGTGTTATTTTCTTCTTCATGACGATCGCTTCTTCGAATATTGAATCATACCGAATAATCGCTGTCCTCCTTTTTTGGACACAAAAATAAACTTTTTTGAATACATTGAGAACTTTAGGAATGTCTAAAATTACTGTTCTATGACCGCTGTTAGGCGGGGTATTGTAGGTACGAATATATTACAAAAGTAAGTGCGTGCTAGCGGATCGTCTAAAACGTGTTATTTTCTTCTTCATGACGATCGCTTCTTCGAATATTGAATCATACCGAATAGCGCTGTCCTCCTTTTTTGGACACAAAAATAAACTTTTTTGAATACATTGAGAACTTTAGAATGTCTAAAATTACTGATCTATGACCGCTGTTAGGCGGGGTATTGTAGGTACGAATATATTACAAAAGTAAGTGCGTGCTAGCGGATCGTCTAAAACGTGTGATTTTCTTCTTCATGACGATCGCTTCTTCGAATATTGAATCATACCGAATAATCGCTGTCCTCCTTTTTTGGACACAAAAATAAACTTTTTTGAATACATTGAGAACTTTAGAATGTCTAAAATTACTGATCTATGACCGCTGTTAGGCGGGGTATTGTAGGTACGAATATATTACAAAAGTAAGTGCGTGCTAGCGGATCGTCTAAAACGTGTTATTTTCTTCTTCATGACGATCGCTTCTTCGAATATTGAATCATACCCAATAATGCTGTCCTCCTTTTTTGGACACAAAAATAAACTTTTTTGAATACATTGAGAACTTTAGAATGTCTAAAATTACTGTTCTATGACCGCTGTTAGGCGGGGTATTGTAGGTACGAATATATTACAAAAGTAAGTGCGTGCTAGCGGATCGTCTAAAACGTGTTATTTTCTTCTTCATGACGATCGCTTCTTCGAATATTGAATCATTCCGAATAGCGCTGTCCTCCTTTTTTGGACACAAAAATAAACTTTTTTGAATACATTGAGAACTTTAGATATGTCTAAAATTACTGTTCTATGACCGCTGTTAGGCGGGGTATTGTAGGTACGAATATATTACAAAAGTAAGTGCGTGCTAGCGGATCGTCTAAAACGTGTTATTTTCTTCTTCATGACGATCGCCTCTTCGAATATTGAATCATTCCGAATAGCGCTGTCCTCCTTTTTTGGACACAAAAATAAACTTTTTTGAATACATTGGGAACTTTAGATATGTCTAAAATTACTGTTCTATGACCGCTGTTAGGCGGGGTATTGTAGGTACGAATATATTACAAAAGTAAGTGCGTGCTAGCGGATCGTCTAAAACGTGTTATTTTCTTCTTCATGACGATCGCCTCTTCGAATATTGAATCATTCCGAATAGCGCTGTCCTCCTTTTTTGGACACAAAAATAAACTTTTTTGAATACATTGGGAACTTTAGATATGTCTAAAATTACTGTATCTATGACCGCTGTTAGGCGGGGTATTGTAGGTACGAATATATTACAAAAGTAAGTGCGTGCTAGCGGATCGTCTAAAACGTGTTATTTTCTTCTTCATGACGATCGCTTCTTCGAATATTGAATCATTCCGAATAGCGCTGTCCTCCTTTTTTGGACACAAAAATAAACTTTTTTGAATACATTGAGAACTTTAGATATGTCTAAAATTACTGTTCTATGACCGCTGTTAGGCGGGGTATTGTAGGTACGAATATATTACAAAAGTAAGTGCGTGCTAGCGGATCGTCTAAAACGTGTTATTTTCTTCTTCATGACGATCGCTTCTTCGAATATTGAATCATACCGAATATCGCTGTCCTCCTTTTTTGGACACAAAAATAAACTTTTTTGAATACATTGAGAACTTTAGAATGTCTAAAATTACTGTTCTATGACCGCTGTTAGGCGGGGTATTGTAGGTACGAATATATTACAAAAGTAAGTGCGTGCTAGCGGATCGTCTAAAACGTGTTATTTTCTTCTTCATGACGATCGCTTCTTCGAATATTGAATCATACCGAATAATCGCTGTCCTCCTTTTTTGGACACAAAAATAAACTTTTTTGAATACATTGAGAACTTTAGAATGTCTAAAATTACTGTATCTATGACCGCTGTTAGGCGGGGTATTGTAGGTACGAATATATTACAAAAGTAAGTGCGTGCTAGCGGATCGTCTAAAACGTGTTATTTTCTTCTTCATGACGATCGCTTCTTCGAATATTGAATCATACCGAATAGCGCTGTCCTCCTTTTTTGGACACAAAAATAAACTTTTTTGAATACATTGAGAACTTTAGATATGTCTAAAATTACTGTTCTATGACCGCTGTTAGGCGGGGTATTGTAGGTACGAATATATTACAAAAGTAAGTGCGTGCTAGCGGATCGTCTAAAACGTGTTATTTTCTTCTTCATGACGATCGCTTCTTCGAATATTGAATCATTCCGAATAGCGCTGTCCTCCTTTTTTGGACACAAAAATAAACTTTTTTGAATACATTGAGAACTTTAGATATGTCTAAAATTACTGTTCTATGACCGCTGTTAGGCGGGGTATTGTAGGTACGAATATATTACAAAAGTAAGTGCGTGCTAGCGGATCGTCTAAAACGTGTTATTTTCTTCTTCATGACGATCGCTTCTTCGAATATTGAATCATTCCGAATAGCGCTGTCCTCCTTTTTTGGACACAAAAATAAACTTTTTTGAATACATAGGGAACTTTAGATATGTCTAAAATTACTGTTCTATGACCGCTGTTAGGCGGGGTATTGTAGGTACGAATATATTACAAAAGTAAGTGCGTGCTAGCGGATCGTCTAAAACGTGTTATTTTCTTCTTCATGACGATCGCTTCTTCGAATATTGAATCATTCCGAATAGCGCTGTCCTCCTTTTTTGGACACAAAAATAAACTTTTTTGAATACATTGAGAACTTTAGAATGTCTAAAATTACTGTTCTATGACCGCTGTTAGGCGGGGTATTGTAGGTACGAATATATTACAAAAGTAAGTGCGTGCTAGCGGATCGTCTAAAACGTGTTATTTTCTTCTTCATGACGATCGCTTCTTCGAATATTGAATCATTCCGAATAGCGCTGTCCTCCTTTTTTGGACACAAAAATAAACTTTTTTGAATACATTGAGAACTTTAGATATGTCTAAAATTACTGTTCTATGACCGCTGTTAGGCGGGGTATTGTAGGTACGAATATATTACAAAAGTAAGTGCGTGCTAGCGGATCGTCTAAAACGTGTTATTTTCTTCTTCATGACGATCGCTCTTCGAATATTGAATCATTCCGAATATCGCTGTCCTCCTTTTTTGGACACAAAAATAAACTTTTTTGAATACATTGAGAACTTTAGATATGTCTAAAATTACTGTTCTATGACCGCTGTTAGGCGGGGTATTGTAGGTACGAATATATTACAAAAGTAAGTGCGTGCTAGCGGATCGTCTAAAACGTGTTATTTTCTTCTTCATGACGATCGCTTCTTCGAATATTGAATCATACCGAATATCGCTGTCCTCCTTTTTTGGACACAAAAATAAACTTTTTTGAATACATTGAGAACTTTAGAATGTCTAAAATTACTGTTCTATGACCGCTGTTAGGCGGGGTATTGTAGGTACGAATATATTACAAAAGTAAGTGCGTGCTAGCGGATCGTCTAAAACGTGTTATTTTCTTCTTCATGACGATCGCTTCTTCGAATATTGAATCATTCCGAATAGCGCTGTCCTCCTTTTTTGGACACAAAAATAAACTTTTTTGAATACATTGAGAACTTTAGATATGTCTAAAATTACTGTTCTATGACCGCTGTTAGGCGGGGTATTGTAGGTACGAATATATTACAAAAGTAAGTGCGTGCTAGCGGATCGTCTAAAACGTGTTATTTTCTTCTTCATGACGATCGCCTCTTCGAATATTGAATCATTCCGAATAGCGCTGTCCTCCTTTTTTGGACACAAAAATAAACTTTTTTGAATACATTGGGAACTTTAGATATGTCTAAAATTACTGTTCTATGACCGCTGTTAGGCGGGGTATTGTAGGTACGAATATATTACAAAAGTAAGTGCGTGCTAGCGGATCGTCTAAAACGTGTTATTTTCTTCTTCATGACGATCGCTTCTTCGAATATTGAATCATTCCGAATAGCGCTGTCCTCCTTTTTTGGACACAAAAATAAACTTTTTTGAATACATTGAGAACTTTAGAAATGTCTAAAATTACTGTTCTATGACCGCTGTTAGGCGGGGTATTGTAGGTACGAATATATTACAAAAGTAAGTGCGTGCTAGCGGATCGTCTAAAACGTGTTATTTTCTTCTTCATGACGATCGCTTCTTCGAATATTGAATCATTCCGAATAGCGCTGTCCTCCTTTTTTGGACACAAAAATAAACTTTTTTGAATACATTGAGAACTTTAGAATGTCTAAAATTACTGATCTATGACCGCTGTTAGGCGGGGTATTGTAGGTACGAATATATTACAAAAGTAAGTGCGTGCTAGCGGATCGTCTAAAACGTGTTATTTTCTTCTTCATGACGATCGCCTCTTCGAATATTGAATCATTCCGAATATCGCTGTCCTCCTTTTTTGGACACAAAAATAAACTTTTTTGAATACATTGAGAACTTTAGATATGTCTAAAATTACTGTTCTATGACCGCTGTTAGGCGGGGTATTGTAGGTACGAATATATTACAAAAGTAAGTGCGTGCTAGCGGATCGTCTAAAACGTGTTATTTTCTTCTTCATGACGATCGCTCTTCGAATATTGAATCATTCCGAATAGCGCTGTCCTCCTTTTTTGGACACAAAAATAAACTTTTTTGAATACATTGGGAACTTTAGATATGTCTAAAATTACTGTTCTATGACCGCTGTTAGGCGGGGTATTGTAGGTACGAATATATTACAAAAGTAAGTGCGTGCTAGCGGATCGTCTAAAACGTGTTATTTTCTTCTTCATGACGATCGCTTCTTCGAATATTGAATCATTCCGAATAGCGCTGTCCTCCTTTTTTGGACACAAAAATAAACTTTTTTGAATACATTGAGAACTTTAGATATGTCTAAAATTACTGTTCTATGACCGCTGTTAGGCGGGGTATTGTAGGTACGAATATATTACAAAAGTAAGTGCGTGCTAGCGGATCGTCTAAAACGTGTTATTTTCTTCTTCATGACGATCGCCTCTTCGAATATTGAATCATTCCGAATAGCGCTGTCCTCCTTTTTTGGACACAAAAATAAACTTTTTTGAATACATTGAGAACTTTAGATATGTCTAAAATTACTGTTCTATGACCGCTGTTAGGCGGGGTATTGTAGGTACGAATATATTACAAAAGTAAGTGCGTGCTAGCGGATCGTCTAAAACGTGTTATTTTCTTCTTCATGACGATCGCCTCTTCGAATATTGAATCATTCCGAATAGCGCTGTCCTCCTTTTTTGGACACAAAAATAAACTTTTTGAATACATTGAGAACTTTAGATATGTCTAAAATTACTGTTCTATGACCGCTGTTAGGCGGGGTATTGTAGGTACGAATATATTACAAAAGTAAGTGCGTGCTAGCGGATCGTCTAAAACGTGTTATTTTCTTCTTCATGACGATCGCTTCTTCGAATATTGAATCATTCCGAATAGCGCTGTCCTCCTTTTTTGGACACAAAAATAAACTTTTTTGAATACATTGAGAACTTTAGATATGTCTAAAATTACTGTTCTATGACCGCTGTTAGGCGGGGTATTGTAGGTACGAATATATTACAAAAGTAAGTGCGTGCTAGCGGATCGTCTAAAACGTGTTATTTTCTTCTTCATGACGATCGCTTCTTCGAATATTGAATCATACCGAATAATCGCTGTCCTCCTTTTTTGGACACAAAAATAAACTTTTTTGAATACATTGAGAACTTTAGAAATGTCTAAAATTACTGTTCTATGACCGCTGTTAGGCGGGGTATTGTAGGTACGAATATATTACAAAAGTAAGTGCGTGCTAGCGGATCGTCTAAAACGTGTTATTTTCTTCTTCATGACGATCGCTTCTTCGAATATTGAATCATACCGAATAATGCTGTCCTCCTTTTTTGGACACAAAAATAAACTTTTTTGAATACATTGAGAACTTTAGAATGTCTAAAATTACTGTTCTATGACCGCTGTTAGGCGGGGTATTGTAGGTACGAATATATTACAAAAGTAAGTGCGTGCTAGCGGATCGTCTAAAACGTGTTATTTTCTTCTTCATGACGATCGCTCTTCGAATATTGAATCATTCCGAATAGCGCTGTCCTCCTTTTTTGGACACAAAAATAAACTTTTTTGAATACATTGGGAACTTTAGATATGTCTAAAATTACTGTTCTATGACCGCTGTTAGGCGGGGTATTGTAGGTACGAATATATTACAAAAGTAAGTGCGTGCTAGCGGATCGTCTAAAACGTGTTATTTTCTTCTTCATGACGATCGCTTCTTCGAATATTGAATCATTCCGAATAGCGCTGTCCTCCTTTTTTGGACACAAAAATAAACTTTTTTGAATACATTGGGAACTTTAGATATGTCTAAAATTACTGTTCTATGACCGCTGTTAGGCGGGGTATTGTAGGTACGAATATATTACAAAAGTAAGTGCGTGCTAGCGGATCGTCTAAAACGTGTTATTTTCTTCTTCATGACGATCGCTTCTTCGAATATTGAATCATTCCGAATAGCGCTGTCCTCCTTTTTTGGACACAAAAATAAACTTTTTTGAATACATTGAGAACTTTAGATATGTCTAAAATTACTGTTCTATGACCGCTGTTAGGCGGGGTATTGTAGGTACGAATATATTACAAAAGTAAGTGCGTGCTAGCGGATCGTCTAAAACGTGTTATTTTCTTCTTCATGACGATCGCTTCTTCGAATATTGAATCATACCGAATAGCGCTGTCCTCCTTTTTTGGACACAAAAATAAACTTTTTTGAATACATTGAGAACTTTAGAATGTCTAAAATTACTGTTCTATGACCGCTGTTAGGCGGGGTATTGTAGGTACGAATATATTACAAAAGTAAGTGCGTGCTAGCGGATCGTCTAAAACGTGTTATTTTCTTCTTCATGACGATCGCTTCTTCGAATATTGAATCATTCCGAATAGCGCTGTCCTCCTTTTTTGGACACAAAAATAAACTTTTTTGAATACATAGGGAACTTTAGATATGTCTAAAATTACTGTTCTATGACCGCTGTTAGGCGGGGTATTGTAGGTACGAATATATTACAAAAGTAAGTGCGTGCTAGCGGATCGTCTAAAACGTGTTATTTTCTTCTTCATGACGATCGCCTCTTCGAATATTGAATCATTCCGAATAGCGCTGTCCTCCTTTTTTGGACACAAAAATAAACTTTTTTGAATACATAGGGAACTTTAGATATGTCTAAAATTACTGTTCTATGACCGCTGTTAGGCGGGGTATTGTAGGTACGAATATATTACAAAAGTAAGTGCGTGCTAGCGGATCGTCTAAAACGTGTTATTTTCTTCTTCATGACGATCGCCTCTTCGAATATTGAATCATTCCGAATAGCGCTGTCCTCCTTTTTTGGACACAAAAATAAACTTTTTTGAATACATAGGGAACTTTAGATATGTCTAAAATTACTGTTCTATGACCGCTGTTAGGCGGGGTATTGTAGGTACGAATATATTACAAAAGTAAGTGCGTGCTAGCGGATCGTCTAAAACGTGTTATTTTCTTCTTCATGACGATCGCCTCTTCGAATATTGAATCATACCGAATAGCGCTGTCCTCCTTTTTTGGACACAAAAATAAACTTTTTTGAATACATTGGAACTTTAGATATGTCTAAAATTACTGTTCTATGACCGCTGTTAGGCGGGGTATTGTAGGTACGAATATATTACAAAAGTAAGTGCGTGCTAGCGGATCGTCTAAAACGTGTTATTTTCTTCTTCATGACGATCGCCTCTTCGAATATTGAATCATTCCGAATAGCGCTGTCCTCCTTTTTTGGACACAAAAATAAACTTTTTTGAATACATTGAGAACTTTAGATATGTCTAAAATTACTGTTCTATGACCGCTGTTAGGCGGGGTATTGTAGGTACGAATATATTACAAAAGTAAGTGCGTGCTAGCGGATCGTCTAAAACGTGTTATTTTCTTCTTCATGACGATCGCTTCTTCGAATATTGAATCATACCGAATAGCGCTGTCCTCCTTTTTTGGACACAAAAATAAACTTTTTTGAATACATTGAGAACTTTAGAATGTCTAAAATTACTGTTCTATGACCGCTGTTAGGCGGGGTATTGTAGGTACGAATATATTACAAAAGTAAGTGCGTGCTAGCGGATCGTCTAAAACGTGTTATTTTCTTCTTCATGACGA
This sequence comes from Acanthoscelides obtectus, assembly GCA_963669975.1. NCBI lineage: Eukaryota > Metazoa > Arthropoda > Insecta > Coleoptera > Chrysomelidae > Acanthoscelides > Acanthoscelides obtectus. The sequence continues at coordinate 92,470,821 of CAVLJG010000008.1, read as the reverse complement.
TCGCCTCTTCGAATATTGAATCATACCGAATAGCGCTGTCCTCCTTTTTTGGACACAAAAATAAACTTTTTTGAATACATTGAGAACTTTAGAATGTCTAAAATTACTGTTCTATGACCGCTGTTAGGCGGGGTATTGTAGGTACGAATATATTACAAAAGTAAGTGCGTGCTAGCGGATCGTCTAAAACGTGTTATTTTCTTCTTCATGACGATCGCTTCTTCGAATATTGAATCATACCGAATAGCGCTGTCCTCCTTTTTTGGACACAAAAATAAACTTTTTTGAATACATAGGGAACTTTAGAATGTCTAAAATTACTGTTCTATGACCGCTGTTAGGCGGGGTATTGTAGGTACGAATATATTACAAAAGTAAGTGCGTGCTAGCGGATCGTCTAAAACGTGTTATTTTCTTCTTCATGACGATCGCCTCTTCGAATATTGAATCATACCGAATAGCGCTGTCCTCCTTTTTTGGACACAAAAATAAACTTTTTTGAATACATTGAGAACTTTAGATATGTCTAAAATTACTGTTCTATGACCGCTGTTAGGCGGGGTATTGTAGGTACGAATATATTACAAAAGTAAGTGCGTGCTAGCGGATCGTCTAAAACGTGTTATTTTCTTCTTCATGACGATCGCCTCTTCGAATATTGAATCATTCCGAATAGCGCTGTCCTCCTTTTTTGGACACAAAAATAAACTTTTTTGAATACATAGGGAACTTTAGATATGTCTAAAATTACTGTTCTATGACCGCTGTTAGGCGGGGTATTGTAGGTACGAATATATTACAAAAGTAAGTGCGTGCTAGCGGATCGTCTAAAACGTGTTATTTTCTTCTTCATGACGATCGCTTCTTCGAATATTGAATCATACCGAATAGCGCTGTCCTCCTTTTTTGGACACAAAAATAAACTTTTTTGAATACATTGAGGAACTTTAGATATGTCTAAAATTACTGTTCTATGACCGCTGTTAGGCGGGGTATTGTAGGTACGAATATATTACAAAAGTAAGTGCGTGCTAGCGGATCGTCTAAAACGTGTTATTTTCTTCTTCATGACGATCGCTTCTTCGAATATTGAATCATACCGAATAAGCGCTGTCCTCCTTTTTTGGACACAAAAATAAACTTTTTTGAATACATTGAGAACTTTAGAAATGTCTAAAATTACTGTTCTATGACCGCTGTTAGGCGGGGTATTGTAGGTACGAATATATTACAAAAGTAAGTGCGTGCTAGCGGATCGTCTAAAACGTGTTATTTTCTTCTTCATGACGATCGCTTCTTCGAATATTGAATCATACCCAATAATGCTGTCCTCCTTTTTTGGACACAAAAATAAACTTTTTTGAATACATTGAGAACTTTAGAAATGTCTAAAATTACTGTTCTATGACCGCTGTTAGGCGGGGTATTGTAGGTACGAATATATTACAAAAGTAAGTGCGTGCTAGCGGATCGTCTAAAACGTGTTATTTTCTTCTTCATGACGATCGCTTCTTCGAATATTGAATCATACCGAATAGCGCTGTCCTCCTTTTTTGGACACAAAAATAAACTTTTTTGAATACATTGAGAACTTTAGAAATGTCTAAAATTACTGTTCTATGACCGCTGTTAGGCGGGGTATTGTAGGTACGAATATATTACAAAAGTAAGTGCGTGCTAGCGGATCGTCTAAAACGTGTTATTTTCTTCTTCATGACGATCGCTTCTTCGAATATTGAATCATACCGAATAGCGCTGTCCTCCTTTTTTGGACACAAAAATAAACTTTTTTGAATACATAGGAACTTTAGAAATGTCTAAAATTACTGTTCTATGACCGCTGTTAGGCGGGGTATTGTAGGTACGAATATATTACAAAAGTAAGTGCGTGCTAGCGGATCGTCTAAAACGTGTTATTTTCTTCTTCATGACGATCGCCTCTTCGAATATTGAATCATTCCGAATAGCGCTGTCCTCCTTTTTTGGACACAAAAATAAACTTTTTTGAATACATAGGGAACTTTAGATATGTCTAAAATTACTGTTCTATGACCGCTGTTAGGCGGGGTATTGTAGGTACGAATATATTACAAAAGTAAGTGCGTGCTAGCGGATCGTCTAAAACGTGTTATTTTCTTCTTCATGACGATCGCCTCTTCGAATATTGAATCATTCCGAATAGCGCTGTCCTCCTTTTTTGGACACAAAAATAAACTTTTTTGAATACATAGGAACTTTAGATATGTCTAAAATTACTGTTCTATGACCGCTGTTAGGCGGGGTATTGTAGGTACGAATATATTACAAAAGTAAGTGCGTGCTAGCGGATCGTCTAAAACGTGTTATTTTCTTCTTCATGACGATCGCCTCTTCGAATATTGAATCATTACCGAATAGCGCTGTCCTCCTTTTTTGGACACAAAAATAAACTTTTTTGAATACATAGGGAACTTTAGAAATGTCTAAAATTACTGTTCTATGACCGCTGTTAGGCGGGGTATTGTAGGTACGAATATATTACAAAAGTAAGTGCGTGCTAGCGGATCGTCTAAAACGTGTTATTTTCTTCTTCATGACGATCGCCTCTTCGAATATTGAATCATACCGAATAGCGCTGTCCTCCTTTTTTGGACACAAAAATAAACTTTTTTGAATACATTGAGAACTTTAGAAATGTCTAAAATTACTGTTCTATGACCGCTGTTAGGCGGGGTATTGTAGGTACGAATATATTACAAAAGTAAGTGCGTGCTAGCGGATCGTCTAAAACGTGTTATTTTCTTCTTCATGACGATCGCTTCTTCGAATATTGAATCATACCGAATAGCGCTGTCCTCCTTTTTTGGACACAAAAATAAACTTTTTTGAATACATTGAGAACTTTAGAAATGTCTAAAATTACTGTTCTATGACCGCTGTTAGGCGGGGTATTGTAGGTACGAATATATTACAAAAGTAAGTGCGTGCTAGCGGATCGTCTAAAACGTGTTATTTTCTTCTTCATGACGATCGCCTCTTCGAATATTGAATCATACCGAATAGCGCTGTCCTCCTTTTTTGGACACAAAAATAAACTTTTTTGAATACATTGAGAACTTTAGAAATGTCTAAAATTACTGTTCTATGACCGCTGTTAGGCGGGGTATTGTAGGTACGAATATATTACAAAAGTAAGTGCGTGCTAGCGGATCGTCTAAAACGTGTTATTTTCTTCTTCATGACGATCGCCTCTTCGAATATTGAATCATACCGAATAGCGCTGTCCTCCTTTTTTGGACACAAAAATAAACTTTTTTGAATACATAGGGAACTTTAGATATGTCTAAAATTACTGTTCTATGACCGCTGTTAGGCGGGGTATTGTAGGTACGAATATATTACAAAAGTAAGTGCGTGCTAGCGGATCGTCTAAAACGTGTTATTTTCTTCTTCATGACGATCGCTTCTTCGAATATTGAATCATTACCGAATAGCGCTGTCCTCCTTTTTTGGACACAAAAATAAACTTTTTTGAATACATAGGGAACTTTAGATATGTCTAAAATTACTGTTCTATGACCGCTGTTAGGCGGGGTATTGTAGGTACGAATATATTACAAAAGTAAGTGCGTGCTAGCGGATCGTCTAAAACGTGTTATTTTCTTCTTCATGACGATCGCTTCTTCGAATATTGAATCATACCGAATAGCGCTGTCCTCCTTTTTTGGACACAAAAATAAACTTTTTTGAATACATTGAGAACTTTAGAAATGTCTAAAATTACTGTTCTATGACCGCTGTTAGGCGGGGTATTGTAGGTACGAATATATTACAAAAGTAAGTGCGTGCTAGCGGATCGTCTAAAACGTGTTATTTTCTTCTTCATGACGATCGCCTCTTCGAATATTGAATCATTCCGAATAGCGCTGTCCTCCTTTTTTGGACACAAAAATAAACTTTTTTGAATACATAGGGAACTTTAGATATGTCTAAAATTACTGTTCTATGACCGCTGTTAGGCGGGGTATTGTAGGTACGAATATATTACAAAAGTAAGTGCGTGCTAGCGGATCGTCTAAAACGTGTTATTTTCTTCTTCATGACGATCGCCTCTTCGAATATTGAATCATTCCGAATAGCGCTGTCCTCCTTTTTTGGACACAAAAATAAACTTTTTTGAATACATAGGGAACTTTAGATATGTCTAAAATTACTGTTCTATGACCGCTGTTAGGCGGGGTATTGTAGGTACGAATATATTACAAAAGTAAGTGCGTGCTAGCGGATCGTCTAAAACGTGTTATTTTCTTCTTCATGACGATCGCTTCTTCGAATATTGAATCATACCCAATAATGCTGTCCTCCTTTTTTGGACACAAAAATAAACTTTTTTGAATACATTGAGAACTTTAGAAATGTCTAAAATTACTGTTCTATGACCGCTGTTAGGCGGGGTATTGTAGGTACGAATATATTACAAAAGTAAGTGCGTGCTAGCGGATCGTCTAAAACGTGTGATTTTCTTCTTCATGACGATCGCTTCTTCGAATATTGAATCATACCCAATAGCGCTGTCCTCCTTTTTTGGACACAAAAATAAACTTTTTTGAATACATTGAGAACTTTAGAAATGTCTAAAATTACTGTTCTATGACCGCTGTTAGGCGGGGTATTGTAGGTACGAATATATTACAAAAGTAAGTGCGTGCTAGCGGATCGTCTAAAACGTGTTATTTTCTTCTTCATGACGATCGCTTCTTCGAATATTGAATCATACCGAATAGCGCTGTCCTCCTTTTTTGGACACAAAAATAAACTTTTTTGAATACATTGAGGAACTTTAGAAATGTCTAAAATTACTGTCTATGACCGCTGTTAGGCGGGGTATTGTAGGTACGAATATATTACAAAAGTAAGTGCGTGCTAGCGGATCGTCTAAAACGTGTTATTTTCTTCTTCATGACGATCGCTTCTTCGAATATTGAATCATACCGAATAAGCTGTCCTCCTTTTTTGGACACAAAAATAAACTTTTTTGAATACATTGAGAACTTTAGAAATGTCTAAAATTACTGTTCTATGACCGCTGTTAGGCGGGGTATTGTAGGTACGAATATATTACAAAAGTAAGTGCGTGCTAGCGGATCGTCTAAAACGTGTTATTTTCTTCTTCATGACGATCGCTTCTTCGAATATTGAATCATACCCAATAATGCTGTCCTCCTTTTTTGGACACAAAAATAAACTTTTTTGAATACATTGAGAACTTTAGAAATGTCTAAAATTACTGATGCTATAACGCTGTTAGGCGGGGTATTGTAGGTACGAATATATACAAAAGTAAGTGCGTGCTAGCGGATCGTCTAAAACGTGTGATTTTCTTCTTCATGACGATCGCTTCTTCGAATATTGAATCATACCAATAATGCTGTCCTCCTTTTTTGGACACAAAAATAAACTTTTTTGAATACATTGAGAACTTAGAAATGTCTAAAATTACTGATCTATAACCGCTGTTAGGCGGGGTATTGTAGGTACGAATATATTACAAAGTAAGTGCGTGCTAAGCGATCGTCTAAACGTGTGATTTTCTTCTTCATGACGATCGCTCTTCGAATATTGAATCATACCGAATAGCGGCTTGTCCTCCTTTTTTTGACACAAAAATAAACTTTCTTGTAGTACATTGGGAACTTTAGGAATGTCTAAATTACTGAGCTTATAATGCTGTTAGGCGGGGTCTGTAGGTAGAACATATTACAAAAGTAAGTTCGTGCCTAGCGATTCGTCTAACACGTGTAATTTTCTTATTCATGAGATCGCTTCCTGCGAATATTTGAATCATTTCCAATCACTGCGGTACTACTTTTTTTGGGACCACAAAAATAAAACTTTTTGAAGTACATTAGAACTTAGGAATGTCTAAATTACTGAGCTATAACGCTGTTAGGCGGG
>CAVLJG010000008.1:92212395-92464387 GCA_963669975.1 Acanthoscelides obtectus | reverse complement strand
CTCCTTTTTGGACACAAAAATAAACTTTTTTGAATACATTGAGAACTTTAGAAATGTCTAAAATTACTGTTCTATGACCGCTGTTAGGCGGGGTATTGTAGGTACGAATATATTACAAAAGTAAGTGCGTGCTAGCGGATCGTCTAAAACGTGTTATTTTCTTCTTCATGACGATCGCCTCTTCGAATATTGAATCATCCGAATAGCGCTGTCCTCCTTTTTGGACACAAAAATAAACTTTTTTGAATACATGGAACTTTAGATATGTCTAAAATTACTGTTCTATGACCGCTGTTAGGCGGGGTATTGTAGGTACGAATATACAAAAGTAAGTGCGGCTAGCGGATCGTGTCTAAAACGTGTTATTTTCTTCTTCATGACGATCGCCTCTTCGAATATTGAATCATTCCGAATAGCGCTGTCCTCCTTTTTTGGACACAAAAATAAACTTTTTTGAATACATAGAACTTTAGAATGTCTAAAATTACTGTTCTATGACCGCTGTTAGGCGGGGTATTGTAGGTACGAATATATCACAAAGTAAGTGCGTGCTAGCGGATCGTCTAAAACGTGTGATTTCTTCTTCATGACGATCGCTCTTCGAATATTGAATCATACCCAATAATGCTGTCCTCCTTTTTTGGACACAAAAATAACTTTTTTGAATACATTGAGAACTTTAGAAATGTCTAAAATTACTGTTCTATGACCGCTGTTAGGCGGGGTATTGTAGGTACGAATATATCACAAAAGTAAGTGCGTGCTAGCGGATCGTGTAAAACGTGTGATTTTCTTCTTCATGACGATCGCTTCTTCGAATATGAATCATACCCAATAATGCTGTCCTCCTTTTTTGGACACAAAAATAAACTTTTTGAATACATTGAGGACTTAGAAATGTCTAAAATTACTGTTCTATGACCGCTGTTAGGCGGGGTATTGTAGGTACGAATATATTACAAAAGTAAGTGCGTGCTAGCGGATCGTCTAAAACGTGTTATTTCTTCTTCATGACGATCGCCTCTTCGAATATTGAATCATTCCGAATAGCGCTGTCCTCCTTTTTGGACACAAAAATAAACTTTTTTGAATACATAGGGAACTTTAGATATGTCTAAAATGACTGTTCTATGACCGCTGTTAGGCGGGGTATTGTAGGTACGAATATATTACAAAAGTAAGTGCGTGCTAGCGGATCGTCTAAAACGTGTTATTTTCTTCTTCATGACGATCGCCTCTTCGAATATTGAATCATTCCGAATAGCGCTGTCCTCCTTTTTTGGACACAAAAATAAACTTTTTTGAATACATAGGGAACTTTAGATATGTCTAAAATTACTGTTCTATGACCGCTGTTAGGCGGGGTATTGTAGGTACGAATATATTACAAAAGTAAGTGCGTGCTAGCGGATCGTCTAAAACGTGTTATTTTCTTCTTCATGACGATCGCCTCTTCGAATATTGAATCATTCCGAATAGCGCTGTCCTCCTTTTTTGGACACAAAAATAAACTTTTTTGAATACATAGGGAACTTAGATATGTCTAAAATTACTGTTCTATGACCGCTGTTAGGCGGGGTATTGTAGGTACGAATATATTACAAAAGTAAGTGCGTGCTAGCGGATCGTCTAAACGTGTTATTTTCTTCTTCATGACGATCGCCTCTTCGAATATTGAATCATTCCGAATAGCGCTGTCCTCCTTTTTTGGACACAAAAATAAACTTTTTTGAATACATAGGGAACTTTAGATATGTCTAAAATTACTGTTCTATGACCGCTGTTAGGCGGGGTATTGTAGGTACGAATATATTACAAAAGTAAGTGCGTGCTAGCGGATCGTCTAAAACGTGTTATTTTCTTCTTCATGACGATCGCCTCTTCGAATATTGAATCATTCCGAATAGCGCTGTCCTCCTTTTTTGGACACAAAAATAAACTTTTTTGAATACATAGGGAACTTTAGATATGTCTAAAATTACTGTTCTATGACCGCTGTTAGGCGGGGTATTGTAGGTACGAATATATTACAAAAGTAAGTGCGTGCTAGCGGATCGTCTAAAACGTGTTATTTTCTTCTTCATGACGATCGCCTCTTCGAATATTGAATCATTCCGAATAGCGCTGTCCTCCTTTTTGGACACAAAAATAAACTTTTTTGAATACATAGGGAACTTTAGATATGTCTAAAATTACTGTTCTATGACCGCTGTTAGGCGGGTATTGTAGGTACGAATATATTACAAAAGTAAGTGCGTGCTAGCGGATCGTCTAAAACGTGTTATTTTCTTCTTGATGACGATCGCTTCTTCGAATATTGAATCATACCCAATAATGCTGTCCTCCTTTTTTGGACACAAAAATAAACTTTTTTGAATACATTGAGAACTTTAGAAATGTCTAAAATTACTGTTCTATGACCGCTGTTAGGCGGGGTATTGTAGGTACGAATATATTACAAAAGTAAGTGCGTGCTAGCGGATCGTGTAAAACGTGCTGATTTTCTTCTTCATGACGATCGCTTCTTCGAATATTGAATCATACCCAATAATGCTGTCCTCCTTTTTTGGACACAAAAATAAACTTTTTGAATACATTGAGAACTTTAGAAATGTCTAAAATTACTGTTCTATGACCGCTGTTAGGCGGGGTATTGTAGGTACGAATATATTACAAAAGTAAGTGCGTGCTAGCGGATCGTCTAAAACGTGTATTTTCTTCTTCATGACGATCGCCTCTTCGAATATTGAATCATTCCGAATAGCGCTGTCCTCCTTTTTGGACACAAAAATAAACTTTTTTGAATACATTGAGAACTTTAGAATGTCTAAAATTACTGTTCTATGACCGCTGTTAGGCGGGGTATTGTAGGTACGAATATATCACAAAAGTAAGTGCGTGCTAGCGGATCGTGTAAAACGTGCTGATTTTCTTCTTCATGACGATCGCTTCTTCGAATATTGAATCATACCCAATAATGCTGTCCTCCTTTTTTGGACACAAAAATAAACTTTTTTGAATACATTGAGAACTTTAGAAATGTCTAAAATTACTGTTCTATGACCGCTGTTAGGCGGGGTATTGTAGGTACGAATATATTACAAAAGTAAGTGCGTGCTAGCGGATCGTCTAAAACGTGTTATTTTCTTCTTCATGACGATCGCCTCTTCGAATATTGAATCATTCCGAATAGCGCTGTCCTCCTTTTTTGGACACAAAAATAAACTTTTTGAATACATAGGGAACTTTAGATATGTCTAAAATTACTGTTCTATGACCGCTGTTAGGCGGGGTATTGTAGGTACGAATATATTACAAAAGTAAGTGCGTGCTAGCGGATCGTCTAAAACGTGTTATTTTCTTCTTCATGACGATCGCCTCTTCGAATATTGAATCATTACCGAATAGCGCTGTCCTCCTTTTTTGGACACAAAATAAACTTTTTTGAATACATAGGGAACTTTAGATATGTCTAAAATTACTGTTCTATGACCGCTGTTAGGCGGGGTATTGTAGGTACGAATATATTACAAAAGTAAGTGCGTGCTAGCGGATCGTCTAAAACGTGTTATTTTCTTCTTGATGACGATCGCTTCTTCGAATATTGAATCATACCCAATAATGCTGTCCTCCTTTTTTGGACACAAAAATAAACTTTTTTGAATACATTGAGAACTTTAGAAATGTCTAAAATTACTGTTCTATGACCGCTGTTAGGCGGGGTATTGTATTTACGAATATATCACAAAAGTAAGTGCGTGCTAGCGGATCGTCTAAAACGTGTTATTTTCTTCTTGATGACGATCGCTTCTTCGAATATTGAATCATACCCAATAATGCTGTCCTCCTTTTTTGGACACAAAAATAAACTTTTTTGAATACATTGAGAACTTTAGAAATGTCTAAAATTACTGTTCTATGACCGCTGTTAGGCGGGGTATTGTAGGTACGAATATATCACAAAAGTAAGTGCGTGCTAGCGGATCGTGTAAAACGTGTGATTTTCTTCTTCATGACGATCGCTTCTTCGAATATTGAATCATACCCAATAATGCTGTCCTCCTTTTTTGGACACAAAAATAAACTTTTTTGAATAATAATAATAATAATAATAATAATAATAATATTTATTTACTCTAAAATACAGGGAACATGAAACGAGTAAATAAATATAATATATCCATAGGAGGACAACGCCTGTGCATGGATCATATGTATGTTGAATTGCAAAATATAATAAAATAGAGAGAAAAAAGAAATTATTGGTAAGAATGGTAGAGCATTTATTGTGTAATATTTGAGATTATTTTATTAATTTGATTTCTCCCAATCGTGTTAATAAATTTTTTTAATTTTTTTTTGAAGCCTAATGTATTGCGTAATTGTTTTAAATTATTTGGTAAATGTTCGTACAATTTTGGAGCTATATACAGGTGACATCGTTTCATTAGGGATTTGTTTGGTTTAGGAACATTTTTTGCGCGTAATTTATATCTGGTTTTATGATTATGTTTAATTATGTCGTGTTCACTAATAGTTTTGTGATAATGAGTGATGGTATGTAAGAAGTAGAGTTGTTTAGTATCATATACTTGTGCATCATTATATAAGTCATTAGTTGGGTATAATTTTGATTTGCCTAACATTGATTTTAAAATTCTTCTTTGAAGTACATCTAAATCGTTAAAGTATGTCGTGCATGCAGCACCCCACACTACTACACCATATGTTATGTGTGGTTCGACTAAAGCTTGATATATTATTCGTAGATAATATTCAGTTAATATACCGGTTAGAAATTTTATTTTATATGCTATGAATCTAATTTTCTTTAGTATGTGAGAAATATGTACATCCCATCTCAAGTGGGGATCTAGATAAATTCCTAAATATTTTGTATCATTAACTCTATTGATTTTTATATTTTTATCATTTACCTTAAACCGAAGGTGGTTATATTTTGGTAGATGATTAGATAGTGATGAAAATGGTAAAAAATGAGTTTTAGTAAAGTTAATTGTTAATTTTCGGTTATTAAACCACTGAATAATTTTGCAAAAGTCATTTTGGATAATATCTTTTAAATCGTTCCAATCCTTACCTTTATAGAGTATAGCAGTATCGTCTGCAAAACTGACTATTTTACCAGTACTGTTAATTTTGAATATATCGTTTAAATAAATATTGAATAACAGAGGACCCAAAATTGTACCTTGTGGAACACCACATTTAACAAACATTTCTTTACTGTACGAGCTTAATAATTTTACTGATTGCGGTCTATTTGATAAATAATTTTCCATTAAAGTATACATCTTTCCACGAAAACCTATTCTTTCTAAGATTTCCAAAAGTATATTGTGGTTAACTGTGTCAAACGCTTTTTGTAAGTCCACAAATACGCATATCGATGGTACTTTTCCATCTATATTTTGGGTTATTTCATCTACTATACTTAATACCCCATCTGTTGTAGATTTGCCCGCTATAAAACCATATTGATTTGAATTTAGAATTTTGAATTTATTAAGAAAATTAATCATTTTATTAAGGAGTAATTTCTCAAAAACTTTAGCTAAACTTGATATAAGTGAAATAGGTCGATAGTTAGTGACGTCCGTATTATCATTAGATTTATAGATAGGTATGATGATTGCTGTCTTGAAAGCTGATGGAAATACTCCAGATTGGAAGGATTTGTTAATGATATAAGCAAGTGGTTCTGTTATTTGTTTGGCCAGTATCTTTAGATGTTCAGCTCTAATTTCGTCAACTCCAGGGCTTTTTTTATTTTTAGAGTCATAATGGCATTGAAAACATCCTGATAGTCTACTTCAGTTAATACAAATGAATTATTCAGTCTTGTTTCATGCAGATGAATATCAGCATTTTGTTTGATATTATTTGCTAAGTTTCCTCCTATATTCGTGAAAAATTCTATGAACTCATCACATATTTGCTGAATATTGTCTGTTTTCTGTCCTGTTTTTGTTTTTATTTCATTAATATTGTTTTTTTAACCTCTTAACCGTGTTGCCAGAATTCGGATGTGGTTGTATGTATCGTGTCATAAAAATATTAAATGCGAGAATATTCGCATTACCCGGTAAGATAAAAAGATGCGCATATATTCGTCGTTCCCGTAATGTGATATCCTTACAGATAGAAAGTATGCGTATATACTCGTTTCACTCGATAGGGAGAGCGTATAAATAAGATAATAAAAATGCAAGCATGTATCCAATAATTCCAATTACTTTATTGAAAATTATTGACAAAAAAGCTCACTAAACTACGAATGATATAAACCAAAACATGGTGCAGCACACAGTCCAGTTTTACATGATTCGCACCAATATATACTCTCTTTCCTCTTGCCTTTCCCTCTACACACTACACACCTTTTGGTCGGTTTCTTTTTATGTGTCGTGGATGGTATTACAGATGGAAAATGTTTCTCAATCAGCCGACTTGCATTTTTTGTTTTTGATCGTCTACCTGCTTTACAATTCTTATCTCTTCCATATTTTTCTATCAGTTTTTCAGCTAAATCTATTACAAAGTTCAGACGTGACTTCCTACCACCAAGTTTTTTGTAAAGGATGTAACTGTTTAATACAGTTATATCTAAGAAATGAAGAAATATTTTTCTGTAATATTTTTTGAGGTGTGTACGTGACATTGCATAAAAATGGAGCATATTGTCTGTCAAATCTACTCCACCCATTTTTTTATTATAATGCTCTATAACTACTGGCTTTTTCATTACCTTCCCTCTTTTTGTTTTCTCTACAAACTGATTGTCATGTAAAGTACTTATCATCACTATTTCTTTTTTATCTTTATACTTCAGCAACATAATTTTCTTCCTAAATAAGGCATATGCTTCTCCGTGTTCCAACTTTTTCTCCTTCAGCTTTTTTGGTATACCTTTCCTATTCAACCTCATTGTGCCAACACAATCTGTGCGCCTCATCGATAACTTTTCTGCCAAGTCCACGCTAGTATAGTAGTTATCGAGAAACAGACAATAGCCTTTATCTAAGATATTATTTGAGAGTTCTAATACCACTCTAGCTGATAAAGGTTCACTCGCGAAGCTGTCGCCATAGTTTGTATCAGCTCCGGTATATATCAAAAAGTTATAGGTGTAGCCTGTTGAGCTTTCAGCTAAAATAAATAGTTTTATCCCAAACCTTTTTCTTTTCGATGGGATGTACTGTTTCCACGTTAGGCGACCTTTCCAACCTAGTAGTGACTCGTCAATGGAAATGTTTTGTTCAGGAATGTAAACTTCCATAAACCTCTTTTGAAGGTGATCTAGGACAGGTTTAATTTTGAATAGCTTCCTCTGAGAAGTGTTTTCGTCAATTTCGTTATTATTAGAAAAATGTAGGAACTTACATATAAGTGCAAACTTCCTCTCAGTCATCACCTTGGAAAAAAAGGTGTTTCTATGCTTTCCCTTTTCGAAAAGTACATTTCGTATGATGGTTTTACGCAAACACTTTGTAATAACAACAATCCAAGAAAAGTTTTTATTTCATTAGCATCCGTTTGAGTCCAGGCGCGAACTCTTGAACGAGGCCTGATATTTTCATAGTTCTTGATAATGAACTGATTGGCGTACCTAGAATAAGACAAATGTAGAATATTCATAATAAGTGTAGAGTAACACCATTTTACCTATTTGTTTCTTCTACTACAAGGTTTGTCAAATGCTGATCCATGAATAACTCAAATATCTCCAAAATATTATCCGAGCTAATATCAGGAACTTTTACACCAGGATCTGAAGTGAAGGGAAAGTTAGGGCGCGGTATACCTTCTTTGACCCAAGGTACCTCTACGTCGTCTGCAGTCTCTTCTGGGTATTCACTTTCTGATCCATCTGCCGAAGATAAATCGTCGCAGCTTGATAAATCATAGTTAGTATCAATAGAACTGATAGACAAAAGATCGCTGTTGTAATCGAATGAAGATTCACTCGCGTCAGACATTACAAAAGGGTAGCGCGCAAAACGCCTGTACTCCAGCCTATATCAGTCCTCAACTGAGCTCACTTAACAGAAAGCAGCAAGTTTTGTATACCATTCGAACGTGCGAAGAGTGGGGATTCCCACAGAACATAATAGCGACTATATTCGTATTATTCGTGAAATGCGGCGTTTAAAAAGGTGAGGCGAATATACTCGTACTACCCAACCAAGTTAGTTTATTACTTGGCGAATATATTCGTCATATTCGGTTAAGAGGTTAATAGGATGACTTATTGAATATATCATTGACAGTGGACCATAGGTGTCTAGAGTCATGTGAATTATTATTCAATTGTTTTATATAGTAATTTTTTTTTGCTTTTCTCAAAAGTTCTATAAATTTGTTTTTATACTGATTATAATGATCTATATTTTCTTTCGTGGGTAAATATTTCATGATTTTATACAGTCTTTCTACATTGAGAACTTTAGAAATGTCTAAAATTACTGTTCTATGACCGCTGTTAGGCGGGGTATTGTAGGTACGAATATATTACAAAAGTAAGTGCGTGCTAGCGGATCGTCTAAAACGTGTTACTTTCTTCTTGATGACGATCGCTTCTTCGAATATTGAATCATACCCAATAATGCTGTCCTCCTTTTTTGGACACAAAAATAAACTTTTTTGAATACATTGAGAACTTTAGAAATGTCTAAAATTACTGTTCTATGACCGCTGTTAGGCGGGGTATTGTAGGTACGAATATATCACAAAAGTAAGTGCGTGCTAGCGGATCGTGTAAAACGTGTGATTTTCTTCTTCATGACGATCGCTTCTTCGAATATTGAATCATACCCAATAATGCTGTCCTCCTTTTTTGGACACAAAAATAAACTTTTTTGAATACATTGAGAACTTTAGAAATGTCTAAAATTACTGTTCTATGACCGCTGTTAGGCGGGGTATTGTAGGTACGAATATATCACAAAAGTAAGTGCGTGCTAGCGGATCGTGTAAAACGTGTGATTTTCTTCTTCATGACGATCGCTTCTTCGAATATTGAATCATACCCAATAATGCTGTCCTCCTTTTTTGGACACAAAAATAAACTTTTTTGAATACATTGAGAACTTTAGAAATGTCTAAAATTACTGTTCTATGACCGCTGTTAGGCGGGGTATTGTAGGTACGAATATATCACAAAAGTAAGTGCGTGCTAGCGGATCGTGTAAAACGTGTGATTTTCTTCTTCATGGCGATCGCTTCTTCGAATATTGAATCATACCCAATACTGCTGTCCTCCTTCTTTGGACACAAAAATAAACTTTTTTGAATACATTGAGAACTTTAGAAATGTCTAAAATTACTGATCTATGACCGCTGTTAGGCGGGGTATTGTAGGTACGAATATATTACAAAAGTAAGTGCGTGCTAGCGGATCGTCTAAAACGTGTTATTTTCTTCTTCATGACGATCGCCTCTTCGAATATTGAATCATTCCGAATAGCGCTGTCCTCCTTTTTTGGACACACAAATAAACTTTTTTGAATACATAGGGAACTTTAGATATGTCTAAAATTACTGTTCTATGACCGCTGTTAGGCGGGGTATTGTAGGTACGAATATATCACAAAAGTAAGTGCGTGCTAGCGGATCGTGTAAAACGTGTGATTTTCTTCTTCATGACGATCGCTTCTTCGAATATTGAATCATACCCAATAATGCTGTCCTCCTTTTTTGGACACAAAAATAAACTTGTTTGAATACATTGAGAACTTTAGAAATGTCTAAAATTACTGTTCTATGACCGCTGTTAGGCGGGGGGTATTGTAGGTACGAATATATTACAAAAGTAAGTGCGTGCTAGCGGATCGTCTAAAACGTGTTATTTTCTTCTTGATGACGATCGCTTCTTCGAATATTGAATCATACCCAATAATGCTGTCCTCCTTTTTTGGACACAAAAATAAACTTTTTTGAATACATTGAGAACTTTAGAAATGTCTAAAATTACTGTTCTATGACCGCTGTTAGGCGGGGTATTGTAGGTACGAATATATCACAAAAGTAAGTGCGTGCTAGCGGATCGTGTAAAACGTGTGATTTTCTTCTTCATGACGATCGCTTCTTCGAATATTGAATCATACCCAATAATGCTGTCCTCCTTTTTTGGACACAAAAATAAACTTTTTTGAATACATTGAGAACTTTAGAAATGTCTAAAATTACTGTTCTATGACCGCTGTTAGGCGGGGTATTGTAGGTACGAATATATTACAAAAGTAAGTGCGTGCTAGCGGATCGTCTAAAACGTGTTATTTTCTTCTTGATGACGATCGCTTCTTCGAATATTGAATCATACCCAATAATGCTGTCCTCCTTTTTTGGACACAAAAATAAACTTTTTTGAATACATTGAGAACTTTAGAAATGTCTAAAATTACTGTTCTATGACCGCTGTTAGGCGGGGTATTGTAGGTACGAATATATCACAAAAGTAAGTGCGTGCTAGCGGATCGTGTAAAACGTGCGATTTTCTTCTTCATGACGATCGCTTCTTCGAATATTGAATCATACCCAATAATGCTGTCCTCCTTTTTTGGACACAAACATAAACTTTTTTGAATACATTGAGAACTTTAGAAATGTCTAAAATTACTGTTCTATGACCGCTGTTAGGCGGGGTATTGTAGGTACGAATATATTACAAAAGTAAGTGCGTGCTAGCGGATCGTCTAAAACGTGTTATTTTCTTCTTCATGACGATCGCCTCTTCGAATATTGAATCATTCCGAATAGCGCTGTCCTCCTTTTTTGGACACAAAAATAAACTTTTTTGAATACATAGGGAACTTTAGATATGTCTAAAATTACTGATCTATGACCGCTGTTAGGCGGGGTATTGTAGGTACGAATATATTACAAAAGTAAGTGCGTGCTAGCGGATCGTCTAAAACGTGTTATTTTCTTCTTCATGACGATCGCCTCTTCGAATATTGAATCATTCCGAATAGCGCTGTCCTCCTTTTTTGGACACAAAAATAAACTTTTTTGAATACATAGGGAACTTTAGATATGTCTAAAATTACTGTTCTATGACCGCTGTTAGGCGGGGTATTGTAGGTACGAATATATTACAAAAGTAAGTGCGTGCTAGCGGATCGTCTAAAACGTGTTATTTTCTTCTTCATGACGATCGCCTCTTCGAATATTGAATCATTCCGAATAGCGCTGTCCTCCTTTTTTGGACACAAAAATAAACTTTTTTGAATACATAGGGAACTTTAGATATGTCTAAAATTACTGTTCTATGACCGCTGTTAGGCGGGGTATTGTAGGTACGAATATATTACAAAAGTAAGTGCGTGCTAGCGGATCGTCTAAAACGTGTTATTTTCTTCTTGATGACGATCGCTTCTTCGAATATTGAATCATACCCAATAATGCTGTCCTCCTTTTTTGGACACAAAAATAAACTTTTTTGAATACATTGAGAACTTTAGAAATGTCTAAAATTACTGTTCTATGACCGCTGTTAGGCGGGGTATTGTAGGTACGAATATATTACAAAAGTAAGTGCGTGCTAGCGGATCGTCTAAAACGTGTTATTTTCTTCTTCATGACGATCGCCTCTTCGAATATTGAATCATTCCGAATAGCGCTGTCCTCCTTTTTTGGACACAAAAATAAACTTTTTTGAATACATAGGGAACTTTAGATATGTCTAAAATTACTGTTCTATGACCGCTGTTAGGCGGGGTATTGTAGGTACGAATATATTACAAAAGTAAGTGCGTGCTAGCGGATCGTCTAAAACGTGTTATTTTCTTCTTGATGACGATCGCTTCTTCGAATATTGAATCATAGCCAATAATGCTGTCCTCCTTTTTTGGACACAAAAATAAACTTTTTTGAATACATTGAGAACTTTAGAAATGTCTAAAATTACTGTTCTATGACCGCTGTTAGGCGGGGTATTGTAGGTACGAATATATCACAAATGTAAGTGCGTGCTAGCGGATCGTGTAAAACGTCTGATTTTCTTCTTCATGACGATCGCTTCTTCGAATATTGAATCATACCCAATAATGCTGTCC
Organism: Acanthoscelides obtectus; assembly: GCA_963669975.1. NCBI lineage: Eukaryota > Metazoa > Arthropoda > Insecta > Coleoptera > Chrysomelidae > Acanthoscelides > Acanthoscelides obtectus. The sequence goes on along the minus strand of CAVLJG010000008.1, from coordinate 92,452,310 downwards.
TCCTTTTTTGGACACAAAAATAAACTTTTTTGAATACATTGAGAACTTTAGAAATGTCTAAAATTACTGTTCTATGACCGCTGTTAGGCGGGGTATTGTAGGTACGAATATATTACAAAAGTAAGTGCGTGCTAGCGGATCGTCTAAAACGTGTTATTTTCTTCTTCATGACGATCGCCTCTTCGAATATTGAATCATTCCGAATAGCGCTGTCCTCCTTTTTTGGACACAAAAATAAACTTTTTTGAATACATAGGGAACTTTAGATATGTCTAAAATTACTGTTCTATGACCGCTGTTAGGCGGGGTATTGTAGGTACGAATATATTACAAAAGTAAGTGCGTGCTAGCGGATCGTCTAAAACGTGTTATTTTCTTCTTGATGACGATCGCTTCTTCGAATATTGAATCATACCCAATAATGCTGTCCTCCTCTTTTGGACACAAAAATAAACTTTTTTGAATACATTGAGAACTTTAGAAATGTCTAAAATTACTGTTCTATGACCGCTGTTAGGCGGGGTATTGTAGGTACGAATATATCACAAAAGTAAGTGCGTGCTAGCGGATCGTGTAAAACGTGTGATTTTCTTCTTCATGACGATCGCTTCTTCGAATATTGAATCATACCCAATAATGCTGTCCTCCTTTTTTGGACACAAAAATAAACTTTTTTGAATACATTGAGAACTTTAGAAATGTCTAAAATTACTGTTCTATGACCGCTGTTAGGCGGGGTATTGTAGGTACGAATATATCACAAAAGTAAGTGCGTGCTAGCGGATCGTGTAAAACGTGTGATTTTCTTCTTCATGACGATTGCTTCTTCGAATATTGAATCATACCCAATAATGCTGTCCTCCTTTTTTGGACACAAAAATAAACTTTTTTGAATACATTGAGAACTTTAGAAATGTCTAAAATTACTGTTCTATGACCGCTGTTAGGCGGGGTATTGTAGGTACGAATATATCACAAAAGTAAGTGCGTGCTAGCGGATCGTGTAAAACGTGTGATTTTTTTCTTCATGGCGATCGCTTCTTCGAATATTGAATCATACCCAATAATGCTGTCCTCCTTCTTTGGACACAAAAATAAACTTTTTTGAATACATTGAGAACTTTAGAAATGTCTAAAATTACTGATCTATGACCGCTGTTAGGCGGGGTATTGTAGGTACGAATATATTACAAAAGTAAGTGCGTGCTAGCGGATCGTCTAAAACGTGTTATTTTCTTCTTCATGACGATCGCCTCTTCGAATATTGAATCATTCCGAATAGCGCTGTCCTCCTTTTTTGGACACACAAATAAACTTTTTTGAATACATAGGGAACTTTAGATATGTCTAAAATTACTGTTCTATGACCGCTGTTAGGCGGGGTATTGTAGGTACGAATATATTACAAAAGTAAGTGCGTGCTAGCGGATCGTCTAAAACGTGTTATTTTCTTCTTGATGACGATCGCTTCTTCGAATATTGAATCATACCCAATAATGCTGTCCTCCTTTTTTGGACACAAAAATAAACTTTTTTGAATACATTGAGAACTTTAGAAATGTCTAAAATTACTGTTCTATGACCGCTGTTAGGCGGGGTATTGTAGTTACGAATATATCACAAAAGTAAGTGCGTGCTAGCGGATCGTGTAAAACGTGTGATTTTCTTCTTCATGGCGATCGCTTCTTCGAATATTGAATCATACCCAATAATGCTGTCCTCCTTTTTTGGACACAAACATAAACTTTTTTGAATACATTGAGAACTTTAGAAATGTCTAAAATTACTGTTCTATGACCGCTGTTAGGCGGGGTATTGTAGGTACGAATATATTACAAAAGTAAGTGCGTGCTAGCGGATCGTCTAAAACGTGTTATTTTCTTCTTCATGACGATCGCCTCTTCGAATATTGAATCATTCCGAATAGCGCTGTCCTCCTTTTTTGGACACAAAAATAAACTTTTTTGAATACATAGGGAACTTTAGATATGTCTAAAATTACTGATCTATGACCGCTGTTAGGCGGGGTATTGTAGGTACGAATATATTACAAAAGTAAGTGCGTGCTAGCGGATCGTCTAAAACGTGTTATTTTCTTCTTCATGACGATCGCCTCTTCGAATATTGAATCATTCCGAATAGCGCTGTCCTCCTTTTTTGGACACAAAAATAAACTTTTTTGAATACATAGGGAACTTTAGATATGTCTAAAATTACTGTTCTATGACCGCTGTTAGGCGGGGTATTGTAGGTACGAATATATTACAGAAGTAAGTGCGTGCTAGCGGATCGTCTAAAACGTGTTATTTTCTTCTTCATGACGATCGCCTCTTCGAATATTGAATCATTCCGAATAGCGCTGTCCTCCTTTTTTGGACACAAAAATAAACTTTTTTGAATACATAGGGAACTTTAGATATGTCTAAAATTACTGTTCTATGACCGCTGTTAGGCGGGGTATTGTAGGTACGAATATATTACAAAAGTAAGTGCGTGCTAGCGGATCGTCTAAAACGTGTTATTTTCTTCTTCATGACGATCGCTTCTTCGAATATTGAATCATACCCAATAATGCTGTCCTCCTTTTTTGGACACAAAAATAAACTTTTTTGAATACATTGAGAACTTTAGAAATGTCTAAAATTACTGTTCTATGACCGCTGTTAGGCGGGGTATTGTAGGTACGAATATATTACAAAAGTAAGTGCGTGCTAGCGGATCGTCTAAAACGTGTTATTTTCTTCTTCATGACGATCGCCTCTTCGAATATTGAATCATTCCGAATAGCGCTGTCCTCCTTTTTTGGACACAAAAATAAACTTTTTGAATACATAGGGAACTTTAGATATGTCTAAAATTACTGTTCTATGACCGCTGTTAGGCGGGGTATTGTAGGTACGAATATATTACAAAAGTAAGTGCGTGCTAGCGGATCGTCTAAAACGTGTTATTTTCTTCTTCATGACGATCGCCTCTTCGAATATTGAATCATTCCGAATAGCGCTGTCCTCCTTTTTTGGACACAAAAATAAACTTTTTTGAATACATAGGGAACTTTAGATATGTCTAAAATTACTGTTCTATGACCGCTGTTAGGCGGGGTATTGTAGGTACGAATATATTACAAAAGTAAGTGCGTGCTAGCGGATCGTCTAAAACGTGTGATTTTCTTCTTCATGACGATCGCTTCTTCGAATATTGAATCATACCGAATAATGCTGTCCTCCTTTTTTGGACACAAAAATAAACTTTTTTGAATACATAGGAGAACTTTAGATATGTCTAAAATTACTGTTCTATGACCGCTGTTAGGCGGGGTATTGTAGGTACGAATATATTACAAAAGTAAGTGCGTGCTAGCGGATCGTCTAAAACGTGTTATTTTCTTCTTCATGACGATCGCCTCTTCGAATATTGAATCATTCCGAATAGCGCTGTCCTCCTTTTTTGGACACAAAAATAAACTTTTTTGAATACATAGGGAACTTTAGATATGTCTAAAATTACTGTTCTATGACCGCTGTTAGGCGGGGTATTGTAGGTACGAATATATTACAAAAGTAAGTGCGTGCTAGCGGATCGTCTAAAACGTGTTATTTTCTTCTTGATGACGATCGCTTCTTCGAATATTGAATCATACCCAATAATGCTGTCCTCCTTTTTTGGACACAAAAATAAACTTTTTTGAATACATTGAGAACTTTAGAAATGTCTAAAATTACTGTTCTATGACCGCTGTTAGGCGGGGTATTGTAGGTACGAATATATCACAAAAGTAAGTGCGTGCTAGCGGATCGTGTAAAACGTGTGATTTTCTTCTTCATGACGATCGCTTCTTCGAATATTGAATCATACCCAATAATGCTGTCCTCCTTTTTTGGACACAAAAATAAACTTTTTTGAATACATTGAGAACTTTAGAAATGTCTAAAATTACTGTTCTATGACCGCTGTTAGGCGGGGTATTGTAGGTACGAATATATTACAAAAGTAAGTGCGTGCTAGCGGATCGTCTAAAACATGTTATTTTCTTCTTCATGACGATCGCCTCTTCGAATATTGAATCATTCCGAATAGCGCTGTCCTCCTTTTTTGGACACAAAAATAAACTTTTTTGAATACATAGGGAACTTTAGATATGTCTAAAATTACTGATCTATGACCGCTGTTAGGCGGGGTATAGCGTTGTCCTCCTTTTTTGGACACAAAAATAAACTTTTTTGAATACATAGGGAACTTTAGATATGTCTAAAATTACTGTTCTATGACCGCTGTTAGGCGGGGTATTGTAGGTACGAATATATTACAAAAGTAAGTGCGTGCTAGCGGATCGTCTAAAACGTGTTATTTTCTTCTTCATGACGATCGCCTCTTCGAATATTGAATCATTCCGAATAGCGCTGTCCTCCTTTTTTGGACACAAAAATAAACTTTTTTGAATACATAGGGAACTTTAGATATGTCTAAAATTACTGTTCTATGACCGCTGTTAGGCGGGGTATTGTAGGTACGAATATATCACAAAAGTAAGTGCGTGCTAGCGGATCGTCTAAAACGTGTTATTTTCTTCTTCATGACGATCGCCTCTTCGAATATTGAATCATTCCGAATAGCGCTGTCCTCCTTTTTTGGACACAAAAATAAACTTTTTTGAATACATTGAGAACTTTAGAAATGTCTAAAATTACTGTTCTATGACCGCTGTTAGGCGGGGTATTGTAGGTACGAATATATCACAAAATTAAGTGCGTGCTAGCGGATCGTGTAAAACGTGTGATTTTCTTCTTCATGACGATCGCTTCTTCGAATATTGAATCATACCGAATAGCGCTGTCCTCCTTTTTTGGACACAAAAATAAACTTTTTTGAATACATTGAGAACTTTAGAAATGTCTAAAATTACTGTTCTATGACCGCTGTTAGGCGGGGTATTGTAGGTACGAATATATTACAAAAGTAAGTGCGTGCTAGCGGATCGTCTAAAACGTGTTATTTTTTTCTTCATGACGATCGCTTCTTCGAATATTGAATCATACCGAATAGCGCTGTCCTCCTTTTTTGGACACAAAAATAAACTTTTTTGAATATATTGAGAACTTTAGATATGTCTAAAATTATTGTTCTATGACCGCTGTTAGGCGGGGTATTGTAGGTACGAACATATTACAAAAGTAAGTGAGTGCTAGCGGATCGTCTAAAACGTGTGTTTTTCTTCTTCATGACGATCGCTTCTTCGAATATTGAATCATACCCAATAATGCTGTCCTCCTTTTTTGGACACAAAAATAAACTTTTTTGAGGACATTGAGAACTTTAGGAATGTCTAAAATTACTGAGCTATAACGCTGTTAGGCGGGGTATTGTAGGTACGAACATATTAAAAAAGTAAGTGCGTGCTAGCGGATCGTCTAAAACGTGTGTTTTTCTTCTTCATGACGATCGCTTCTTCGAATATTGAATCATACCCAATCCAATAATGCTGCCCTCCTTTTTTGGACACAAAAATAAACTTTTTTGTGTACATTGAGAACTTTAGGAATGTCTATAATTACTGAGCTATAACGCTGTTAGGCGGGGTATTGTAGGTACGAACATATTACAAAAGTAAGTGCGTGCTAGCGGATCGTCTAAAACGTGTGATTTTCTTCTTCATGACGATCGCTTCTTCGAATATTGAATCATACCCAATAATGCTGTCCTCCTTTTTTGGACACAAAAATAAACTTTTTTGAATACATTGAGAACTTTAGAAATGTCTAAAATTACTGTTCTATGACCGCTGTTAGGCGGGGTATTGTAGGTACGAATATATTACAAAAGTAAGTGCGTGCTAGCGGATCGTATAAAATGTGTGATTTTCTTCTTCATGACGATCGCTTCTTCGAATATTGAATCATACCGGATAACGCTTCCTCCTTCTTTGGACACAATAATAAACTTTTTTGAATATATTGAGAACTTTAGGAATGTCTAAAATTATTGATCTATAACGCTGTTAGGCGGGGTATTGTAGGTACGAACATATTACAAAAGTAAGTGCGTGCTAGCGGATCGTCTAAAACGTGTGATTTTCTTCTTCATGACGATCGCTTCTTCGAATATTGAATCATACCCAATAATGCTGTCCTCCTTTTTTGGACACAAAAATAAACTTTTTTGAATACATTGAGAACTTTAGAAATGTCTAAAATTACTGTTCTATGACCGCTGTTAGGCGGGGTATTGTAGGTACGAATATATTACAAAAGTAAGTGCGTGCTAGCGGATCGTCTAAAACGTGCGATTTTCGTCTTCATGACGATCGCTTCTTCGAATATTGAATCATACCGGATAACGCTATCCTCCTTTTTTGGACACAATAATAAACTTTTTTTGAATATATTGAGAACTTTAGGAATGTCTAAAATTACTGATCTATAACGCTGTTAGGCGGGGTATTGTAGGTACGAACATATTACAAAAGTAAGTGCGTGCTAGCGGATCGTCTAAAACGTGCGATTTTCTTCTTCATGACGATCGCTTCTTCGAATATTGAATCATACCCAATAATGCTGTCCTCCTTTTTTGGACACAAAAATAAACTTTTTTGAATACATTGAGAACTTTAGAAATGTCTAAAATTACTGTTCTATGACCGCAGTTAGGCGGGGTATTGTAGGTACGAATATATTATAAAAGTAAGTGCGTGCTAGCGGATCGTCTAGAACGTCTTATTTTTTCTTCATGACGATCGCTTCTTCGAATATTGAATCATACCGGATAACGCTATCCTCCTTTTTTGGACACAATAATAAACTTTTTTGAATATATTGAGAACTTTAGGAATGTCTAAAATTACTGATCTATAACGCTGTTAGGCGGGGTATTGTAGGTACGAACATATTACAAAAGTAAGTGCGTGCTAGCGGATCGTCTAAAACGTGTAATTTTCTTCTTCATGACGATCGCTTCTTCGAATATTGAATCATACCCAATAATGCTGTCCTCCTTTTTTGGACACAAAAATAAACTTTTTTGAGTACATTGAGAACTTTAGGAATGTCTAAAATTACTGAGCTATAACGCTGTTACGCGGGGTATTGTAGATACGAATATATTACAAAAGTAAGTGCGTGCTAGCGGATCGTCTAAAACGTGCGATTTTCGTCTTCATGACGATCGCTTCTTCGAATATTGAATCATACCGGATAACGCTTCCTCCTTTTTTGGACACAATAATAAACTTTTTTGAATATATTGAGAACTTTAGGAATGTCTAAAATTACTGATCTATAACGCTGTTAGGCGGGGTATTGTAGGTACGAACGTATTACAAAAGTAAGTGCGTGCTAGCGGATCGTCTAAAACGTGTGATTTTCTTCTTCATGACGATCGCTTCTTCGAATATTGAATCATACCCAATAATGCTGTCCTCCTTTTTTGGACACAAAAATAAACTTTTTTGAATACATTGAGAACTTTAGAAATGTCTAAAATTACTGTTCTATGACCGCTGTTAGGCGGGGTATTGTAGGTACGAATATATTACAAAAGTAAGTGCGTGCTAGCGGATCGTCTAAAACGTGCGATTTTCGTCTTCATGACGATCGCTTCTTCGAATATTGAATCATACCGGATAACGCTATCCTCCTTTTTTGGACACAATAATAAACTTTTTTGAATATATTGAGAACTTTAGGAATGTCTAAAATTACTGATCTATAACGCTGTTAGGCGGGGTATTGTAGGTACGAACATATTACAAAAGTAAGTGCGTGCTAGCGGATCGTCTAAAACGTGCGATTTTCTTCTTCATGACGATCGCTTCTTCGAATATTGAATCATACCCAATAATGCTGTCCTCCTTTTTTGGACACAAAAATAAACTTTTTTGAATACATTGAGAACTTTAGAAATGTCTAAAATTACTGTTCTATGACCGCAGTTAGGCGGGGTATTGTAGGTACGAATATATTATAAAAGTAAGTGCGTGCTAGCGGATCGTCTAGAACGTCTTATTTTTTCTTCATGACGATCGCTTCTTCGAATATTGAATCATACCGAATAGCGCTGTCCTCCTTTTTTGGACACAAAAATAAACTTTTTTGAGTACATTGGGAACTTTAGGAATGTCTAAAATTACTAAGCTATAACGCTGTTAGGCGGGGTATTGTAGGTACGAATATATTACAAAAGTAAGTGCGTGCTAGCGGATCGTCTAAAATGTGTGATTTTCTTCTTCATGACGATCGCTTCTTCGAATATTGAATCATACCGGATAACGCTATCCTCCTTCTTTGGACACAATAATAAACTTTTTTGAATATATTGAGAACTTTAGGAACGTCTAAAATTACTGATCTATAACGCTGTTAGGCGGGGTATTGTAGGTACGAACAAATTACAAAAGTAAGTGCGTGCTAGCGGATCGTCTAAAACGTGTAATTTTCTTCTTCATGACGATCGCATCTTCGAATATTGAATCATACCCAATAATGCTGTCCTCCTTTTTTGGACACAAAAATAAACTTTTTTGAGTACATTGATAACTTTAGGAATGTCTAAAATTACTGAGCTATAACGCTGTTAGGCGGGGTATTGTAGGTACGAATATATTACAAAAGTAAGTGCGTGCTAGCGGATCGTCTAAAACGTGCGATTTTCGTCTTCATGACGATCGCTTCTTCGAATATTGAATCATACCGGATAACGCTATCCTCCTTTTTTGGACACAGTAATAAACTTTTTTGAATATATTGAGAACTTTAGGAATGTCTAAAATTACTGATCGCTGTTAGGCGGGGTATTGTAGGTACGAACATACTACAAAAGTAAGTGCGTGCTAGCGGATCGTCTAAAACGTGCGATTTTCTTCTTCATGACGATCGCTTCTTCGAATATTGAATCATACCCAATAATGATGTCCTCCTTTTTTGGACACAAAAATAAACTTTTTTGAATACATTGAGAACTTTAGAAATGTCTAAAATTACTGTTCTATGACCGCTGTTAGGCAGGGTATTGTAGGTACGAATATATTATAAAAGTAAGTGCGTGCTAGCGGATCGTCTAAAACGTGTTATTTTTTTTTCATGACGATCGCTTGTTCGAATATTGAACCATACCGAATAGCGCTGTCCTCCTTTTTTGGACACAAAAATAAACTTTTTTGAGTACATTGGGAACTTTAGGAATGTCTAAAATTACTGATCTATAACGCTGTTAGGCGGGGTATTGTAGGTACGAACATATTACAAAAGTAAGAGCGTGCTAGCGGATCGTCTAAAACGTGTAATTTTCTTCTTCATGACGGTCGCTTCTTCGAATATTGAATCATACCGAATAGCGCTGTCCTCCTTTTTTGGACACAAAAATAAACTTTTTTGAGTACATTGGGAACTTTAGGAATGTCTAAAATTACTAAGCTATAACGCTGTTAGGCGGGGTATTGTAGGTACGAATATATTACAAAAGTAAGTGCGTGCTAGCGGATCGTCTAAAATGTGTGATTTTCTTCTTCATGACGATCGCTTCTTCGAATATTGAATCATACCGGATAACGCTATCCTCCTTCTTTGGACACAATAATAAACTTTTTTGAATATATTGAGAACTTTAGGAACGTCTAAAATTACTGATCTATAACGCTGTTAGGCGGGGTATTGTAGGTACGAACAAATTACAAAAGTAAGTGCGTGCTAGCGGATCGTCTAAAACGTGTAATTTTCTTCTTCATGACGATCGCATCTTCGAATATTGAATCATACCCAATAATGCTGTCCTCCTTTTTTGGACACAAAAATAAACTTTTTTGAGTACATTGATAACTTTAGGAATGTCTAAAATTACTGAGCTATAACGCTGTTAGGCGGGGTATTGTAGGTACGAATATATTACAAAAGTAAGTGCGTGCTAGCGGATCGTCTAAAACGTGCGATTTTCGTCTTCATGACGATCGCTTCTTCGAATATTGAATCATACCGGATAACGCTATCCTCCTTTTTTGGACACAATAATAAACTTTTTTGAATATATTGAGAACTTTAGGAATGTCTAAAATTACTGATCGCTGTTAGGCGGGGTATTGTAGGTACGAACATACTACAAAAGTAAGTGCGTGCTAGCGGATCGTCTAAAACGTGCGATTTTCTTCTTCATGACGATCGCTTCTTCGAATATTGAATCATACCCAATAATGATGTCCTCCTTTTTTGGACACAAAAATAAACTTTTTGAATACATTGAGAACTTTAGAAATGTCTAAAATTACTGTTCTATGACCGCTGTTAGGCAGGGTATTGTAGGTACGAATATATTATAAAAGTAAGTGCGTGCTAGCGGATCGTCTAAAACGTGTTATTTTTTCTTCATGACGATCGCTTGTTCGAATATTGAACCATACCGAATAGCGCTGTCCTCCTTTTTTGGACACAAAAATAAACTTTTTTGAGTACATTGGGAACTTTAGGAATGTCTAAAATTACTGATCTATAACGCTGTTAGGCGGGGTATTGTAGGTACGAACATATTACAAAAGTAAGTGCGTGCTAGCGGATCGTCTAAAACGTGTAATTTTCTTCTTCATGACGGTCGCTTCTTCGAATATTGAATCATACCCAATAATGCTGTCCTCCTTTTTTGGACACAAAAATAAACTTTTTTGAGTACATTGAGAACTTTAGGAATGTCTAAAATTACTGAGCTATAACGCTGTTAGGCGGAGTATTGTAGGTACGAATATATTACAAAAGTAAGTGCGTGCTAGCGGATCGTCTAAAACGTGCGATTTTCTTCTTCATGACGATCGCTTCTTCGAATATTGAATCATACTGGATAACGCTATCTTCCTTTTTTGGACACAATTTTTTGAATATATTGAGAACTTTAGGAATGTCTAAAATTACTGAGCTATGACGCTGTTAGGCGGGGTATTGTAGGTACGAATATATTACAAAAGTAGGTGCGTGCTAGCGGATCGTCTAAAACGTGTTATTTTTTCTTCATGACGATCGCTTCTTCGAATACTGAATCATACCCAATAATGCTGTCCTCCTTTTTTGGACACAAAAATAAACTTTTTTGAGTACATTGAGAACTTTGGAAATGTCTAAAATTACTGAGCTATAACGCTGTTAGGCGGGGTCTTGTAGGTACGAATATATTACAAAAGTAAGTGCGTGCTAGCGGATCCTCTAAAACGTATTATTTTTTCTTCATGACGATCGCCTCTTTGAATATTGAATCATTCCGAATAGCGCTGTCCTCCTTTTTTGGACACAAAAATAAACCTTTTTGAGTACATTGAGTACTTTAGGAATGTCTAAAATTACTGAGCTATAACGCTGTTAGGCGGGGTATTGTAGGTACGAACATATTACAAAAGTAAGTGCGTGCTAGCGGATCGTCTAAAACGTGTGATTTTCTTCTTCATGACGATCGCTTCTTCGAATATTGAATCATACCGGATAACGCTATCCTCCTTTTTTGGACACAATAATAAACTTTTTTGAATATATTGAGAACTTTAGGAATGTCTAAAATTACTGATCTATAACGCTGTTATTCGGGGTATTGTAGGTACGAACATATTACAAAAGTAAGTGCGTGCTAGCGGATCGTCTAAAACGTGTGATTTTCTTCTTCATGACGTTCGCTTCTTCGAATATTGAATCATACCGGATAACGCTATCCTCCTTTTTTGGACACAATAATAAACTTTTTTGAATATATTGAGAACTTTAGGAATGTCTAAAATTACTGATCTATAACGCTGTTAGGCGGGGTATTGTAGGTACGAACATATTACAAAAGTAAGTGCGTGCTAGCGGATCGTCTAAAACGTGTGATTTTCTTCTTCATGACGATCGCTTCTTCGAATATTTAATCATACCCAATAATGCTGTCCTCCTTTTTTGGACACAAAAATAAACTTTTTTGAGTACATTGAGAACTTTAGAAATGTCTAAAATTACTGAGCTATAACGCTGTTAGGCGGGGTATTGTAGGTACGAACATATTACAAAAGTAAGTGCGTGCTAGCGGATCGTCTAAAACGTGTGATTTTCTTCTTCATGACGATCGCTTCTTCGAATATTGAATCATACCGGAAAACGCTATCCTCCTTTTTTGGACACAATAATAAACTTTTTTGAATATATTGAGAACTTTAGGAATGTCTAAAATTACTGAGCTATAACGCTGTTAGGCGGGGTATTGTAGGTACGAATATATTACAAAAGTAAGTGCGTGCTAGCGGATCGTCTAAAACGTGTGATTTTCTTCTTCATGACGATCGCTTCTTCGAATATTGAATCATTCCGAATAGCGCTATCCTCCTTTTTTTTTCTCTTTAAATGTGTTGTCAAATACCCTGACTTTCAGCCGACGTTTTTTGACCTTCGATCAGCATATTTCTTGATATTTGGGAATTTTGTTTTTTGCCACATTTTATCATCAATAAACTTTGTCGGCATCTTACGTAAACTTTGCAGAAACAAATTCACTACGTTACAAAACATAACGAATATTATAAACAAAAGTTTTCAGGTTTTCAAAGAATTTCTGTTTCTGAAGTTTGATCTATTGGACAGCATCAATACGAGTATAATACATTACAGATAGATAATGTAAAATACATAACAGTGATGCCGTAGTAAATAGAGCTTTTACAATCACCATTCTAACAGAATGCTCTTGATCATTCAAATAAAAACTGGACTGACCTTGAATTCAATATAGGGTCGCTCTTCCAGCTTCAAACCTGTAATGTTTGCAAAATAGGACTCATTACCATGACATCTCATGTATGTACAGCTTTCTTTTCGGGCAATTGCAGTTAGAGTGCAAAGAAGTGTAGACACTGTGGTTAGGTGTTGTCAGGCATAGCTTCGAGAAGGCCGTACGCAAAGAGCAAGGGGCACTAGACGCCGCCGTAGATCGCCGCCTAAGATTATTGGCCTTAAGGGACCGTTTATCCACTACCAGGTCCATTGCAAATGAATGGTTTGCAGAACACGGAAGACCTATTGGCATGCGAAGTGTTTACCGACGAATGAGAAGTTTTGGCTTGTTTTCATACCGGCCACACTGGGTCCTCCCTTCAACTCGAGAACACCGACGTAATCGCCTTGATTGGTGCAGACAACGGTCACTCTGGGATCAGGAATGGAACAGTATTGTCTTTAGTGACGAGTCTTGAATTTGTTTAGGCATGCACGATGGTCGTGCCAGGGTTAGAAGGCGACTTGGTGAAAGGAGGAATCCACAGTTTTTTGTTGAAAGACTCTACAAGCATTAACGAAACTTTGTTTTAGGTATCTCCTTAAGCCGATTTAGGATGGTTCTGTTATTGTTACTTTACCACTGTTTTTTTGGCGTACTCTGTATACATCGTAAATCGTTACGTCCGTCTACTGGTTGGTCAGGTGGTTGCTGCGTAATTTCGCTGCGTCGATTCTGATCAAAATTACGCAATGTAATTAATGTTAGATTTAAGCTTGTGAGAAATACCGAGCCAATACACATAACTCGTTTTTTTGGAAAAATCCTATAATTAACTGGAATATTATCCGTGTCCGCTTTCCAGTATATCGGTCGGTCAAACATCAATTCAATGGAGTGTGGAAATAGGTGTGAGCTGATGCGTTCAAACTTTATGACGCGGAAAATTCTATTTCCCTTTCATCGGCCAAAGAACCGGCTGAACGGACGGTTCGGAAATCTGTATTAAATGTCAGATTTCAGTTGAATCGGTCGGTGCAAAAACCGCTTGTTTACCAATATGCTATGTTTACTGAAAACGCTTCATCAAGGGTAGATACGTATTTAAGTACAGTGCAAAAATATCGTGAGTCCGGGTCTTATGTGGTTTTTGCATGCACTACTCGACGGCGGATACTTGAATGGGTCATTTCAAAAACAGCACCAGTATCCCTGTATCGTTTTACTTATTAACTAAGAATGCGAAGTACGGTATCTGGGAACCTTTCCATCGTAGAGGCTTGCGGCAACAGTTATTACCAAAACGGCCCAGAGAAAGGCCTGGAAAGTATTCTCAGGTTTCTGAAATAACGTAACTGCAATCTTGAATCTAAAAAATGATTGTAAGCTTATGAAATATCTCAAACACATTTTTGCATGCGAGTCCGACCCTGTAGCACACAAAACCTTTCCAGTAGGTTCACAAGGCTGCTTAGTGTCACTCAGCGCTACGGCCCTTACGCCTGTTTACATTTACATTCCATTCCTTCTCTGGGTACTTGTTCCCAGGTTAAACTTTGTTAAAGATACGGGCGTGGATGGCGATGCAGTTCAATTATTGCGTGGAGGAGATCGCTTCTCAGACCAAGTATTGCGCTTTGTGAACTTGATTGCAGTGTTGATGTGCAGTGTTTTGGTTAACTGACTGTCCTGAAGTAAAAGTAACTTTGCCGCATATTCCCACCTACAATATATCCTTGAATGAGAAATTTCACTTTGATTTATAATACAATTTATAACGTTGCAGATCTCAGATGAGATATCTCGATTCAGTTGTCTTTTGCACAGTAATTATTGCATATAATATCCATTTCTCTCATCTGATATGGAAAAGGATAGAAATTGGGTCTTGCTTTAGTTCATAAATTAACTCTAGAAGCTTACGTTTTGATCATACGTTATACTTCTGTATATGTGTAGCTATAAGTTGAGTTTCCGGTGAGATTTAACTCTTGTGATTTCTTTTATCTGTAACAAAATCCCGCCCGAGGAAAACATAAGGTCACAATGCTTTAAGATGAACTGAGTCCAAAAATACTCTTTCGCTTCGTATATGGAAGTTTGTACTTTAAACACTTGTCAATTTGAAAATAATAACTCTTATCGGAGGTTTTAAGCATTGGGGCTTTTCAGACATTAAGTCGCGTATAGGTCTCTAACGATCAACTTTAAAGAAGCGTAACTGGAGACCTTATTTGTTATAAAAAAACGTTATAAGAATCTGTTTAAAAAAATGTATAGTATAAGACGAAGACGACAGAACGATAAGCATGAGAAAACAACAAACCTGCTCTAGCAAGTTGCGAAGTACCACACTTCACCTCAGAGCTTTAATGTCAGGATACTTCCAAAGCCACTTACTTGGTCGTAACGACGGCGGAGTTGCCCTTCCATGGCGAAAGATACGGTCGATAGAACTTAGTCGCCGGGTCAAGCCTATTTTTGGGAAAACCTTTTGAGTACCTTCCATATTCTACCGACATGACATGCACAACTCTACTGTCTATTCATTATGTTAGTTAGCTATCTTGATACTGATCATAAAACAATATAATAATGGCCATAATATTTCCCAATTATGTCATCAGATATTAAAACACATTGCGTGGGGAACGATAGCTTCCTACCGCATGGAAACCACGCCTGATATGGAAATATCTTGCACAAGGGAATGGTAGGTTCTATCGCGTGCGTGTCACGCCCGTGTCCTTGATCAGGGGAATGGTAGCATTCTACGGCATGTAAATCATACCCATTCCATAACTAGGGAAATGGTAGCTTCCTACCGCATGGAATCCATGCCTCATATGGTAACACCTCGCACGGAGGAACGGTAGCTTCTACCGCATGGAAGTCGCACCCCTGTCCATGATCAGGGGAACGGTAGCTTTCTACCGCATCGAAATCATGCCTTATATGGAAATACCTCTCACGGAGGTTCGGTGGTTTCTACCGCATGGAAGCCACGCATGTGTCCATGATCAGGGTAACGGTAGCTTCCTACTGCACGAAAACCACGCCTGATATGGAAATACCTCTCACGGAGGAACGGTAGCTTCTACCGCATGGAAGGCACGCCCGTGTCCACGATCAGGGGAACGGTAGCTTCCTCCGCATGGAAGTCAGACCCATGTCCATAACCAGAGGAACGGTAGCTTTCTACCGCATGGAAGTCTAGCCCGACTTGGAGACCTTAATAACCTGGTGCATAGGCAGACATGTCACGTTTTTGATTGTTACGAAAAGCAGTCCAGAAACTAGAATATCACGTTGCCGTACAAATACTCAAAACCTCCGACGTTACCACTGATTGAGAGATAATCGAATAACATGACAACTTTAAAGTAATAGTGTTTATACACATCTTGCCATGCACTCTAGCAATTGCCACGAGAGGAAGCTAGACGTTCACTCAGACCTAGGATACCACTTCGGCCAAAAGTCGTATCTAAAATATTGTGTATGCTTACAGATGTATAAACAAATCTACATAAGGGTAGTTATGAAAAAAGTCGGGTTGAAAAATGTCTTCTGCGACTGCGAGATTTTCGCCCTGTCCAACTCTGCTTGTTGCATTAGTTCGTCCTCATTTTTTTCTCACATTGATTCTCCTAGCCGACAATACGACGGGCGTTTTCGTTTTCCATCTATAAAAAAGTCTCGTCAGCAGTGATAAACAGTGTGTGTGTGTTTGTGTGCGTGTTCAGGAAAGACTCGTTTCGATTTCTCAGCCAGAGAAAGAATCATTTGTACGTGCCAATGCCGGTTTTTTGTCTCTCTTCACTTCTTCCATTAAGAAACATTACTGCCGATCGTCGGTACAACCAGACAGCGATGCTATCAAGAGAAATCTTTTCTCCGATTGACCAAAAGCCCTAATTAACAGATTTGTCTACAGGGTGACGCGAGGTGTACGGAACACCGCGCAACGGTTGAATCATTTTGTCAATCTACACTCCATTACTGTGTACGGTGTTAGGATTACCAAGTGATTTACAAGGCGCCTCAGATGAGTGAGTTCTTGTTTGTTAAAACAGGAAATATATGTTCATAACACATGGCGTTATAAAATCTTCCTTATACCATTCGCAATGGGCTCTATAAAATTATACAACAGACGCAGAAAGTCTGGCAACGTCGTGCGTGGAGTTATTGCACAATCTGACAACCATGTTGCGTCCAGAAAAAAATGGCGGTTTGACACTGACGTTCCTTCTTCAGTGATTTTTTTCTTCATTAACGCCATATGGTCGAACGGGATTTTAGGTAGAAGTCATAAGTGGAGAGTCCTCTTTCAACGACTATAATTATACCGATCAGAGATGACATGTTTTGCAGCATGTTGATCCGATGTTCATTACCCAAAATGGTACGGTTACGGTGATACAGGGTGTCCCAGAAATAACCCGTCAGAGTGACACGGGAGGTAGATTGGATGCAGATCCGTCAGATAAAATCAACGTGACCTTGAAGTAAGTAAAAGTTTTCTGGCATGCGAGATATTTCCACATTTAAGCTTTTTCAAAAAATCACTACTTTTTGCTCCTTTTTTATCTGTTATTGATATTAAGAACCCCTAGCTTGTGTTTTTTCCTGGGCTCCCATCATTAATTAATTGAGATAATCGAGAATTCATTTCATTATGATGAGAAAAACAAATTTTTGCATTTTGTTTCAATGTGTGCCCTAATCGGCAAATGATCTTGAAATCTTAAATCTAATTAGATTTTTTGCAACATATGATGTGCCTCTTGAAAGAAGAAGAATGCTTGTGCGGTAAGGGGATATCCTGATGAAACATTCCCTAGAAGATGGATTGACTCGTTAGGACCAATTTTGTGGCTCTCATGCTTCCCAGACCTGAACCCTCTGGATCTTTTTTCCTGGGGATGTTTAAAGATGAGATCTATGGACAACCAGTCAAGCAAAATATCCGATTTAAGTTTGAGGCGTTTAAAAGGACATTTTGTAGGAAGATGCCGGTTGTGTATAAAAGTCGGTTGTAGACATTTGGAAAATCTGTTGTGAAAATAATAATAATTTTAAGAACGATGTTCAACAAACCAAAACTGTATCCAACTGACGTCTCATACAAAGATTGTCACGTGCAAAAATGACTAAAGTTACACAAAAAAGGGTCAATTACTGGAATGTTATTATAAATTCAAATAGCTTCACAACGATGGAACTTTATTATCCAAAAGTTACGAAAAACTTCATCCAGGATCTAAAAATGAAAAAAAAGGTTGGCAATGCCTTATTTTTTAATCACCCTGATTTGAACGGTTATAGATGAAAATAAATCAAAATTAACTTCGCTGAGCATTTTTCCCAAAATGTACCAAGAGAACCGCAAACAGGGGTGCGACCTTTTCGTTGGGCCACCCTGTATGTGCGGCGAATATCCTGGACCGATTTTATAATTATAATAATGTATGGTAATGGTCATAAGCGGAGTTTCAGCATAGCCTACTTATCTGTTGGAGTGCAAAATGCATCATTGCTGATACGTTACGTTTTGGACAGGTGGTGATTACATGGTCTGGCCACAAATCACATTTTCGTTGATTGCCCGTGTCCACGTTGCGCCGCCCAGATCTTAATTTATCACCAACGCATGACGGGTCGGTGAAGTCGCTCCGTTCACTCTCGTTTTGCATTCTTCAGTTTTTCGGAGCTGTTTTTGAGCTTCAAATCCAACGTAACGGATAATTCGTTTTTGAACAAGAAAACAATCAACTTCGCAGATTACGAAATTTAATACTGAAACGTAGACTGCATCAACAATATAAACGATCAAAAAGTCAGGAAATCAATGGACGATTTTCTAGGGTTCGTGCACTTGTTAAACAACAGATAAAAGACTGTTACAATCTATATCTGCGAAAAGATGAAAACGATTTCGTTTAATTTTGGATTCTTGGATTTTGGTTCTTGACATCCTTTACGATCGGTTACGATGCCTAGAGTACGGAGACCTGTACGATTTCGTCGACTTAGTGAGTTTGATAGGGGCCGTATAGTGGGACTTCGGGAAGCTGGACTTTCTTTTCGGGCAATTGCATTTAGAGTGCAAAGAAGTGTAGACACTGTGGTTAGGTGTTGTCAGGCATGGCTTCGAGAAGGCCGTACGCAAAGAGCAAGGGGCACTGGACGCCACCGTAGAACAACAGACCGTGAAGATCGCCGCCTAAGATTATTGGCCTTAAGGGACCGTTTCTCCACTACCAGGTCCATTGCAAATGAATGGTTTGCAGAACACGGAAGACCTATTGGCATGCGAAGTGTTTACCGACGAATGAGAAGTTTTGGCTTGTTTTCATACCGGCCACACTGGGTCCTCCCTTTAACTCGAGAACACCGACGTAATCGCCTTGAGTGGTGCAGACGACGGTCACTCTGGGATCAGGAATGGAACAGTATTGCCTTTAGTGACGAGTCTCGATTTTGTTTAGGCATGCACGATGGTCGTGCCAGGGCTAGAAGGCGACGTGGTGAAAGGAGGAATCCACAGTTTTTTGTTGAAAGACATGTTCATCACACTGTTGGAGTTATGGTTTGGGGTGCTATAACTTATGGTTCCAGGTCACCTTTAATCTTCATCAGAGGTAACATGAACGCGCAACGTTATATCCACGAAGTTTTTGAACCCCATCTTTTACCCTATCTTGACACCCTGGCGGATCCAACTTTCCAACAAGATAATGCCCGACCACATGTTGCAAGAGTCACAATAGACTTCTTTCAACATAATGATGTCACATTGTTACCATGGCCACCAAGATCTCCCGACTTATCCCCAATTGAGCACGTGTGGGATATAATGGGTAGGATATTGCTCAATTTGCAACGTCCTCCTCAGACTCTAGAAGCACTTCGAGCGGAGTTGGTGGTTGCCTGGAATGAGATACCACAGGAGGACATTGACCACCTGATCAGAAGCATGCCTAGGCGCGTTGGAGAATGCGTAGCACATCAGGGTGCATCCACACATTATTAAAGGTCAAAGGGCTTTAAAGCAGTGCAATCATTTTGAAATTTTTATCATTTACTTATTATGCTTCACTAAGTACTTATACAAAATTTTATTAAAATAAAACCATTTAAACTTGGTGTTCGGATTTATATGTCACTTAGTATACTTATCTATGTACGGACTACAATATTTTAACTTTAAGGGCGAAATATCGTCTATCCCGGTTGCATTACTTTTTGTGTTGTTTAAAATTTTGTTTATATTTGTTATTTCTGCTAATTTAAAGTTAAAGGTTAAGTTATTTTTAGTGGCACTGTTTTTATAAAATTTAATTTTTTCTGAACAGTTAGATTTATTTTGTAGAAAAGCAGCAAAAAAGTTATTAATATCATCAGGTTCTGATAAAGACTGTGGAATTCCATTATTTTTTGTAGAACAGATATGAAAACTTTTTAAAACTGACCACAGTTTTTTGGAGTTACCTTCAAAAGATTCTATGTATTCCTTCTTCTCTTTTCTTATCAACGATAAAGTAAAATTTCTTAAATGTTTATAATCTACCCAGTCTGATTGAAGCTTTGATTTTTCAAATTTTTGCAGCGCTGCATCTCCTTATTTCATAAATAATTTAATATTGTTAGTTAACCAAGGCGCTTTTGGTTTTGTTAATAGTGATTCTTTTATTGGTGCATGCTTACTAAACAATGTAAAAATTAGACTATTTAAAATAGTTATTGTATTATCAATATTATTCTCATATAATATATTATTCCAGGGCAAACTTGGCATATCTGCTAGAAAATTATTTAGGTTAAAAGAACGATGTTTTATTATTTTAGGTGATTTACTTTCCTTTGAAACATTAATTCATTAATTTATGATCTGAAATATCATCCGAAGATAAAACACCAGACCTCGCCACTATCGACAAGTTAGTGACTAATATCGCATCAAGCAGCGTACAAACCGTTCCAGAAATGCGTGTAGGTTCACTAATGAGTCCCTAGGATGGTGGGACAGCCAATTGAGGCAAAAGAGTTCATCAAAGAACGAAGGCCGCTTTTACAGAGGACCTACTCGAACTCAATAGGAAGGTCATAGGGCCATAGTGGGTCTCCTGACAGGACACTGCCATCTAAATCGACATATGAGTCTTTTGGTACTGGCAGAAGAGGCCACATGCATGAGGAAACCCCAATGCAGCTTCTGTGTCACTGTGAAGTCCTGACACGGCTACGGTTTCAGATAGTAGGAACCACAGGTTTTAATAGCAAGGTCATGTGTCAACGCTATTGAGTCTGATCAGGGCTGGACACAGTGCAGACTTATAGAGATGTCAGTGTTTGGCCTTGAACCATAAATCCCAGCTCCAGCTCCGTCTTTAGTTTCCAAGCCAAGTGTAACAGGAGCTTGTGGCATGTATAGAAGGACCTTCCTATTGTTTGATAGTTTATATCGAAACAGTTGTTCCCGTGGGCATTACTAATATAGGAAACAATAAAATTTTATCAAGCTATATTTGGTATCCGCGGAAAGAAACACAAGCTTGGAACTCTTCGTGCCTAATCTGTTCTTGCAACAAAAATAATTAGACTGCGTTGACGATAAGCTACTTAATCACAACACGCATAATTAGAACACCATTAAAACTCAAATAATATCACTACTCAGATTTCATTATGCACCTGTGCCCGATTACGGTTGCGCGATACAACTTCTGTTGTTGCTGCTTATCGCGAAACGTAAAACGATCGCTCTCCGGCACGCTTTGTACACTTTTACGATTACTTTTATGTTTACATCGGGCTCGAAGAAATAGAAAATGTGCCGTTAAAAGATAACTCACACTACAATAAGCATCGACGGCGTTCGATACCGATACAGTTAGATTGGCGAGAGTTTAAAAAAACACAGATACAAAAAAGTCTGAAGGAATTAAGGAATGTTCAGCGCCGAAACCAAATAGTGCCGAGTAAGTGTTCGTGTTTTGGTAAAAAGGCGAAACTATTGCTTTTTAGCGGTTCTGTACCGGGTGACCCAATAATAAGAATAGGAACAGCGTCTTTATCGAGAGCGATCCCGTGAAAAATTTTATAACAAAAGTGGCCAAGGGAAATTGCTGGAAATTATTTTCAGCTTCCTAAAACGGCTGCTGGGAGGCGAATTTTCAAAAAAATGCGTACTGGGCGTACTGATTTAATAACTTCATTGACAACCGCCAGAATCGTCAGCCATCTAGCGGTCATGTGGTGACTGGACTATTACACGTGAACTGAAAACTAACAGTTCCAACTGATAGCAGCTATGCGCTTTTCGAAGTGGTCAATTCTGGAATGATAATGGTCTTATTTGGATCTACTATGATTGCTTAATTTTCGGACTTTTATCTCAATGCCATTTTCCATATTTTGTTTTAGTGAGAGAGTGTTTGAATGTCATTTCAGAAAAAGTGATACAACTTCAGAACACACACCACAATCTTGGTCTCATTCCAAAGAGCTTGCGCGTCCGCTCCTACCCAAGCCCCAACCTGGACAAATCAGTTCACTTTGTGGCGCTACTAGATAGCGTTTTATAGATGTGTCACTGTTTCATTTCAACCGATAATGTCAAACAACGGTATATTTTTTTCAATATTACTCGGGAAAATCCTATAAAATGGCGAAAACCGCAGATCAATATTTATATTCATTACGGAAATATACACTGTGTTCCAGATTCGCTTCTCTATACAGGAATCTTGGCTCCTTTTAGACTTACAGCAAAAGTTGAATGGGGGAAGTTTTAGAGGAAACTTGTGCTTTCGATAGCCAGCTTCAGATTCGCGATCGGTCGATTGGTTTTGAAAATATCAGCGAAAAACCGAAAATGGCGGAATTTCTATTTTGCATGTAAATTAAAAACGGTTAATACATACTATTTATAACAAAATAAACAAATATTCTAACAGCGATAAGTATTTTTTTAATTGGAAGAAAAATAATTAGCAATTTTTGTCTGCGTAAATTTGCGCTTAGCATTGTCTTCCAATGCCTGCGCCCGTAATTTACGAAGAACTAAAATATCCGTGTATGAAACTTCTTTTCTTTCAGCCCAATCTAAAGCTTGGTTAAAAACTTGTATAGCTTGCGCGTCAGTCACTACACTTCTGACTTCAATGGGATCATTCTCATCATCCTCACTGTCGATATCCTCCTCCTAATCAGCATCATTCGTCTGCTTATCTTCGTTCCATAAATTAATATCAGCAGGAGTACAAACAATGTTGGGATTCACTGTTTTCAATAAATCAACAACATCCAATGACACACTAATAACATTATCATTATTGGATCGCAAACGTTCTCTAATTACGCTTAAGGGGACATCGTCTTCTTCATCATCTTCATTATTGGTACAAAAGAGATTGTTCCAACATTTTTTAATAGTTTGCTGGTTAAGTTCATTCCAGGCCTTATGTAAATCTAAAACAGCTTCTCGTAATGTTACTTTTTTTAAAGCCTCAGATAAGTTTTCAGGATTCTTTGATAAGACATACGAAAGTAGAAACTTCCTATAGTATAGTTTGGTGTGTCTTATTATATTCTGGTCCATCGGTTGAATTAACGGTGTTACGTTGGGCGGCATGTACATGACGAAAATTGACCCATCCCTGCTCCTCAGTTGTTGCTCGGGAGGATGACTTGGTGCATTATCCAATAGTAACAACGCTTTCATTGGAAGCTTCTGTTGTTTTAGGAAACCTTTTACCTACAAATTGAAAACACATCTTCAAATTATGAATAGAGCATTTGTGATAATTGATTGTCATACCTGAGGGACAAAGCACCTGTGGAACCATTTCAGGAATATACCGCTAGTCATCCAAGCGGTTTTTGAACGGTCATAATCAACAGGGATAATAACATTTTTAAATGAGCGCGGATTTTTTGCTTTCCCAACTACCAGTGGCTTTATTTTGTGTGAACCATTAGCATTAGTGCAGGTTAGAAACGTTATTCGTTGTTTCTCCGGCTTTCTTCCCGGGGCAGATTTTTCAAATGATGCAGCATTGCATTTGCTAACCGTGTCACTCCCGCACCTAGTGCAACTGCGTCTATGATTTTCACTTTCTCACTCAACGTTAAACACTTTCTTTTATAGGATGTGGATGCCATAGTCGTAAAATATATTAACGCGTGCAATGTATTCACTCAAGTTCAAAAATGAAATACATACGTACGTATAAACGTATCCTAAACGATCATGCGACTGACCGAGTTTGTTGTTTTTATCGCAGAGGTGAATCCCCTACATTCTACATCATAAATCGGGGACTCCCCGACGCCCGACATCGAGGCTTCAGCGTTTTAACGTCGCGCTGTTTCCGTGCGCCGAGAGTTGTTTACGTTATCGAGCGTACACATCGTTTACGTTATCGCGCGTTCCGTTTGATCCTGCGGAACGAAGTTTGTGTTTACATTAGCTCAAGTTTTCATCATCCCGTGTTTACGTTATCGAGCGTCTGCTGTATTTCGATAATTTTTCCAAATCGCTGAATGCCTCGAGAAACGTGAAAGTTCAGATTTGTAAAATAGTGCAAATTTCCTCTCGTACTTCGCAGAGGCGTAAGTAGTCACGCTCCGGTACCTCCTGGGAGGATCGGCGCGCCCGATGACATCTCCGCATCGCGATGCATGGGTACCACGGTTCGTGGTGGAGCTGTAAGGACCTACATTCGCGATTATTTATGGCACTATTCAACGGTCGCGACCGGCCAAGGGAAATCCTACTGCCATTTTACGATCATCGTGAGATGCTCGCTCAAAATTCAATGGGTGTCAGATCGGGCCATCGGGCGGGCGGTCCGCTTTCTTTACGGTCGTCGGCTCGGTTGACAGGGATATCAGCGAAATTTTGAGAAAGTACCCTGGAATTACAAAGCCCGGCCTTGCTATATTTTATTACCTTAAAAATAAAACTCGGAATGCCTAGGTAATTTCAGGCGCTGAGTGTCGATATTAAATGAATCGCCATTTATCACGCCAGAATCGGCCACTGCGGAGAGCGCATAGATGTTGTTAGGTTTAGTGACCGCTAGATAGCTGATGATACTGGCTGTAAAGTAGATGTGGTCTACTTGCCATTGAATAAACTGAACATGACGCTTTTATCCAGCCAACCAAATGAGAACCAACCACGCACAATTGTTTCGTGCTTCTTGGCTATTCATCAGGATGATGTAGGCTCGGTCTGGTAATAGAAGATATGCGTTCTCTGCAGTGGACGATTCTGGTGTGACAGATGGCGCCTTGCGCTGTCTTATTTCGATAGACTGTAACTCGGGGGTGTAAGAAAACATCGCAACTACGA
Organism: Acanthoscelides obtectus; assembly: GCA_963669975.1. NCBI lineage: Eukaryota > Metazoa > Arthropoda > Insecta > Coleoptera > Chrysomelidae > Acanthoscelides > Acanthoscelides obtectus. The sequence goes on along the minus strand of CAVLJG010000008.1, from coordinate 92,427,244 downwards.
GAGATGAGAGACCAGGCCTAGACCATGCTGATGAGTATCCAAGAAGCACGAAACAGCTATCCATTGTTGTCTGTCTTTCGGTAGGATGGACGAAAGCATCGTGTTTAGTTCCATATTGAATATCGCGAAGTAACATGGAACGAAGTTGCAGGTATTTGAACTATACGCAACCGATTTACCTAGAAGAGGAATTCCAATATTTCGTGTGCCTCATCCATCACTTGACTTGGTTCCTTATAGTACATCTCTGGGAATTATCCCTATTTTTGCAAGTTTAACCCGCCATTCGTGTCTGTTACTACTGCGGTTTTACTTACTTCAGGGGAAAACGGCATCTAAATACAACTGTCAGGTTAACTGTAATGCTCGTAGAAAGTCAATCGTAGAAAGAAAACCCCGACGATGTGGAGAAACCTGAATTATGGTATGTATAGATTCAGATTTACCTAGAAACACGTTGAATGTTATACTCAGAGAGACTATCCGTGACGTATAGTGCCGGAGAATGCTTTTACGATTATACTTTGTGTGGTATTCAAATTATTCGGAATCCTATCAGTATCAGATGTACCTATAGAGCACTCCATGCCCAAAATAGTATTCGGAATCTTATAAGGAAAGGTTTGAACTTTAATACAAATACTTCATTTTTCGAAATTCATAATGCAAAAACGGCATAGAGATAAGTTACTGAAAGGTCACATATTTATAGACGTTCCTGAAAAAATGAGCATCGTTTGATCATTAAATTTTGAAAACCGAATTTTTTTTATATTCTGATAAGTTTGAAAATTTTGTATATTTTGAAACCTGTTATATTTTGAAAATTTTGACAAAAATGAAAATTTAAAACTTTTGAACACCAAGAATTTTTAAATAGCTACATATCTGAAAATTCAGAAACTTTTATAATTCCGAACTCTTCAATTTTTTTTCGTAAATTTTAATTTCTGAGATTCTGAAAATTTGGGAAATTTCAGACACATTGAACACTTTGGAAATATCAAAAATTTTGAATTTTGGGAAGGTTGGAAATCTTGTATATTTTGAAAATGTATATTGTAAACATTTTGTTAATTTTGCCAATCATGAAAATTTTGATAACTTTCAGTTTTGAACTGTGGAAATCTTAAAATATCTGAGAATTTTGAAATATCTACCTGAAAATTTTGAAAATTCAGAAAAGTTTATGATTCTGAATATTTTGAATCAGAAATCAAAACTTCCAAGATATCCGAGTATTTTGAAAATATTTAATAGTTCATATTCTGAAAACTTGAAATTTAAAAGACTTGGAATTTTTAGTTTTGCACATTTTGAACATTTTGAAAATCCGGAAATTTTTTATTTCAAAAATTCGTAAAACTAATTTGAAATAATGTTGCATCCTCCCTTTAATGTTTCTCAAAAGAATTATTGTTTGTTTAGAATCCAAGGCGAGTTTATCCCTTCCAGCACTCAATCCTCAAAGAACGTCTAATAATTATTACGATTAAGGATCTTTCTGGTCCCTAACGGTCCAAAAAACCTGAATAAAATTAAACTAAACGTGATGCTTGCGTCCGTTAGACCAAAATGACAGTCAACCGTGAATAGATGTTTCATGCTTTTTGGATACTCATCGGGATGGTCTAGGCTTTGTGTCTCGCCTCTGGACAACAATTCTCAACTAATAGCAGTTATGCGCTCGCCGCAGTGGTCGATTCTGGCGCTTTGCGCAGCCTTATTTCTAAACGAAGAAAAGGTCCAGAGCAGAAAACAATTTCAAGTAAATCATAACGCTTAAGATTCCAACTGATACATAGTTAGCTTTAGTAGTTGTGAAACCTGCAAGACCCTGGTGGAAATGAGATCACATCCTGATCTGAAACGCGACCAAGGGGGCATTTAGAATTCCATCGTGTGTCTTGAAGGCATTTTCGTCGTCGTCGAGAGACGAAATTCCTATAAAAAGACGGACCAGTATCATGATTATAACATCTAAACGTATAACGATCTCGGTAATGATACACGTTTACAAGATGGTAAAGATCACCTTTCTTTTATACAGGGTATATTCGGAATTTTATATCTCCGATGTTTATACTGTACAGTGCTTTTATCCCTAACTTTTTCTAAGCTAGTCAACATTGTAAGAAATTTTCGTATTCCCGCGTTCGCGCTTTCACTGTGAGAGAAGCATTATAGTAAAACATAGTATTCATGTAACGATTTCATTACCCCAAATTTTAATGTGATAATCTTAAGATATAAAACTAGTTTTTCCAGTCAAAGAACAAACTAATCGGTACACGTCTGCGATTGTGTACAGACATTAAGCGATCAAAGATGCAGGTACCTTGTAATTGTTTTAGACAATGACCTCTCATTAAAACGCCAATATCTGCAGTAGCTAGAAGAACAGTTATCCGTAGTAGCACCTCTATATTTTCTTCCTGCATTTACCTTTCTGGTTTTTTTATTCTGCTAGCTATGCATTGCTCATTCTTCACTCAAAACGTGTTATTAACTCTCTCGAAAGCTGTCTTGAAGACTGCTACTTTGTGTTTAATATTTATGTGGTAACCAGAATATGGTGTTCAATCAATTTAGCTCATGAATACATTAGAATTAGATTAGCCGTTTAATATTTATTAGATGTATGGTTTGGTCAAGAATTTTTTGTTAATGATTGAATACGGAATCTAGGTTTTCTAAGTCGAATATTGTTTACCGACGAAGCTTGTTTTTCTCGCAGTTCAATAATTATTAACTTCCACAACAATCACATTTGGGCCGAAAACGATCACGCCTTAATAGAACGTAATTTTCAAGAACAGTTTTCTTCGGAATTGTCGGTGACCATCTCACTGGGTCTCGTTTTATTCCACCTAGATGGAGAAGAATACCGAAAGTTTTTAGAATTTGTTTCATATGGACTTTTAGAAGAAATTCCAGTCATGAAAAGATTCCGTATGCACGACGACACTTTAGTGTCAACCTGATTATATAATTTCACAGCGTTATATGAGAAAGATCTCTCGAATAGTGTTGAATGGTGGCGAGGTATACTTAAGTGATCCTCGCATATTAAATTAAGAGACTTTATGTTTCTTCTAGTATACGTTAGGTAGGACTCTTTATACTTTTTTATTCTCTCTAGCTTTCAATGGACTTTGCCATCATCATCAGGAGCTGCAATTACAATGATAACACTTCTGTAAGTTGATTCAATTTAAATTCATCTTACACTTTTGTTGCTACTGTTATCATTGTAATTGCAGCTCCTGATGATGATGGCAAAGTCCATTGAAAGCTAGAGAGAATTAAAAAAGGTATAAAGAGTCCTCTTTGCTTAAATTTTGTCGAAGTACCCAACAAAAGGCGGAAGCTTTAATTTTATATATATATATATATAATCTTGTAGTCCAAATTTTGATCACAAAAACCAGCAATTCCGCTTCCTGGATAGTGAAGATACAGTGAGGAATTGCAGAAGTAAAAGGAATAAGCAATATCCGATGCAAATATCCTGCTTATATTCGAATGATTTATTGCAATGTATCTTGTAAAGTAGCAACGAGATGTTTTGCAAGATAAATACCCTCCTCGGATCATTGATGAAAAAGTGGAAATGTGAAGATTATGCGAATATGCTAAAGACTAACAGTAAAAGTCCAATATTAACACACTTTAATGAACACGTGTTTCCTCTGCCCACACGACCCGTAGCGTCTTTAGGTACTGCAAATGCAAGCTCAAAGTCATTTTACGCAAGCTTATACGTCTGCTCTAATATATGCATTATCAGAGTAATTCAGGCTACTTAGCCGAAATCGGACCCGAAGTCAGAAAAAAAAATTATGTACCTAGGTTTTACAATGGAAATATACAGGGTCTCCAGTAGAACTGCAGGGATCGGTTACTCAATAAGTTGACGTTAAACAGTCATAAAATTAAACTGGGTGTTCGGATTTGTATTTCACTTAGTATATTTAAATTTTAATTAAGTTCGTTTCAATTTATAAATGATCTGGATTGCAAAGTGTTTGTGGTTGTTTTAAGTGTTAAATATCTAAGTCAAAATAGGGTTAGGTTTACATTAGATTTTCTATGCGGTACTTTAATTGGGCAGTCGCTCATTTATAAATAAATAAATTTTCTCTAGCTTCCTTGGAATATCAAATACACTATTTTGATAAATATTAGAATTTCTATACTTTTGGTTTCAGTTAAACTATATTTTTATTTACTCTACTAACAAAACTCAATTGACTTTTCGATGTTTGGGCCATTGCTTATGTGAAAAAATACCTTCTATTGCTATTTCGAAAACTGTGGTCTACTTAAGAGGATGCTTGATAAAAACTGTTCAGAATTTTTCGCAGAATACAACGAACATTCTATAAAAAAAACAAATCAGTTTCTGAAAAACTGTAGACTCGGCAACATCGCGGATATCATCAACGGATCCGCCGTGGTTTGGAATGTCAGCTTACCAATTTTTGAAAAAATTAGATCAGTCATTCGTCAGATATTTGATGCGTTCCAAATCAGTGCTAGTAGTATTTTCAATCAAACAGTACCAGTACCGCCATTCCCTCACAGCCGCTACTCATCGTTCCCCGGGAACCTGATCAACCTGGCGTGTACCGCAACGAGAATTTCTCGATTGACGGGATCGGTGATCCTGACATCTAAGCCGAGTAGTACCGGTAGCACCTGTCATTTATACCCGTTGCTCGCGGTTCCGTTACCGAAGGCCGGCCGGACCTTGCACCGCTTGACGATCGTTCTTCCGCACGCAATTCTTCCTCCTCTTATTCTCCGTCTAGTCAGCGGTCCGGAGCTTTTCTTCTTCTTCTGTCCAGTCGTACGTTCGCCGTTCACCGGAACACCCACCGGAATCGGTCGTACCGGTTGCAGGTTCGCGCGCGGACTCGAGTCGCGGGTTCTCGGATGTGTGACTGTTTTATGTGCGGATTTGATCGTAGTATACATGACTCGGTGAGACTAATATATATTTTGTTAACTATAATAGCTAGTCCAGGTATACGGGGTGTACCTGTAGGGGATGCAGCTTAGGTTGAATCGAGAAAAAGTTGCGCTCTTTGAGGCGTATTTACGTGCCGTTGAGAAACTTGTAAAAAGTTCACGACTTTATTCGGAAAAATTAATATTTGACCAAATCATTCTTATTTTTTTCTGACTTTATTGTAGGAGATTTTAAAAAAACTGATGAAACTTTTCGATTGTCACTTTTTAAACACTACATGATGGTGCTTTTAAGCTTTGTTTCCGACAATTCGTTTTTGAAAAATCAACTTCATTTTTTATATGATTCTAAAAAAAGGTAGTCCCTGTAACTGATAGTTTATACGAATTCAACGATGCTTACATTTATTTTTTTGGTTATAAGGAAACATACATTTTTTCTGTTTTTTTTATAAGTAGGACTTGCAAACAAATGCTTGGTTTGACGTAAATACCTGTCACCGTGTATTGTTACTATATATGTTTCAAAATGGAATAAATAAACGGTAATCACCGTTTCAAATATCCCTTTAATAGTTATAATGAATTATTACAAAATATGACACCTAGCAAGTAAACAGCGAAGGACCACTTTCACGTACATCTCCTGATTTCTGAGTTTTCGTCTTTTATGGAATTTATCATCGAGTAAAATATTGTAAGGAAGTAATAACTTTATAGACAATTGAATTGCGTCTAAAATGCAATAAATTGCAAAATAAATTAAATTGAATCGTCTATGTAATCTTCTTTGCAATGTGGTTCCTGAACAATAGAAACCTATCCAATCATATACTGTTACGAACGGCATTAAAAAACTAATAATGCCTTGTTTAGTTGATGAAATGCGACAAAAAATTGTTCACCAGTTTCGCTTTCATGATACGATAATTGCATAGTTATTTGTATGAACAACAGGGCATTTTATTTTCTGTAAGTGCACTCTGAATAACCAGGGCTCAGTCAAAGGTTCAACTATTTTTTCTTAGAATTCTTGCTACTTTAAAGTTTCCTCAGTATTTTCTGGGACTGTGCGTATCTCTTGTGGTTTCTGGTAACTAACGCGACACATTTTTACATGCTAACTAAGCTATTGTTAAAATGTGATATTTTTCAAATGACTTGAAAAAGAAATGATATTATCGGACATGACATTTACCAAATGACATAATCTAGGTACATAACGTACTCGTACATATTCACTATCGCCGAAGAATGTCGGGAATTCGAAAAGGTGCTACTGATAAACTGCTACTATTAAACTATACCAATTACACTTAAGTACACCAGAGAACTGGCGCAGCGAGCATTATTTGCAAAACAAATAAACCTCAGGCCGTAACACCGTTCTATTACCTAAAACAATTTTCTGCACCTCGGCAGACACTCATTCAATTTGAGGCTAATCTGAAACGCGCTCATGCATCGAGCTGCGAGTACGCTTTTTGTGCCGGTTTAAACATGTTTAACTGGTGCTTGATTCGCTCTACAGTAGCGCAGTTAACAGGATTTGGCGGATCCCTAGACTCCTCCAAAAATGTTGGCTTAGTTAGAGATTACGACTACTAGACGGTTTCAGAGGTCACAGAACTGGTTCCTTAACACGTATTAAAAAACCGGTTTGTCGGGTGTTAAAAATAAGAAATATACTATATACTATAATATACTATAAAATGATTGCACTGCTTTAAAGCCCTTTGACCTTTAATAATGTGTGGATGCACCCTGATGTGCTACGCATTCTCCAACGCGCCTAGGCATGCTTCTGATCAGGTGGTCAATGTCCTCCTGTGGTATCTCATTCCAGGCAACCACCAACTCCTCTCGAAGTGCTTCTAGAGTCTGAGGAGGACGTTGCGAATTGAGCAATCTCCTACCCATCATATCCCACACGTGCTCAATTGGGGATAAGTCGGGAGATCTTGGTGGCCATGGTAACAATGTGACATCATTATGTTGAAAGAAGTCTATTGTGACTCTTGAAACAGGTGGTCGGGCATTATCTTGTTGGAAAGCTGGATCTGCCAGGGTGTCAAGATAGGGTGATAAATGGGGTTCTAGAACTTCGTGGATATAACGCTGCGCGTTCATGTTACCTCTGATGAAGATTAAAGGTGACCTGGAACCATAAGCTATACCACCCCAAACCATAACTCCAACAATGTGATGAACATGTCTTTCAACAAAAATCTGTGGATTCCCCCTTTCACCACGTCGCCTTCTAACCCTGGCACGACCATCGTGCATGCCTAAACAAAATCGAGACTCGTCACTAAAGACGTGTTCCATTCCTGATCCCAGAGTGACCGTTGTCTGCACCACTCAAGGCGATTACGTCGGTGTTCTCGAGTTAAAGGGAGGACCCAGTGTGGCCGGTATGAAAACAAACCAAAACTTCTCATTCGTCGGTAAACACTTCGCATGCCAATAGGTCTTCCGTGTTATGCAAACCATTCATTTGTAATGGACCTGGTAGTGGAGAAACGGTCTCTTAAGGCCAATAATCTTAGGCGGCGATCTTCACGGTCTGTTGTTCTACGGCGGCGTCCAGTGCCCCTTGCTCTTTGCGTACGGCCTTCTCGAAGCCATGCCTGACAACACCTAACCACAGTGTCTACACTTCTTTGCACTCTAACTGCAATTGCCCGAAAATAAAGTCCATCTTCCCGAAGTCCCACTATACGGCCCCTATCAAACTCACTAAGTTGACGAAATCGTACAGGTCTCCGTACTCTAGGCATCGTAACCGATCGTAAATGATGTCAAGAACCAAAAACCATTTAAACTGGGTGTTCGGACTTATATGTCACTTAGTATATATCTCTATTCGATTTTCGTTGATCAATAAAAATCGTTCTACCAGAATCGACTCGTGTGAACGCTGCTTTAGATGATCGAAAACATTATCAGAAGATTCCGTAGAATTGTTAGACATTTTGGAGAAATTCTTCGGTAATTTTTAAACTTGGAAAGCTTCTGTTGCATTCTTAGGATCTCTGTAGTCTTAGAAGTGCATTGGTGGATTCTTGAATAATTCTTGGCCGTTAAATGTACGATTCTTAGGATTACTTAAGATAGCTCAATTTGTTGTTGAATCCCTATATGATTAAACACAATTCCCAGAAGGACCGTAAAATTCTTAGATAGTCTTGGGTAATTTCTTGTTCGATAATCCTGGAACCTTCTTGACACCCGTGAAGGCCTTTTAAGATCTTTAGATATTTTGTAGAATTTTTACAACAGTCTTGATAGGTACTTGGATAATTCGTGGACAATCCCTAGAAAAATCTTGAAAATAATTTAAAATTAAGGAAGTTTTTTGGAGAATTCTTAGGTGATCGAACTTAATTTTCAAGTCTGTAAAATTCTCTGGGGCGTTTTTGAACTATTTTGATGTTTTTAGAGGAAATTTGTATCTTGGATCTTTCTTGAAAAATATCAGAGTATAAGTGGATATTTCTGATTTTAAAGTTGTATTATAAGGACCGATACTTTGGTACAGCAGGGTCTGGGGACTTCCAGACACTTCCAACCAGCTCCGCGAAAGTCACGAAGGACACTTGGCATTCTAGCTACATTACCAGCTCGGAAAATTAATAAGAGCAATCAGCGTGTTATGAAGTGCGGAGAAGTAGCCAGCTGATCAGCACATCTGCATTTATGGTAATAGCCGATTCGTTACAACTGCGATACTGATCTGTACGAGTGCCGGACATGCTTACTCGCTCACTAATGGTAATACTCCGATTCGAATCGAATAGATATAATAATCCGGTTCGTTATGCGTCATTTCCGGTTTGTGTGCCTTCCAGCTGGACTTCATACGAAACGAGAGATCAGTGTCAGGCAGCACTAGCTTCATAGAGGTATTGAGTAGGTAAACCTTGCAAAAACCATCGAAACATTTTTAAGAACTTGGCTTGGTGTACAAAGCAAAATACACTTGCAGGATTGATGGATCCGAGAATTTCGAAAATTCAATAAATCCCAAGAATTACAAGAATTTCCAGAATTTCAAAAATTTCAGGAGTTTCAGGAATTTCAAGAATTTCGAAAATTTCGAGAATTTCAAGAAGTTCGAGAATTTCGAGAATATAGAGAATTTCGAGAATTTCAAGGATTTCAAGAATCTCGAGAATTTCAAGGATTTAGAGAATTTCGAGAATATCGAAAATTTCGAGAATTTCGAGAATTTCGAAAATTTCGAGAATTTCAAGAAGTTCGAGAATTTCGAGAATATTGAGAATTTCAAGGATTTCAAGAATATCGAGAATTTCAAGGATTTCGAGAATTTCGAGAATGTCGAGAATATCAAAAATTTCGAGAATTTCGAGAATTTCGATAATTTCGATAATTTCGATATTTTCGATATTTTCGATAATTTCGATAGTTTCGAAAATTTCGAGAATTCCGAGAAATTCAAGAATTTCAAGAATTCCCTTCGTCCCAAGCATTTCAAAAATTCCAAGAATTCGAATAATTACAAGACTTCCAAGGATTCCGAGAATTCTAGAGCCTCTAAGATGAACTTTTAAGGACTGTTAGATGCAGTGTTGCCGGAGCTACACGCTCAAATAACAGAATTTAAACGACTATCGCTAAAGCACAACTTTCTGCAGCTCACTGGTGATGAAATTCAACATTTCAGTCCATTCCAAAGCCAAGCATGATTCCTACTATTTTCGACAGTGATACGAGCAGTGCGGGCTAACAGTGGGTCCAAAGGGTTCAATTATAATAGCATTACAAATTGTGAGTGAATGCAAGGTACACTTTTGCTTTCTCTCAAGCATCAGGTATCATCACCGTGTCCTTTCTATGATCGATTGTGATGTAGACGTCTAGTATAGGAAAATCAGATGTGCCATGCAAATTTCATGCTCTACTTTCGTTGGAGCAGCGAGCTTTGTCGGGTCGCACCCAGTCAAGAGATAAAAGATCCACGGTACCGCCACATCGCAGCGGCTGTCGAAATCGCTAATTATTCGATGTGTAGAATGAACAGATGATTTAGCGATTACGTTGTAGAATATAGCTGCTTTGTCTTCACTGCTAAACGTCTTAGGCTAATGTCACACGATCAGTATGTGTGTTCCATCAGTATATTTATAGTTTCATATTCGACACTCACCGTAGGGATCTCGGAAACGGTAAGAGATCAAAGCACTTCCGGAGAGAGACGGGAAAAACCGACGTTTGCCAAAATCGTCTTAGTTTTCTCCTGACTTTATTTGTCTTGGGATTGCGAAACGATAATACGCCACTTTTTCTCATCTACGAGTTATAATCAGAATTTCAATATGGCGTTTCGTCTCTTGCCCTCCAACAATGACTTACTTATTCCTCAAAGACCCCATATTGCATTCATGCATGCACAGGTGAATAGAGTCTTTAATCCTAATTTCAAGAATGTGTAATAGGCCAATTTCACCAACATTAATAGTTAACGGTCCCTTGGACCAACCGGAAAAGACCTTATAAATATCAAAGCTCTCTGAATATCAGTGAATTCTATTGAATTGTTGAATAAAGTCGTGAAAAACGGTTGCCCAGGACCATGTTCTACTGTATACGAAGAATTGACGATTCCAATACTATCTGAATGGAAATAAAGGTTTTGATTGATTGATTGACATTGTCTTTTCATATTCAAGACATAAGCATTGGATTATCTAATACAAATGCTGATTGGTCGACACATGCAATCATCGTTTGCAAACTATCTGGTAGACAGAATACTCCGTTGTTGGAGTGTTTAAAACTTGGAAGGAAAACCTGTGAAGCAACGGAACAAGATACTGAATCCAATAAGGCTGAGGTTATTTGACCATCTGAACAGACACCGTCTCCAAATTACAGCCGGTTGTGTAAAGCAGCGAAACCCACTACCATAAAAGACACAACAGCGACAACAATCCCATTATCAACTTTCTTTTACTTAATATACACGTAATGATGGACAAAAGCCACGAAGACTCACAAGAAATTACGCATGTATATACTTCATACATTTACATATACTGCCATTTAAGTACGTATACGTTAACATAACTAAAAGCGAATTTAATATACAATTTAATTCTAGAGAAAGTACATTTCCAAGACATACTCACATTATCTTGTAAAGTATTGTTGATAATATGCAAAGTAAAAGCTGTGTTCGCGTCATGTGATGGAAGATATACATATAATATGCATCTGTCCAGTCGTTTTAAGAGCAGCGTTCCAATGTGATATTAAGCGACAGTCGAACAGAACTAAGAAGCCGATATTGGGAACCAACACCTAATGATTTCCATGGTGTACACGTGACGTACGCTCTAAAAGTTTTGGCACAGTTTTTTTTCGATGAAGAAACTTATTTAAATACAAACTAGTTACTATAAATAATAACTCAATACATAACTTACCGATTCTATGGAATTATGATCCTTTGTGATATAAACCCTCTCTACCTTCCTACAACACACACCACCAAGTTTTCTTACCTTTAAGATTTTCATCAAAAATAATCAGAATTCTCTAAAATGTCAGAAAGCGCAGTTTGAGTGATTTTCATTCTTTTCGTTTTCGGCCACTGAACCGATTTCCAAAAACGACGAAACTTTTGCGTCCTTGGCATAGTAGTAATATTGTGTAAACATTTAATCGAAATCTGGCTGAGTAATGCTCGGTATATCATACTGTATATCTTCAAACTCTCCTCTTAACGTCTAAGTTGCAAGTGCATAGACGATGATCTCGTAGGCAGATATCATGTGGCTCTCGTGTCTTTCAATTACTGTTATCAGAACAAGTGTGTAGCCAAGATGTAATTTGTCGCTTTTATGATCGATCTTGACTGTAATTATTATTAATGTTCAATCATACATTCTTATTGATCCATTCATTACATAATACCGCCATCTATTATGCATTTATACGTGATCCGATCTTTGAGCCGTAGTCAAGGTCCAGCCGCCACGCGTCACAAATAACAAATCTGATTTAAGAATTGTTACTTTTCTTTCAAAACAACTGTGTAGAGAGCCAAGTAAAATGCAAGATATTTAAAACAATCACAATACATTAACTGAATAAATAACATATATGTTCCATAATGTTCCATACTGCGGTGTAAATAAGAAAAAATATATTATTTAAAGCGGCAGAAAGAAAATGATTAAGGACGCACGAAGGCTTCACAAATGTAGTACCTAAGCCTAAACTTATCTGGATAGCAGAAAAGCAAAAAAGAAATCGTATTGAAGTAATACACCCTCAAAAAGTTATCCCTTGTTCAGTCAACAGAATCAATATATAAATATCTATAAAAGAGTTAATCAAAATGATGTTTTACCTATTCACATCAGGCTTTTTTCTTGAAAGAAAGCTGTTGTTCCTCCTCGAAATCGACTAGAAAAGAGCTACAAGATAGCTACAAAGGTGGAGGAGTGCAGGTGGTGGTTTTCATCAATGCCTCCCCATTAAAAGGAAGCAGATATTGAGCAAATTTCTTCGGTACATGCATCAATGCACGTGGTCAGTTGGTATACAGAAGGAACTTACCGCTGAAGAGGTCGAAATCCCATAAAAATGGAGAGAGTAGTACCAAACAACAACCGAAACAAACAACTGAACGTAAGGCAGGTACAAAAAGAAAGGTGCTACTCCATAAACTGGTGATTGGGGCCCAACATCACAAAATCTGGGTTTCAAACGAAGGACCCACAAAACTTCAACAGGAAAAAAATGACCGACAATCAATGCCACAAGTACTAGGGCACTGGTTGCCTACGGTAAACCTGGTAAACCTGAAAGAATTGGCCGTTGGTAGAGCGATAGTACGTATGCTTATCTGCGCGCAGGCTCGGCTTTCAATCGGTTTGGGTATCTTCTGACGAAAGGCACGATCATGTCGCTAAATGCAAGGAAATGCCTTATGCTAATACATTCAATCCGTCAACGTATGCAATTCGTTCGAAATTACATCACTTAAAATATTCATAAGTAGTTGCAGAAAAAGCCGTAGAGATTTTCCTCGCGAGGATGCGGTGTTATCAGCAGAAAGTGGTTTTGCAGCCGGAGTGATAATTATCACTATATATACAATGACTGTGAACCGTTAATCGTTATTGCATTTTTATTAACACTCACGAATGAACGACTGCAAGTTCATAGAAGTAGTTACGATAATCAGGAAGTCCTTACGTCGTGTTGATGAATTTCTCCGAATGGGAAGAAATAATACAACCAGTAATACTTACTAACCATTATTACCTAGAGATAATTGCGTCTTCAAACTGAATTTTCTGACGTTTCAGAGGCTCTTTTGTGAATCATTTTCAGAAGTAAATAATTAAAGGTGAAGAGTTACAAGTCTCTCAATTTTTTTGCCTTAATTTACATGGCGTCCCAACGAAAATGGAAAGTATTTTTTTGAGCGAAATTTAAGAGATATGAAAAATTTGAGTTTGTGGCAAGCTTGACGTGTTACCAGTGCATATTTTAAAATTACATTAATATATACATGGTGCTCCATAACAAAAAGGACATGAACATTGAACAACTTAAAAGAACTGTCGTCTTCAGAGATATAAATGTAACGATTTGACGTGTGTAATTAATTAAGAGAATGTATTAGTTCATGCATGGAAGAATCTTTTGCAACGGGGGAGACATTTCACATCACTAAAGGGTATTTTTTGATTGTGAATTACTGTGTATCAATAGGGTAGAAAGGATTTGAGTACGGAAATAATGTCTTATACTTGAAGAGAGTATCGGATGTCCACAAGTTTAAGTAGCAATACTGTAACAATTAATAAGACTTAGCATAAAATCTCTTAAAAAGAAAAGCTTACGTGCTATCCCACACTGAAAAAAAAATTGATAAAACCAAATAAAATTTTCATTAGGCCAATTAAAAATTCAAATACCTAGGTGAAAAATAACCAGTTTAATTAGTTTAATTAAATTCCGATTTCTAAAACAGTTCAGTTGAATCTATGAATCTAGTTTAATAAGCCAAACCGCAATCGTTTAATTAAATTTGTAAACTCGTTTACTTAGATTGAATACACCAATTTATTTAGAATTAATGAACTATCAAAGTTGGCTTATCTGCAGTAAGTAAAACAATTAAATTAAATTCATTAAGTTTGTTTAGTAAGCTTAGGTAAACGTGTCTGTTAAGTTTTAACGAATCATCTTATTATTATTTAGATTTAAACTCATATGTCGATAATATTTGAAATTAAAAAAAACAAATTACATTTTACTGAGCGATGATGATTATATTTATGCTTAGATATCAAAAAATTTTCAAAACTTGATATTGGTGGTTGATGTTTTCATATCAACTTAAAAACTTTTTTATAATTCTAACAAAATTCGATTATTGTTTATTTTCATTGATTGCGAGGTTATTATACTCGTATATCCGATCAAGCGTTACTATCTACTTGTCTGTTTATCTAGAAATAATATATCGCCATTCGCTAGGAACAATCGTTTATTTTAAATTCAGAAATTGGGGGAAAGGAATGTCTGAAACTTAATAAGGCTACTTGATCATGTGTACAACAGCAACATTCAAATATGAAACGGCTCACAAATTCAAACCGCGTCACGGGCACTGCATCTGTCGCATTCACGAATGATGGGCCGAGACTTGCCGATTCCGCGATTCAAATAAACGGTTTGACTGTTTTTAATAAAATGTTCAATTATTTTGAATGTACCTTTTCTACCTATACTAATTAAACAGTACATGGTGTGCTACTTCCAAGCAAATTAGCTTAATGATACATTACGAGGTCTTTTAAGTTTTGCAAATACAAACATAGTAGGCCGCGCGGATCGAACGTCAGTACTGAATCTTAACCTCACTCTTTAGTAAACTTAAATATAAAGTTTCACAACAATACGTGCAGCGTTCTCACTATAGTGAATTCTTAAGTGTCACCAAGTCATTAGAAAAATGGAACTCAACCGAGAACATTTTCGCGCCATAATTTATTACAACTTTCAGAGACAATTATCGCAACAAGAATGCTTTGCTGAGTTACTGTCTGTTTTCGGCAAGGAAGCGCCTCATCAGTCGACAATTTCCCGTTGTAACTTCTGTCAAGCTCGTACCATCTACATACAAACTTTGGCGACATTCGAACATCGCTTGGTAACAGTTTCGCCTGCTTTGCCTTTGCGCGTAAACGTATTTATGTCGTATGCACGAACAGATAAGTAAAATGTTAATATCCAGTTTCCTATCAGCTGTAGGTACTGTTAACTGTTAGTCGCACTTGTTATCTTAACGGAATGTTATTGACCAGGCGCAATATTCGAAGGCACATAGAAAGCTCCACAGTAGAAAATGCGTAATTATATGTACTTCACACCATTTGCCAAATTCAAACAATTCGATAAAATGTATGTCGCATGTTAACAACGGACCCTCTAGGCAGTATTTTCAGACATCGAAAAAGCGTAGAGAATGATTACGGGAGAAACGAATCCTAAATTTACAAAAATGTTGATTACAAATCGTTATTGTAACATCTGAAACTTATCGTGTGGTTTGCATGTCTTCCTGGCGGTTGAAAAGACACATACGTAGAATTGACCGTTCTGCCTTTTTCAAAGTACAGATAAATATACTCGTGGTGTAGGTATCTATGTCCGAAGTTGGTTTCTTTGACGATTCGCTGGTAGATGTCGCTATAATTTCTGAGTGAGGTTTTTGAGCAACCACGACACCCCTCTCACTTTCATGCCAAGAAAGCTATAAGCCACGTAAATTCCAAGTTGGGAGACACAGAAACTAGTCGATGATGAAAACAATGAATATTTCAATGATACAGAGAACAAAGATAGTCCTGCATTTAGTTCAGGTGACAGCGTGAAGAACAGACGCCGTCCTCCGCTGGTAGCAGTTCCATGAAAAGTATATAATTACAAATAAATTTACTTGTAATTTGTACTTACACGATATACTAGTACTACTCCATAATTTACAAGCTAAAATACCATTTTCGCAACTTTTAATGATTAAAACTTCAAATTTAATATATGTCAATAATATTTAAACGAACCTTTATATTCCGAACTCCCATATGCCACGGGATATCTCTATTACTCATCTTTGATATCATCGAATGAAAGTGAATAACGACAAAAAATCACTTGGCATGCATTGCCGGACGTAACGGAATTCACATAAGCATAATCCGTGATGAATTTAACATCGTTTACAACAGGTGATTCGTTCTTAGGAGATTCCGTACAAGCATTTTCTCTCGATGACGATACGGCTGCATGATGAATAATCCATGTAGAATCTCTCTGAATCTGCGAATTGTCAAGCGAGTACTCATACCTACATAATCTGACGTGTGATAAGTTCATTCAGATTATAGTGGACTGAACAACTTAATGTACAGCCTGAGTATAATGATGTTTGATTTATAGCGTAACCGTAGGATAGAAGTAATGTATGGTATGTGAAAATCAAACTTTGCCTCCTGTTAGATATTGCTTTAAAATGTTGGTTGACGTATTCTACCTGAAGATAGCCAACCTGCACCTATATAGTTAACGTAATGTGGCAAATCAGTATGTGCACGGATCTCCTAATCTTACTGGTGCTAAAAGGAAAAACGAGCGTATATCGCGTCTTCTGTAAAGTAGCTAAGTTTGAGTTACGTCTCTTTGTCTTTCCAGCGACGAATCATCATGGGACAATTTTCGATAGACTTTGAATCTTGCCAAATGATCTGCAAGAACCGCTTTTAAACGACACCGGTTTCATCTACTCCGAGACAGCTTGAGGCTATCAAATTCCTGTCATCGTCAATGTACGAGTAATCGTCTAAAATATAATAAAGTTAGAAATTGTTAATGAGTGGCATGCCAAATCGTCTCATGACGAAGGAATTTGTGCCATCGGTAATTTCTTCGAAGATAATTACGCTATATCGAATTAACGAACGAGTTAAAAGTGAACTGATGACTCTTGTAATGAATCTGTCAGATCTACTGTTGTGCTTAAATGGGTGAAAAAATAGACAGCCGTGCAGTGGGTTAGACGGTTAAGCCAATAAGGTACGAGGGCGGTTCATATAATAACGGTATATGAAACTACTACTACTATTCTACATCAGCGCCATCTATGTGTGCACTGTAATTAATTCAGAAATGTGTTGTGAAAAGAGAAGTAGGGTGTTAGAGTCTGCTACTGACTCACAGATGGCGTTAGGATCTTCAAACATTTCCTGAAGGCGAAAATACTGCTGGTGTCACTTGTAGTATAATTGGTATCGGACAAATCTGAAAGAATTATTCCGATAGCTTGATTAATATGCGCAGTGACACTAGAAGTGTTATACCCAGAAAAAAATAACTTCTTCAACTTGATTTTGCGGCAGCGATGTAGTTACACATCATACCGATAACATTCTTATGGAATTTTATTGACAAGTAATATGAAAAAAAAAATATTATTAAATATGTCTGTATTTCGATCCAAGGCTTATGATTTTTAATGATGAAATGTCCCTCTCTTTTTCTTTCCGTAATCAAAAATGGAGGGTCTTGTCGGAAAGAAGTGACTTGACCTTGACTTGACCTTGACGGTTATTCTCGTCGTCAAATCAGTGAAGTTCTAACCACCCGTATTTTCTTTTCATCAATACAGGGTGTAAACGTTACGATAGTCATTATTCAAATGGGTGATAGAGGGAGTTAAAGGAAGAAGAATGTTTCATGTAACATGGGAGACCTTGAAGAAAAATAAAATCTGACAACGGAACGCGGTGTAAATAGAGACGGAGTTTGTCATTTTTGGCTCTTAGGTAAAAATAACCGCTGTTACTGTTTGCGATCGATTGCCGGTTCGATAAGAGTGAAGAAAGACCAACGAGCTGTTGTCATGTGCGTTTTAAATATTTATTTTGATGAAACTTACTTACTGACTACAAATTTGGTTAAACTTAGAACAACTTAATGGCATTTATTTGTTAATTATCCAATTTAAAAACGTTTTAGATTAGAGCATAAAAATTAGTAAGATTATGATGATTGTGGTCGATATAAATCACTTAAAGTTGTAAACTATAAAGCTATTCAGACAAAAATCTATTGACTTGTGGACCATGGGTCATATACACTTTTTGACTTGCTTTGATCCTCCCTATTACCCACTTCAATAATGACCTACCATAATGTTTACACCCTGTATATTAACCTAAATAGTAATGCAAACTGTCAAGACACAGCAGTAGTTAGTACGTAGGTTATATCAGTCTTCTTCTTTTAAAAGCGCCTACTCGACTGTGTAATAAAAAATACGGCCTTCCGTTTAAAAAAATATTTTCGGCTGGGGCAAAATTGTGAATATTTTGAAATTGTGCCCTCAGATACCATATATCTCAACTCATGAATAGTTTCCTTTGATATGTTTGAATTCATGAACAATACTCCGTTATTGCACGATCGTAACGCCCCGTATATCACGTAAATGCTTCATAGGATCGCTAAGAGCCGATGAGAACTTACGATCAAGATGCTTTGGAGAGCTTATTCCCAAAGTCTGAGCAAGATTCGCCCTAGACTGATTTCCGTACGGTTCGTGCCCCGTCCTTTGCTGAGTGAGTGCGAACTACAGATCCACTTGACTTCATTTCTTTTTCCTGCTCTGCCGCCGCGATCGCGTCGACTGCAATTAGTGCGGAATCGATACGAATCAATTAAACACAGCTATGACTGAGGCTATGGTTATGGCCACGTAACTTTCACCTAAACTTTATCGTATCTTCTGATCAATCGCCATCCGATTCAACCTGATCCAGTTCCGACACTTGCGGCACAATCGCGGTTTGTTTTCAGCCGAATCGCGAACACCCAAGCTATTAATACCTGTCGGTCTGTATAGCGAGGAATTGGGACACCTCATCTAAATCTACAGTCATACTTGTACTAACAGAAAAAAATGAAGCTAAGCAAATTGATTCTGCACTCCCCGTGCGATTCGTAAAGGCGCAAGCGAGCCCAACTAACAATTATCACTCCTATTGAAGAGTTGCAAGAACGGTTATACATACTTCCTTTCACAGCATTGTATGCTGTAAGAACATTGGCAAAACGCTCTTAGAACAGCTATACAAACAGAAAGGGCACACCTGATAGGGCACTTCAGTCATTTAAAAGGTTGTAGAAGGGCTGCAGTTAACAGTTATACAACAAAAGTGTAAGCTTCTTGCAGCCGCTATAGAACATATGCGTCAGTGCGAGATTCAGCTTTTGTCAACTATGCAACTATTCTGTTACGTGATTCTACTTTATTGCAACCAAACTATTTCTTATACAGCGCTACACAGAGTATATATATAACTAATTTTTTAGCTACTATCTGTTTTTGGTTTTCCGTTGTTTGGTAAACAAATCTGGATATTTCTGAATTGTTTCTAAAAGTCGTGGAAAGTGAGAAAGTTTTCGGTATTTCGGTAAATAAGGTAGGTAGGTAAGTCGGTAGGTTTGGCGACACTGCGTCGATCAGGATTATTTATCTGCCCGCAGAGCTAATCCGTTTTCAATCGGAAACCTTGATTCTAATTTAAAAAAAAAACATCGTTCATCTAAAAGTATATATGAAACAAAAAAGATAACTTTATAGACAGGCCATAACAGCATTCTATAGTACACGTACAAAATTGGAGATTCAGTAGACCTCAATACGACGTCGATATTATGAACAACCACGTCAGTTGACGAGTTATCACTAGATTTCGACGTCAAAAAAAATCATTTAGAAATCTACTCTATATAGAGCTGAAGCTTTTGGTTCTGCTACTCTCTCATAGATGGCGCTAGTATGTTTTAGCTCCCTTCTTGTTCGCCAGAATATCGTATGTGAATTTGCCATTTTGAACGACTCGGCGATTGCTTCTCTACGCTTTGCTGTGTTCGTATCTACCGCTTGTAGCATTCCTACGTGGTTATTATGAAGGCAGTAGAGCACGTTGTGATTGCTGAGGAGTCGGAGGGTCTTAAGATCGGTTCATTCTAATTTATTTGCTCCGATGGAACCGATGAATGGTACGCTCGCGAGCGTACTGCTAGTGATCGTGCTGGTCATCAGAACTTATTCGACTAGTATCCTAGAGATCCATTTGCTCGGCATGCGTAAATGATCCCATTGTATCTCCACGCCAGGTGATCAATTCTCATTGACAACGATTAGTGTTTAACCTACATTATTGCTGCTAAATGCAGAATGCGTCGCATTCGACGGCTTACATAGATGCGCCGACTAATCGCTATGTAATACGCTATACTTTTTTGCTCGTTTTTGGAAAAAGGAGCCACCAGCATGGCTACGTGGAATCTGTACAGATTTATCAGGTCGCCGATGGTTTTATTTATTAGATACATTCTTAACATAGACTGAATTGCTTTTTTAATAGCTGAAATAGATTGTCTGTATTTATACAGGGTGTGCCATGTAGATGTGCAGCGATTGAGTGCTCGAAAAGTAGACGTTCGGCAATGTGAGGAATTGACCTGACATATTTTTGAAATGTTGTCATTTTTGTTTTTATCAGATGTAGATACCGACTTGCTTATTTCAAATGGAATACCTTGTATATTATTCAATTCGTTGTGTGTATAACATCTTAGTTCGAAGCCTACTGAGCGGAGTCGTGGCAAATGCTTGTTCCGAAAGTTATTGTATCCAGTATACAACTTCTTCCCGTTCAAGTGATTGGACACGCGTTAAGGGATGCCTCAGAACCGATTGCCGTGTGGCGGGACACTTTAGGTCTGTTTAATATCACTAAAACGTAAAAAGATGGTAGACAAGGACCAGTCGACCGAGGCGGTACTACCCGATAGCTTCTCCCAGGGTGTCGCATGTTTCCACACTTAAGCTATGCGGTCGATTATTTTCCAAAACAAATAAATTAATGACGATCTCTCGAGCACTAAGAACTCCGGACGTAAACTCACTCCACTCTCGGAATTTCCGGGTGGAGGGTGGGCTTGAGGGAACAACATCGAAGATAATATTTGTTTTACGAACATCTGCGGGATTAACAGCAACATTGATGCTGTTCATCACTAACCGCAATCCAATCGTCCCGCCATGCTTTTCTCGGAGGAGGCAAAAATCTCAGACTCTGCACCGATTAACCATCTTTACTTCCCAAACTACGAGGTGAATTCCGATCAGAGGAAGAGCGGGGCAGTTGTGGCTTTTGTCCGCAGCAGTCTTCCCTGCTCCAGAGATGTTCCTTAGGGATCGATCTTGGCTCCGATACTGTTTCTCTTACATTCAACGACCTCCTTTCCTGCACGATCAACGTAATCCACCAATTTCTTTGGAATCATCGTAGCAGCCGCGGTGCTCCGGCATTTAGGCTTCTGCCTGCGCGGCTGCTTCGATATAAAAAAGGTTTCTCACTGCTTTAACCCTTTGCACTTTGCGTCGAGTTAAATAATAAGATGACTCGCTGTCGTTACTGACGTTGTCTTTGAGCGCGCATCTCTTAAAACTTAACTCTGAGATTGATATTTTTGAGTTTCATTTGCTAAGTCGCCGTATTTCGTTCTAACCGTGAAACTCGTCTAACTGATCGCGTTTATTAAACGGCGGCGGTTGTCTCGTTTGAGTGCACATGACAAATGATTGGAAAATTGAATGAACTCCATTGAATATTCATCTAACATTATACAGGATCTTTTGCTCTTATTATATAGTATGTTTCGTTCTCGTTGCAGGCCTAAGTATGCTCTGGCTGGCCATCTTGGGCGCCATTCTGGTATGGTCAGCAGCGCTACGAGGTGTCAAGTCGGAACCACGAAATCAAGGTAGGTCGCTTAATATGTGTCTGTGTAGACTGTTGGAATTAGGATTCAAAGTCTGAAAAAAATGTGTTACTTCATACACTAAAATTTTGATTAGTATGTAATTTTTTATCTTCGTTGGCTTAATATTAAAGGAACCTCAGGCGGCAGAATCTTCGGACCCAAAACGAGACTCTTTTGGGAGATATGACATTTGTGTCTCGAATACGCAATACTCTACTACTACCACCTGTAGGATTACGTCGAGAGTCATTCCACTGCACTGTCAGTGTCATGATTGTCATAATGATGAATTGACTGACGAATCGACTATAATTTTGTGATAATGTGATGAACTAAAAAAATTAATAACTGTGTGCAAGAAAATACAAGGTCCATTGCAAATGAATGGTTTGCAGAACACGGAAGACCTATTGGCATGCGAAGTGTTTACCGACGAATGAGAAGTTTTGGCTTGTTTTCATACCGGCCACACTGGGTCCTCCCTTTAACTCGAGAACACCGACGTAATCGCCTTGAGTGGTGCAGACAACGGTCACTCTGGGATCAGGAATGCAACAGTATTGTCTTTAGTGACGAGTCTCGATTTTGTTTAGGCATGCACGATGGTCGTGCCAGGGTTAGAAGGCGACGTGGTGAAAGGAGGAATCCACAGTTTTTTGTTGAAAGACATGTTCATCACACTGTTGGAGTTATGGTTTGCGGTGCTATAGCTTGTGGTTCCAGGTCACCTTTAATCTTCATCAGAGGTAACATGAACGCGCACGAAGTTCTAGAACCCCATCTTTTCCATCTCCAACTTTTCAACAAGATAATGCCCGACCACACGTTGCAAGAGTCACAATAGACTTCTTTCAACATAATGATGTCACATTGTTACCATGGCCACCAAGATCTTCCGACTTATCCCCAATTGAGCACGTGTGGGATATGATGGGTAGGAGATTGCTCAATTTGCAACGTCCTCCTCAGACTCTAGAAGCACTTCGAGAGGAGTTGGTGGTTGCCTGGAATGAGATACCACAGGAGAACATTGACCACCTGATCAGAAGCATGCCTAGGCGCGTTGGAGAATGCGTAGCACATCAGGGTGCATCCACACATTATTAAAGGTCAAAGGGCTTTAAGCAGTGCAATCATTAGAACCATTTAAACTGGGTGTTCGGATTTATATGTCACTTAGTACATTTAACTTCATATTCCTTTTTATCAAAGTTCATTGCCCAACATATTGACATAAATAGTGAACTATAAACAGATATATGCATTCCTACGTCACAAAAACTACTCAGTTAACGCTTCCCGGCTGTAATCAACGCGCCACTTGGCTGACAAAAAACTGCAACTAATTACGAAAATTACAATCTGTCATCCTATTCACGGCATCACAGCTTCATAACTCGCCTCGGCGACAGCGTAAATATAGATGAATATCGATCGTTTAGCAGATTCTTTTTTGTATGGACAGAAAAAGGTGATTCGTTCTTGGACGTGTACAGTGATGTCAAACTTGGAAGCTTCTTCGTTTTCGTGTCGTTCAGAAAATCTAGAATTCGAAGCGAGGAGAAGATCTGTTGCGAGAAAGGAGGAGGGCCAATTAGGCCGGCTTTCGGCCGAAATTTAATTAAGATGAAAATGTTCGAAATCGGTTCACTCCTACGCCTCCAAGTGACTCCCAACCACCCCCTGAAATAGTGGAAATACCGTGACCTTTTTTTATGAAAAATACCTCACTGGTAAACTATTATTTTCTAAATAACGTACAACTAACTCTATTGTAGCTATATATGATAATGAGCAGTTTCTTGACTATTTGGAAAATCTTATGTCAGCATTTCCAAAACGTCACATAATTGTGGGTGACTTTAATATCAATCAACTAGATACTCAAACCAACCTTGTTCAAGGTTACAAGGACAGTATAAACGTGTACATTTACAACATCTGCAATGAAATTGGTGATTGTTATGGTACCAGACTAACAGCAAACACGAAAAGTATTGTTGATCATGTATTACTAAAACAGGGCTACAACAAAAATCGCTCGGTAGTGGTTGAGGAAAATCTATTGTCACATCACTGCAAGTTACTGATTGTCTTGAAGGAAGAACGGAAAGTTTATAAAGAAAAAACTGTGCGCGATGTTGAACGTAATGATTATAAGAAGGTTAAATTGTTCGGAGAGCAAATTAATTCAGTTTCCAGCAACTTATAGATCTGATTTGCCAATGTAAGAACGAGACTGAATATAGTGAAGAAATAAAATGCCATGATAATATTATCTGGATTACCAAGGAATTCATGGACATGATAGCAGTACGACACAAACTATACAAGAGGAATATGTCACTGGCATCTGACCAGTCTCTGTTACACAAATCTGTTCGCTGTGACATCTTTTCCATTATTTAGTTTTTACAATCTTGTTAATAATGGTGAATTATTCAAATACAGAAATGGCGTGAATGCATCACGTATATGGCCTTGCCGACGGTAATGGTGAGCAAGCCAGCTGGATTTATCACCAGAGATATCCCGATCGTGCTTTGCCAGATCCTTTTCTAATATGCATCGTCGTCTTGTTGAAACTGGTTCTGTTCATGTAGATTAACATCCCTAAATATTAAGGAACACCACTGAAATGATCAAATTTTCTAAATTACGCAATTCACATGTTTGTATTCATATCTTTCGCTCTTTTATAGTCCATTTTGACATGCATTTTCCGTTTTCTTATGCGAACGCCTTTTCTAGTGATCTGGCAACGACGCTATACATACGGATAGATTTTTAATAGCAGAGTGCATAGGCATAATAAATAACATCAATCATTATAGCGTACAACACGACGCGAATCCCATAAAAGTGGCCGACTACGATCGTTGCCACCATTATCGCCGTGATGCCATTGCTATTACGCCGCGTTAGATTTACATTATCAGGTCGTTTATTTTTCGCCATAACCTATCGGCGTGCTAATGTAATATATGCACGGAAATATCCTCATTACCGAGAATGATCCAACTGATAATTAGCATAATTTCATCTTTTTCGTTTTGCTGGAATTATTATTGAAGAATGAAGAGAGGAATATGTAACTGTCTATATAATTATTATTATTAATAGTTCAGTAGTTATCTCAACTTAAATGGGCGTCATGTGCCTGAAAAAATGTTTCCTTTTTTAGAGCGCGACGAGCGTTAAAAAATAATTTCCTCAAGTTGTTCTTCTAGCAACAAAATGTTCGGATTTATATGTCACTCAGTATATTTTATTAAGCGGATTTCTAAAATAATTGAAAATACAGCTATAGAGAATTTATGTGGCCTAAGAAATAGTATCATAAAGCTTATTAAAACAACGGAACATTAAAAAAAGTTCGTATGAATGCTAGAGATATCGATGATACATCAGACAAGAAACCCTACTTGACGCACCTCCACCGTGAATATCGCTGTCCTCTCATAAATAGGGACCTCTCATTATAGCAGGGTTACACGATTCAAAAAATTAAACAATTTTTCAAGCTCAAAACTGTGGGACTCTGTGAAAATAAAAATTGCAGTCAATTTTTCGACAAGAATAAATCCATGAATTGAGTTTGTTCTAATTTTCCGGGGAATTCTACTTACCTTTGGTTCTTTTTCCTAGATACCTACCTACCTTTACTATTTGACGAGTTCACGTTCAGAGATTGAAATTATAATCCTTACTGTTTAAATTGTTGCTATGGTTTTAATTTAGGATTTAATATTTCAACCGATACATTTAATCTGTATGTTTACTGTCACATTTTTATTGGTTAGGTTACCTTTTGGATTTGTTCTCTGAGGTTGCGCAAGTAATTCAATAGCCGTATATCACAGTGGAGAAGTTTATCATATACCTGTATATGAAATTCACAATGGCCGATATGTAGGTCGTGTATACAATAGATAAGAAATAGTTTGGTTCCAATAAAGTAGAATCACGTAACAGAATAGTTGCATAGTTGATAAAAACTGAATCTCGCACTGACGCAAATGTCCTATAGCGGCTGCAAGAGGCTAACAATTTTGTTTCATAACTGTTACCTGCAGCACTTATTTAACCTCTTAAATGACTGAAGTGTCCTATTAGGTGTGCCCATTCCGCTTGTATGGCTGTTCTAAGAGGGTTTTGCCAATATTCTTACAGTACACAATACTGCATAATCATTCTTGCAACTCAATAGGAGTGATAATCGTTAGTTGGGAATTCATTCGTGAATTTATTTGATTACGTATTGCGGCTATTAACTATTGAATTTTTTGATTTGTCGCAATGACATACTGCCCCACGCTACATGCCATCAATATACATATATGACAAGCTATTATTTTTGTTTCAGCGTATCAAATAAATCCAAAGCCTTGTTGGGTGGACGGACACGAAGGAACTTGCATGTTTGTGTATGAATGTATCAAGTCTGAAGGTTACCATATAGGTGAGAATTATTATCTACAAAATCGTTACAAAAAGACGTAAGAGCCAGATGTATAGGGTGGAACATCTATGTGTGGACGGAATATTACAAAAAAAAAGATACATTTTGGGAGAATCTATTCATGGGATGTTATACATGACATTTGAGGGCACATTCCTAAAATAATGGTCATTATACAGGGTGTCCCAATTTCGACATGCATGGAAGAGCCACCCTGTATATACCTTCCAATAGGCGTGATCAGTTGTGATCACACACTGTCATATCAGAAAGATTTCTCTTTGTTGGTTGTTTCTATATGTATATGCTACTTTGTGAAATACCGCAGTAATTGCATATGATAGACGTAATCGACAACCTGAAGCCAGCGGAGCACTTGGGTGCAGCGGTTGCCTATATTCAGTTTTTTACTTCTCGCAAATGCGCTGTAATTTGAGGATACGAACACATTGCAAATTTGCTGTTTTTTATTGATATTTAGCACGAATAACCCAAATCGTCCCTATTTTTTCATCAAAATGATAAATCATACGCCCAGCAAAGAAAAATCTCTGACATCGATGACAGCCTGTGATGAGAACTGCTACACATACTGCCGAATGAAAACGTAAAACCTCTGTTAAGAAAGCCTCATTGTTTCACTGTTCTCAGGAAGATACGTGATATCCATCGCTTCCAATAAAGCCTCACGCCTCAAGGAAGTCTACAAATGTGACTCTAGAAGCACTCATAATATTACCTAACATACAAAAACTGCATATCACATGAATATTATAGCAACTTTTATACTTGATCATGGCCTCGCGATGTCTTTTAACTTTTGCAAATACGTACACTCAGGTCATCCTATTGCTAATATAATTTGCAATTTTTACGTTCGGATTTTATCACTATTTGTTTCCATCTGCAGGAATGTGCGTGGACACGTTTATGTTCGGCTCGTGCTGTGCCCATAACACCACCTCGAATACAGTGTTGCCGCGTCCACATAACGTTCACCAAAGCAACGCCGCCCAGCCGCAAGTGTTGTACGTGGCGCCATCTAGTCAAAGTCAAAGTCACTCCCCGTCTACTGCCAGTCACAAGCTCACCACTAGACCAGCACTTGCTCAACATTATTCCAGTAGCACCAATAAGCCCAAACCTACAAGGTAAGAGATCACGGAATAAATAAATCAGAAGCTACACTCAGGCAATTCGGCCATTTGCATTGTCAACCGGCGGTAAACCGACGCGTCCTTCCTTTTCAGCTTGAAACTTTTCGGTTCTTTCCAACAGCGAATTTCTGAAATGAAGTGTCACGTATGACACCAGAATCGACCACTGCGGAAAGCGTATAAGTGCTTTTAGTTGGAACTTTTAGGGATCTTAGCTCGCGTATAATAGCAGGGTCACCTAGTGGCCGCTAGATGGCTGACGATTCTGTAAGTGTGGTCTACTTGCCATTGAACAAGCGAAAGCATGCTGCGGCCAGAAAGACAGCCAACCATGGACAGTTGTTTCGTGCTTTTTTGAAACTCATCAGCATGGCATAGGCGTGGTATTTTGTCTCCAGGCGAACCAACGTATCGTCTATCAAAATAAGACAGCGTGAAACGCCATCTATCTTACCAGAATCGACCTCTGCGGAAGACGTATATCTGTATATTTGGAATTAGTTTCTGATGGTACGGTCATATACAGAGTGACTCAGAAAACACGCCAGGTGGATTGGCTTCAGATCAATCAGATAAAGTCAACATAACCTTAGTAAAGGTTTCCTAGTTTTCGAGATATTGCCATTTTTAAGTTTTTCCAAAAAAATCATACTTTTGCTCCTTTTTTGCCTGTTGTGGCTATAAAGAATTTCTACCTTATGATTTTTTCCGGGGCTAACATTGATAGTTGGGTGAGAAAACCGGGTATTTATTTCATTGAAAACTAGTACAATATGCTGAAAAAAAAAAAAATTATACAATTGGTTTTAATGCGAAAACCTTTACTAAAATTTCACGAATTACTGTGAAAAAAATGTACCAGACTGAATCAGCAAATGACCTTTTGCATGTTCTTTTCAAAATAGTATAACATTTGTAGATGCTTGTTACTAAATAATTCCAAGTCATTGAAGTCGTAATACTTGCGAAATACTACAAATAAAAAATAGTAATTGCAGCTGTCTTTTGTGTCCAAATTACAACTTTGTAGTATTTTGATGCCTGCATACAATAGTGATTAAAAAATAATGATGGATAACTGTTTTAGCATTTGAAATAAAAAGCGATTACAGCAACAGATTAATTTGGAAAGCTGCATTATTTTCTATTTGTTGTGTTTCGCAAGTATTACGACTTCAATGACAATGCTTGGAACCATTCAGTTTTTAGTAAAAAGAACCTACAAATGTTAAACTATTTTTGAAAGAGCATTAGGTACCTAATTTTTAAGGTCATTTGCTGATTCAGTCTGGTAAATTTT
This sequence comes from Acanthoscelides obtectus, assembly GCA_963669975.1. Classification (NCBI taxonomy): domain Eukaryota; kingdom Metazoa; phylum Arthropoda; class Insecta; order Coleoptera; family Chrysomelidae; genus Acanthoscelides; species Acanthoscelides obtectus. The sequence goes on along the minus strand of CAVLJG010000008.1, from coordinate 92,398,467 downwards.
TTTCACGGTAATTGGTAAAACTTTAGTAAAGGTTTTTGCATTGAAACCAATTTTTTTAGCTTATTTCCAATTAAATGGATACTCGGTAGTCTCAGCAAGCTATTAGGGGTCGAATGATACCTTATTTTAAAGGTCTTTCAATTCCCTTTATAATGACGTAAAATACATGAGCTTCAGTTCAGTAATTTTGAAGATTTATTGATTTAAGGCTTAAAGAGTAGACTTTAATAGGTACATCTGATTAGTACTACCTTCAGAAGAAATTTGACTAAAAGAATTTACTTAATAATTTACTTATTTTTTCTTCACTACACCCATAGTTTTTTTTATCATTTTGAAAATAGCTATTGGAGCGTTTTTTTGTGGCAAAAAAGTTATTTCTTGAAGAAAGATAAGGAAATATCTCGTATTTAGTACATAGTTTGCGATTGATTTGAACAAACTTCGTTGCTAAAATAACTTGTAACGCTTTATTGCTCAAATTAACTATGGTATATTCCACAGCAGAAAGAGTTGAAATTATCGAAATATTTTTCGGAAATAATCAGTGCGCTAATAGAACTGCAGAAATATTTAATGAGCGGCACAAGATTACTCCTGCGCCAATGCACCAATTATGAAAAACAGCAGCATTACGTAAGCACGTGCATTTTTCTTCAGCGATGTATCTGGAAAACCGTTATTCCTTATCTATATCGACTGGTCTATTGAACCCACTTTCCCTTTCATTTCAGTGTTAGCAACAGTCGTCCACATGTGACTACGCCCAAAACGGTACCTGGAGCGCCATCTGCTGGCGAGAGGCCCGAGTTCTCGTCACGCATTCCGACGCAGCCTCCCCACAGGCAAGTAGGAACGTGTAATCAAACGTAAAACTGAAAGTATTGTCGATTTTGTATGTACAGATGGGAGTACTAATATTGTTATGTGCCCTAGGTGCATTTATTTCTCGACATTGAAGATCGAAACATCGTATTTTCATTAATGCATGGAAATTAAAAAGTAGTGATGATAATCGGAAACCCAGCGATAGAAAAACCCTTCCAACTAACAATTATCACTCCTATTAGAGTTGCAAGAATGATTATACAGTATTCCTTAAACAGCATTGTATACTGTAAGAACATTGGCAAAACCCTCTTAGAACAGCTATACAAGCGGAATGGGCACACCTAAATAGGACACTTCAGTCATTTAAGAGGTTAAATAAGGGCTGCAGGTGCAAGATTCAGTCTTTGTCAACTATGCAACTGTTCTGTTACGTGATTCTACTTTATTCCAACCAAACTATTTCTTATGTGTTGTATAGACGAAGTGAAGAATATATAACTAACACATTACAGTCATCTTGTTTACTCATATATCGGCCATTGTGAATTTCATACACGGGTATATGATAAACTTCTACAGGGTGATATAGGGCTATTGAATTACTAATTTTATTGTGACTATCGTGCAGATTAGTTACCCAATTTCTACAGGCTTCGTATTCGATTCATATTTTGACAAGGATCAAAAGGATGTCTAGATTTTTAAGAAAAAAAGAGGACATTCTTTACTATTTTAACGGAGATACAATAACTACGATTAATAATCTTATTAAAAAGGAAAGGGGTCACTGAGATGTGGTACCTGAAATTGCTAGATATGAATAAAGCTAACGCTACATCGTTGAAATTCTTATGGTTAATATGGGAAGACATGTTTATTATATTTTTTAAAAAAACCTTCGAATTTGTTGAGCTTTTTTGCGAGTAATCTTAGCTAAATAATAACGAAGAATCGGGCAGTGAGAGCTCACTTATTTACGAAGTCATGATCAAGATGATCCAAGAGCTCGAATTGAAACCGGACTGATCACACACATAGGTATGATTTGGTCTCCCTCTAGGGCTTCCGATTATCACTACTTTGTGGGACACCTTGCATAGACACAAACTCATTATTTGAATTTGACAGGCACAGTAGTCGACCAGCATCAGGGATGTCCACTGATTCTTTCGTCCTGACGAACTCGTTGATTGTGTATACCAAACCAGGATGGCAGAGTACCACGGAACCAGCGTTCATCACTAATAACAAGGTACTGCAAGTTTAACGTTCATTTTTCTGAAGTAACGTGAGCTTTGCAGAGAAGGATTTTTTTAACGATACTTGTTTTATTTTCCAGCATCATACAGATAAGCATTCCGATAGGCCGACGTCGCAATTTTTTTCTGTGACGACAGAGCCTCCACCAGCCTTTGTCACCAAAGTGAAGAAACCTACCAGCTACAAACCGAAAAATAAACCGACGAAAAAACCGGTGCAGGGGACGACGAATAAATATAGCACCAAGTACGGAGCTAAGAGCACTCCTAGGCCCACTACCACTAAAAGGTATTGTGTTGTGTGTGATATTCATCTTTTATGCAAATAATTATGCATAAAGTCCCAAAATTCAATGATATGCTGAAAACACTCTCAACGATATCCCTAATGATTTCAGAAAACGATCAAAGCTTCAATTGCACTTCTAAAGGCATCTTCATCATTCTTGAAAATGAGAACAGATTCATCATTTTTAAGAATGTATTTATTTCCATGTATGCTTTTAGACGTGCTTTCACCTTTTTTAAATGTCCCCTGTTTCATGTTCGACGTTCATCATAGGGGTTTTAGAAACTGTAAGAGATACAAAGTCGCTTAAATGGCCCAAACTTGGGTATTCTGGTAGTACACAAAATCCTGCTTAGACGATTTCGGAATACAAAAAAAAAACAGAATTTTCCTAAAATTGATTTATTTTTTTCGAGTTGTGCATTCCAAAAAACATATCTCATTTTTCGCGATTACAATACTTTCTTGATTGTTGGGGTGGGAACTAAAACATCTTTTTAAAAAAACTGCATTAACAGAAAAAATCAAAGATTTCCAATTTATTGTACTGTACAGTGTCAGTGCCATGCGAATAGAAGTATTTAGTAAAAAATGATGTTTTTCGTAGATTTAAAAATTAGGCGTAAAATTTCCTGCCTAGCACGACCCATATTCCGGTAGAGAAACACGTTTTCTTACGTTTCCACCAAATATCCTGTCCACTTACAATTTTCTCCAACTATTTTGCTGTACTTCTTAGCCTATAAGCGGAAATAATATGAGTAATAATTATAAGTTAGATTAAGGCAAAGCTCCTTCCATAAATTTTCCTCGCTTGACAGCACACAGACTTTCGGCGACGTCTGAGAAGGTAATGAGAAAGGAAGGGCGGAAAATTGAGAGTGCAGGATTTTCCAAGCGCTATTAAAAAATGCATACGGGGTCGCCCAACGTAAACGTCGAACCGCCATTTGTGAGTCTCCTGGTATATTTTATTATATTAAGTTTATATAAAATTCAATCGTTTAGAATCTCTTTGAGTTCATAATAAAATTCGACTGACTTAAATTGATACTGAAAATGGAATGCATTGTAAAAAACAATAATCATGGATACCAGCAAGAACATTTAGCATCAGTCAGTGTCATCGTATGTCATAGAAAAGCTTTGTATTTCCTTTCAAATTGTTAAGTTACCTACCTAGTTTTGATAAATATTCAACAATGGCTTATTTAATTCAAGAAACGGTAGAAATAATACAAATGGGAGCATTGCAAAAGCTACTGCCCGGTTCATTCATAAAAAGATATTAACGATACGTACGTACGTATGTGGTTAAGTTGATAAGAAAATTTTAAGGAACTGGATCTATGCCTAATATTCCACGTAATAGGCATCAAAAAATCGACCAGTTAGAAATGAAGCCGCAGAAATAGATAAGAATAACATCTTTATTATTGCATGGATATAAATGGACACCACTGTCAGCACCTATTACCACCTTGACCTACCTGTTTATAGCAAATTAATTTTTACTTTAACTTAACTTTTTGTTTTTCCAATACTCGAGACTTGTTTTTAATTTTAAAGTTATGTTTTTTACTATATATCCCTCATTATCGCAATTTCTAAAATTTTATTATAAACTCAAATATACTAAGTGACATATAAATCCGAACACCCAGTTTAAATGGTTTTATTTTAATAAAATTTTGTATAAGTACTTAATGAAGCATAATAAGTAAATGATAAAAATTTCAAAATGATTGCACTGCTTTAAAGCCCTTTGACCTTTAATAATGTGTGGACGCACCCTGATGTGCTACGCATTCTCCAACGCGCCTAGGCATGCTTCTGATCAGGTGGTCAATGTCCTCCTGTGGTATCTCATTCCAGGCAACCACCAACTCCTCTCGAAGTGCTTCTAGAGTCTGAGGAGGACGTTGCAAATTGAGCAATCTCCTACCCATCATATCCCACACGTGCTCAATTGGGGATAAGTCGGGAGATCTTGGTGGCCATGGTAACAATGTGGCATCATTATGTTGAAAGAAGTTTATTGTGACTCTTGCAAGATGTGGTTGGGCATTATCTTGTTGGAAGATAGGGTAAAAGATGGAGTTCTAGAACTTCGTGGATATAACGCTGCGCGTTCATGTTACCTCTGATGAAGATTAAAGGTGACCTGGAACCATAAGCTATAGCACCCCAAACCATAACTCCAACAGCGTGATGAACATGTCTTTCAACAAAAAACTGTGGATTCCTCCTTTCACCACGTCGCCTTCTAACCCTGGCACGACCATCGTGCATGCCTAAAAAAATCGAGACTCGTCACTAAAGACAATACTGTTCCATTCCTGATCCCAGAGTGACCATTGTCTGCACCACTCAAGGCGATTACGTCGGTGTTCTCGAGTTAAAGGGAGGAGCCAGTGTGGCCGGTATGAAAACAAGCCAAAACTTCTCATTCGTCGGTAAACACTTCGCATGCCAATATGTCTTCCGTGTTCTGCAAACCATTCATTTGCAATGGACCTGGTAGTGGAGAAACGGTCCCTTAAGGCCAATAATCTTAGGCGGCGATCTTCACGGTCTGTTGTTCTACGGCGGCGTCCAGTGCCCCTTGCTATTTGCGTACGGCCTTCTCGAAGCCATGCCTGACAACACCTAACCACAGTGTCTACACTTCTTTGCACACTAACTGCAATTGCCCGAAAAGAAAGTCCAGCGTCCCGAAGTCCCACTATACAACTCACTAAGTTGACGAAATCGTACAGATCTCCGTACTCTAGGCATCGTAACCGATCGTAAAGAAGAAGAACCAAGAACCAAAATCCGCCAACATTGATTCTTTACTGCGGCTGAAATATTCATTTTTAAAGCGTTAGTGAATTAAAAAAAAGCAGTATAAAAACCGGAATGTCCAACTGATAAGGCTGAAAATTTTTTCACTTGTTATTTACAGTAAGATAAATACATTCACCAACTTTTATTAAAATAAAACCATTTAAACTGGGTGTTCGGATTTATATGTCAGTATAGAAACGATAAAAATAAGTGCGCCGTTAAGAATTCTCTGAGCCAGGAAATTACCTTCGCATCGATTTCAGGCCTCTAGAAGACGAAACAACTGCTCAAGCCAATGCGACTCAGGATGAGAAGCCAGCTAAGAAACCCAATACTTCACCGTTGCTCATGTCTCTTGGAAACAAAAAAATTGGTAAGTCTTTCGATTATAGCAATTTCGAATCGTAGATGCGCATTTAGTTAAACCAATCTGGCTGTGTCAGCGATGAGTAGCTGTCTTTATTAATGGTGAAGTACGTGACACCTTTAGCTGGAGCAGCCCTTTGGCCGAGACTTCTCATTAGTTCAGATTAGTTACAGCGTGTGGACTATTTGTATTACCTTTGTGAGTTTGTAATAAGAACAGAGAACAACGTTTACTTTTAATAAATAACATCATTGAATTAAAGCCTTTCCGCTATTTTCATTTTCCGGACCAAGCAAATGACAGTTTTGGAAAAGGTGTTAAGTCAGATTTTCAACAAACTTTTTCAAATTTCTGAAAATAAAATCGAGTTTTTTAACAAAACTGTCTATTCGAGATACTTCGATGTTTCTAAAATAATCTTCAATAACAAAAGCAGCCCTAACACAATTCAATAAAAAATGTCAGGATTCAAACTTTGAGGCAAATTACCCGCAAACTAGTCAACACATTTTTGCAGCAAAAGCTTCATTTTAAAAATGTGCATACTCAAAATACAACTAATATTTGGGCGTAAAGAATGAACTAACGCATATTTTCAATAGGCATCTTAATTCAAGCAACTGGTATTGGCAACGCTGCAGATCGCACGACCTTCTGCGTTACCGTTGCTAGGCAACACGACCTTCGCTATCCAGCCGGCTTCTATCTCTTTCTAGCATATGTGCCTCACACACTTCTCTCTCGTAAATATTGAACTCGCGCCCGCCAACAAAATTTGATCATCAGTGAATATTTTGTTTATTTGTCTTTTAAGAAGTTTTGCTTGATAGTCTGTTTGTGAAGTGATCACTTATTCAGTGGACCCCCGATAATCCGGCCGCTGTCTAATCCGGCGCCCCCTGTAATCCGACATGTCTGTTAAATATCGACAGTTTCTGAAATGTATACATGATAAGCTGCGCCGCAGCATAGTCGACAGAAATTCTATTTAGAATAGAATACAATTTACGACCATAGAATATTAACATATCCATGGCACGCCAGCGTCGATAACCAAACTAAATTTCCTCTCGCTTTGCATTTCGATTTCGAGTTCGGTTTGAACCGAGTGACCGTTGCCAATATATCACATCACTTCCCATCTCCATTTAAATAGCTTATTGTAGCGAAATTCAGAATTGGAAGCTGTGCCGCGATCCGATTTAATTAATCCGGATTTATTCAATTCGGCGTGATGTTTTGATACAAGTAAAATATTTTTCCCTTTTTCTAGCGGTGGATACGTTTTCCTATCTCTTTGTTGACTTTCCACGCTTTGATAAGGTGAGCCTGAATGATCAGTGACATTTACCTTGTGAAAACGCTATATATTATAATAAATAAAGGTGATGTTACCCAATGGTAATCTTTCAATTGTTGCTTTGTTAATTTCGCGCATATATAAAATGTTTTTGAGAAAATAAACAAAACAAAAACTGTCCACAAGATTCATATTTGAGATGCCGGTTAAACGAATCTGTTCATTAGTCATCCAGTGCTCACTAAGCAGTAGTAGGTCTGGCTTTTCCTGATGTATAAAAAGTTCTAGCTGACTTATTTCCTTTCCCGCACCTTGCGTGTTAGGATGGATGACTTTAAGGGTATAACAGCCACTATTACTTACTACCTCTCTTATTTTCCATATTTATTTACATTTAAAAACGTTGTAAGGTTGCAAAGAATTATTTTATCGTTATAAGCAATAACGCTACATGTTGTTTTAAACATTTATGATTCACAGAATGTGGTGTTCCTCAGATGTACACTAAGCCACAGACTAGGATAGTCGGGGGACGTAATGCTCCTTTCGGAAGATGGCCTTGGCAAGTGAGTATTCAAAACAAAACGAATTATTTGCTCCCTTTTAGCACAATCGAAGTTTTATTTTGTTATAATGCAACAAGTATACAAGGTTTGTCAGGAAAATACGTATAAAAAATTCGGGGCGTCGGTGGTTTCCTCTCTCTATGCAATCCCATCTATGCTCAGTTCGAGCCGGATCGCTTTGTAAGTGGGATTCACTTGTGTTTGTTGAAAGTAACCTCTCTCTGATCTGGGAACAACGCGTCAATGTCAAGTTTCTTGCATAGCTAGGCAATAATGGTCGTGAGACTTTTAAGTGTTTGGAACAAGTTTACGTAGACAATTCTCCGAAGAAAGCAACCGTTAATAAGTAGTTGAAACGGTTTCGGGAAGGCCGAGACAGGAAAGCTTGAAATGAAAAATTGTGCGCTCTTGATTCCAGAACAGAAAGCAAGGAGGGTTGCTTGCTGTGCGGATTGATAGGAAGCAGAGGACAGGGGGTACGTTCTCATTACTGGAGACGAGTCTTGGTTCTACGGATTCGATGTGGAACTAAAATCTCGAAGTATGGAGTGGAACCAAGCAAGCGAACCGAGACCAAAAAAAGTCGAAAAACTCAACGTCCAATGTTGATCGTTTTCTTTGATTCTCGGGGCATTGTTCACCAGGAACTTGTCCCTCTCGGCCAGACAGTGAACGGAAATTCCTACACTGAAGTTTATCGTCGACTCAGAGTTCGTGTGGCCCGAGTTCGACCGGATTTGGCAGAAGGAGGCAGGTGGATCTTTCATCACTAGAACGCGCCTGCTCTCGTTCTGCGGGAGTTTTTTGGCCCGAAGCTCAATAACCTTAACAGCTCGCCCGCCTTTTTTACCCGATTTAACCCCTTGCGACTTCTTCCTATTCCCAAAATGCAAAACGGTGCTTCGGAGCCGGCACTTGGGGTATGTAGAAGCCGCCAAGGCAGAAACGACCCGGAAAACGGAGAGACTCACATTGAAGGCTTTCAGCGGTTGTATGAACACTGAAAACGGTGCATCTTGTCTCAGAGGAAGTAGACCATATTGAAATACCTGAACAATAAAGTTATTGTTCCACTTTTCTGCGTATTTTCCGGACAATACCTCGTACATTTAGAAATTATACATATTTGGACATGGATTCAGTTGGAAGTACACGTACCTATCCTTAAGGATTCACCTCCCGAAGTAAATCTGAAAAAAATTGAGTGTCGAGGTTTCCTCAATCTACAACAACCTTAGATGCATCAGGATTCATTTATACTTGAAGATGAATAAAATCAAAAAATGGTTTTCGTGTTCATAGGTGTCGGTGAGAAGAACATCCTTTTTTGGATTCTCAAGTACCCACAGATGTGGAGGTGCAGTTCTGAACGAGAACTGGATCGCTACTGCTGGACATTGCGTGGATGAGTAAGTAATTACACGTAAAAAAGAGCAGTCTTGGTTCAAGTGTAACTCTCTTGAATTGAGGATTGTGACTTTGATTTGTTTCTAAGACATACTTCGATCTATTTCTTAATTGTAACAGCGATATTTCTTTGAAACAGTGAAATTATCTCATTTCAAGTACCTGTGATCTCAAATCAATGTCATAGTTTGAAACAGAAAGAAAGCACGAAATTGACGATTAGGTTTATAATGGTAATATCCCGTTTATTGAACGATGACATTGATTTCAGTCCTAACCAGCAGTACGAAGTCAGCATAGTCGCATACCCAAACACAATCTAGCTTTCTCATTGTATGTGCTATACTGGGTGTTCCAAATTCGACGCTTGCCGATTGGGGTCTTGGAAACGGTAATATACAGGAAGTTGATTAAAAATGGGCAAAGTTGTTTATTTAGGAAACTAACAAAATATCACTTAGAAAGTTTCGAAATTTAAAGACGGAAAAGACGAAAATTTCACAAAATTGTTTTAATTTTTTTCTGAGTTTATTTTGTGGCATTTTGGAATAAATTGCACGTTAAAATTGTCTCTTTTTCTCATCGACAAGATGCCATAATTGGAATTTCAACTTCATTTTTTCTTATGGACGCCATTTTGGAAGTTTGCACAGAAGAACTGAGTTTTTAACTCTATTTTCAAAAATATATAATATGTCATACATTGAGATGGCCAAACCTGAATAGTTTTATAAAAAAAATCCCTAGGCAGGCTTGAAATTACCAGATAGTCATTTGTTTGACAAACCAGATTTATTATTTTTTCTTGACGCTATTTAATGGGATGGGATTTCAAAATAAATTTCATGCTGTTATCGCCGCTTTTTCTTTTCTACAATACGGCGTAGTCAAATTTTCAATTTTAGGTAAATTCGTTCGACATCAATCACCAACTTTGTTATTTCATATGGACGCTATAATAGAATTTTGTACGTTTTTGAAAATCCAAAACTGAACACAGTAACAGATTTTGGAAGAGCGAGAAGAGGAAAATAAACCAAGCAGTGAACAATGTACCGAGATGAGTCAGGGTTCGCCGAGAAAATAACAGACAACGTTTTGAACATCTGCTATGATTTACCTCTGCTTATTTAAGCTTATTGTTATCACCACCAAAAAAAATAAAAAATGAACGAAAATGCAGTGTTGAACAATCTTGAACTGTAAGCACGGTTAGTCTATCAAATGAGACAAGATAACTGAAGTGAAACTGTGTTACGGGTTTACGTACAACACAGATTAAAAGAAATAATCAAAAAACAAATCTTCAGAAACAATTCCTATACAAAAACATAACCATACCCTAAAGGCAAAGAAATTCCTATTATGGCTAACGATAGCAACCCAATTATAGTGTGAAGAAAATTTGGATTTCAATGACCTTTCAGTGATGCTTGATTTCCATGTTGATGATTTTCAATTAATAAAGAAAAATAAATACAAAATAAATACGTACTGAATTGTATGGTATGAATTTAAATGGAAATATGCAGGTGTTCAAATATCTTTGAACTGTAGTGTATATTTTAGAAGAAATCGACTGTATCAATTGCTTGAAAGACCCCTGTTTATTGGTCTATTATGATCCGCTTTTAGATCTTGCTGATCAATAGTAAGATCAGCCCATATAAGCATTTTTTGCATCGAATAAGTAGGATATACGTAGTGGTTCCGACTTCAGAAAGAGAAATTTCTGAGTGGATATCGAGAAATTTGCCCTATGAGGATATTGACCGACGACAGTTAATAGAGAATTCCCAGAAAATAAGGAAGCATTTGCTGCAAGGTGCGAGATGTGGCAGGAAAAGGAAATTCGAAGCTTGGCAGGCGGCGTTCAATCTCGCGGCTTCGGGCGCAGCTGATTTTCTTCGTAGTTTTGTTCCTTATATTCTCTCTATCTGCAACTCGATTTGCCGAATTAATCCTGATTGGTAGAGCGAACGAACGGATGATGAAGTGGAAAGCCAAACGCTGTCGACGCCGGTTTTCATTTACACTCTCATAATGACATACTTTCGCTCGGCATTATTAGTCGGAGTTTTTCGGATTGTTTGTTCTAGAACCCCATCTTTTACCCTATCTTGACACCCTGGCAGATCCAACTTTTCAACAAGATAGTGCCCGACCACATGTTGCAAGAGTCACAATAGACTTCTTTCAACATAATGATGTCACATTGTTATCATGGCCACCAAGATCTCCCGACTTATTCCCAATTGAGCACGTGTGGGATATGACATTTGTGTCTCGAATACGCAATACTCTACTACTACCACCTGTAGGATTACGTCGAGAGTCATTCCACTGCACTGTCAGTGTCATGATTGTCATAATGATGATTTGACTGACGAATCGACTATAATTTGGTGATAATGTGATGAACTAAAAAAACTAATAACTGTGTGCAAGAAAATACAAGGTCCATTTCAAATGAATGGTTTGCAGAACACGGAAGACCTATTGGCATGCGAAATGTTTACCGACGAATGAGAAGTTTTGGCTTGTTTTCATACCGGCCACACTGGGTCCTCCCTTTAACTCGAGAACACCGACGTAATCGCCTTGAGTGGTGCAGACAACGATCACTCTGTGATCAGGAATGGATTATTGTCTTTAGTGACGAGTCTCGATTTTGTTTAGGCATGCACGATGGTCGTGCCAGGGTTAGAAGGCGACGTGGTGGAAAGAAGGAATCCACAGTTTTTTGTTGAAAGACATGTTCATCACACTGTTGGAGTTAAGATTTGGGGTGCTATAGCTTATGGTTCCAGGTCACCTTTAATCTTCATCAGAGGTAACATGAACGCGCACGAAGTTCTAGAACCCCATCTTTTAGTCTATCTTGACATACTGGCAGATCCAACTTTTCAACAAGACAATGCCCGACCACATGTTGCAAGGGTCACAATAGACTTCTTTCAACATAATGATGTCACATTGTTACCATGGCCACCAAGATGTCCCGACTTATCCCCAATTGAGCACGTGTGGGATATGATGGGTAGGAGATTGCTCAATTTGCAACGTCCTCCTCAGACTCTAGAAGCACTTCGAGAGGAGTTGGTGGTTGCCTGGAATGAGATACCACAGGAGGACATTGGCGCGTTGGAGAATGGCGTAGCACATCAGGGTGCATCCACACATTATTAAAGGTCAAAGGGCTTTAAAGCAGTGCAATCATTTTGAAATTCTTATCATTTACTTATTATGCTTCACTAAGTACTTATACAAAATTTTATTAAAATATAACCATTCATATACTAGACATGAGGTCAGTGAAAAATTAAAACGATTTTGGGAAAATTCGGTTTGTTCCATCTTCCTCTGGAAGTACTATGAACATCTTGGTTACTTACTTAAATACTCAATCTTGCCTTCATTTTACCGACTTCGTACCTTTTCCCGTTTCCGAGATTCCAATGAGATGAGGGTTGAATCGGAAACATCCGGCACTAAATAAACCCGTATCCTCAAAACGACTTGAAGCACCTTTCGATCTACCTTTTCAGCCTGTTAACGTCACAGATCCGAATCCGAGTAGGCGAGTACGATTTCTCCTCGGTGGAAGAACAGCTGCCGCACGTGGAACGATCCGTTTCCCGCAAGGTGGTGCATCCAAAGTACAACTACTTCACGTACGAGTACGATTTGGCGTTGGTGCAAGTCGACAAACCGCTCGAGTTCGAGCCGCATATTCTGCCTATATGTTTGCCGGGATCCGATGATTTGCTGATTGGCCAGAATGCTACCGTTACGGGATGGGGAAGGCTCAGTGAAGGTGGGACGTTGCCTTCGGTACTGCAGGAGGTACGGCTATAAATAGTATTACATTATTCAGCTTGGTTGAGAAGTTTGTTTGTTGTAGAATTATTGAGCATCAATGCTACAATATCAATGTTACACAGAATATCACATTATATTTTATGTCTTCAACACAATTTCACAACTTCGAATTCTGGTTTACCATTGAATATGTTTTCAATTTCCCTTCAAACTGGTACACATCTTGATACCCTTGTTAGTTTATTAAATTCGTACAATCCTTTCTGAAATACTGATATATTTGCTCTATTGCAACTATTGAAAACGAAAGTCTATAGAATAATTATAGCGCTCATTGTTCAATTCAATAAAATTTTCTGAACGATTTGTTTGGAGATGATTTTTTACCCCGATAAGGGTTATGAAATTTTTGAAATCTAACCACTGCTGTTCTGGCGCATAAAATTTATTCTATTATACTATTTTCTTTTGTAAGATGATTCTCATAGTTTTATTTTACAATAATTATAATTTTCGTTTGCAATAATATAACAAATGAGGAAGAATGGTAGTGTTGTACACATTTTTTTTTTTATTTCTAAATTCTATCTAAGTAATTTATCTATTTTGATATTTTTGTAATAATATAATCATGGTGCCCTTAAAAATTTTAATTTACTATCTTCGTATACGCCTAAATATTTAAATGATCCGACTGACAATATTTTCATGCTAAATCATAAGAGTATTATTGTGATTTACATCTAACAACCATTTACATTGGTTTTATTTAAGCTTTAAATCAATAAATCTTCAAAACTACTGAACTCAAGTGCATTAATTTTATACCATTATATAGGAAATTTAAGGACCTTGACCCCCCGTTCCATTTTGCGCCACCCTGTATATTATATAATATATAATGTTTTCTGGTGTTTTCCACATAAATTTGTTTTACAGTTCTTTCTATTGCTATCGATGTTGTATTCATATTTTTTCTTACCATTTCTACTATCTGTTAAACATTTCATAAGCTTTTTATAGTCAATGTAGTCCCGAAATATTCGTGAAAACCGGAGTGTTGGAGTTTTACTTTGATATACCACTTGCATAATTTGTACTTCTCACATGCAGTTTTCCATATAATCTATCATTTTTGAAAACCAAGCCAATATCACTAAGCATTTCAATGATAGTGACTTTCACCAGTGATTCACGTAACTTCAATAACTGTAATTTCTCTTGATTCGCTCTCATTAAACATATTTTTCACCTCAAAACATACCCACGAATGGTCGCTTATTTTTGGAGTATGCAAAATCCTAATACTCAAATTCTGTTTATAGGTTATTGTTCCTTGCGTAGTCTTCACAACCTTTTGCCATAAACAATGAAAGCTCAACGCCTGTTTATTTTTTTACGTAAAACCCTTGATTATCAAAATGTATAGTGAAGTGCACACTGAAGCAATTTCGATAATACTGTTTTTCACATATACAGGTATTCTCAAAAAAGTAAAAAAGTCGGCTAATATTACAGCTTAGAAACCTATAGTAGACTTGTACGTCAAAATTTATATACCACTATTGATAATAATCAACTTCAGTATTATGTATTTTTACTAAAATCATACTTAGTTTATATATTAGTATGCCACCCGTATCTGAGTTTACTCTTACAACATAGTACTTATGAATATCAATCTCCATATTCTCAATATCTTTTGAAATATGTGTGTCAGTCAAGCGAGTAATTAATGGTTTCACTGATATTAAAAAAATTAACTTTGCCTGTGTGTGATAGAAATTCTTGTATATTTATATAACATATATAGTCAGTATATTTTTTGCGCATAGTAACTTTATTTTTTGATTTTTCATATTCGACTTGCACTTTATCGCTCATTTGACTCTTTGCAATTCGGACATACGAGGGTGGTCCCAGAAGTACCCCTCCCAAGGAAGAAAACACAAAATTTAAAAAGATTGTATTTACTTTTCAACAAAATCTCCTTTGAGCCCTATACACTTTTCCCAGCGATGTTCAATAAGTTCGATACCCTTTTTATAATAAAAACTGTCGTTCAGTATTGATGGCTGCCAAACTAATACTCAACAACGTGGCGCCTTCAAACTTGACACATATTCTTTATAGGTTGCATGCTTTCTAATACAATGATATTTTTCAAACAACTATCGCCATCTCTAGGTCAGGCCGGGTACTTCTGGGACCACCCTCGTATTATTTTATCTTTTGATATCACACAGTTTTATGCTTAACGATCACCCGTACCACATTTTAAAGAAATAGTGAGCCATTATTGGTCGAGTACTCTTATATTATAATATGCGATAGAATTTCAACTTGCTCAATCAATCTTCATCATTCTGTATAACCAAGTTTATTCTTAACAGGTGCAGGTGCCTATAGTGAGCAACGACCGTTGCAAAAGCATGTTTTTGAGAGCTGGGAGACACGAATTTATTCCTGAAATCTTCCTTTGTGCCGGACACGAAGGCGGAGGACAAGACTCTTGCCAAGGAGATTCCGGGGGACCCTTACAGGTATGCATACTCTTTCGTTTTCAAACCGAAGCAGCCGCGCAGGCAGAAGCCTAAATTCCGGGACACCTTGGCTGATATAATGACCCCAGAGAAATTTTGTTAATACGATTTTTGAACTGCTTAAGGTTAGTAGAACCCGGGAAAGCTTTCCTCTTGTAGACTGTTCCACAATCTCGACACCCTCGGGGTAAAGGAGCGGTCGTATCGGCCAGTTCTGGACGTACGAAGTTCGACACGGTTAGGATGGGATGCCAAAGTCAGGCGGGTCTGTCTGGTAGGCACATCGCGCGGCGGCAACATGGAAGCCAGCTCTGACGAGCAAAGCGGTGTAGCGATAGAAAAGAGCTAGATCGCCAACGGCTCACCGGTGGCCTTTGAGTCGGTTAAAATAATAATAATAATAAAGATAATAATAATAATAATAAAGATAATAATAATAATAATAATAAAAATAATAATAATAGTCGCCTTTATTGACCAGAACATGGTACATTACATGGGGCGAGATTTAGGTCCTACGATTCCACAATCTAATCTACAGGCTCTACAGGCTACACGATCTACAGGCTTTCGAATATCGCACAGTCTACCAGACTTTTCTCAAGTAATTATTGCTATAAGGATCACAGAAGCGTGAGGAGGATTGCAAATGCCACTCTGCTCTTGCTATGAGATAAGCGCGAAATTCAAATCCATGGCATCGACATCTCTTGCCGTTTCTGCGATCCTGATACAGATCTATAGGCTTCCGAAAATCGCACAGTCTACCAGACTTTCCTCGAAAAATTATTGGACGACGTGTTGCTATCAGGATCACAGAAATGCGAGTAGGTTCGCAATTGCCACTTTGGTCTTGCTAGGAGATAAGCACGAAATTCAAATCCATGGCATCGATACCTCTTGCCGTTTCTGCGATCCTGATACAGATCTATAGGCTTCCGAAGATCGCACTGTCTACCAGACTTTTCTCATAAAATTGGTGGACGACGAGCTGCTATCAGGTTCACAGAAACGCGAGGCGGTTTGCAAATGCCACTCTGTCGTTGCTATTAGGTAAGCACGAAATTCAAATCTATGGCATCGATACCTCTTGCCGTTTCTGCGATCCTGATATACAGATCTATAGGCTTCCGAAAATCGCACGGCCGACCAGACTTTTGTCGTGAAGTTGTTGGACGAGGAGTTGTTATCAGGATCACAGAAACGCGAGGAGGTATGAGGATGGTGCTCTGCCAATGCTATGATGTTGGCGCGAAATTTTGATCTTTGGCATCTATACTCCTAGTCGTTTCTGCAACCCTAATACAAATCTATATGATTGGAGAATCGTTATCAGGTTTACAGAAAGGCGAGGAGGTATGCAAGTGCCACACTTCTCCTGCTATGAGATAAGCACGAAATTCAAATCCCCATGGCATCGATACCTGTTGCAGTTTCTGCGATCCTGATACAGATCTATAGGCTTCCGAAAATCGCACGGCCGACCAGACTTCTGTCGTAAAGTTGGTGGACGACGAGTTGTTATCAGGATCACAGAAACGCAAAGTCTCTGAGCCCCTCCCATTCGGCATGTCCGTAATGCCAAATTGTGCGGCCTGGGCGATTTACAGGTAGTGATGAACAGTATCAATGTTGCTGTTAATCTCGCAGATCTTCGTGAAACAAATTTTAACTTCGATGTTGTTCCCTCGAGTCCCACCCTCCACTGGGACTTTCCGAGGGTGGATTGAGTCTACTTCCGCACTTCTTAGTACTCATCATTAATTTCTTTGTTGGGTAAGATAACCGACTGCGTAGCTTTGGTGTGGAGACATGTGAACAAGTGTAAGAGAGGAAAAGCTAGAGGGTGGTACCGCCTCGGTCGACTGGTCCTTGTCTACCACCTTCTGAACCATGGCGAATGGCGCAGCAGGACTCACGCACTGTTGAAAACTCTTACGCTGGATGTGTGCCGCTAAATAGGAAAATTTTCTCTAAGTAATGGAGTCACACGTACATTTATTACCTAATGTGGCTTTCGGTGATGGCCACAAATCCTATGCAGGACTGAGAAAAAAAACAAAGGAAATGGCAATAGGTGTCGTTGATAAGCATACTGACTATTCGACGATTCGAAAATTAATCTAAAACCGATCTTTTTGCGCTGAGGTTCTCCATTAAAAAATTTGTTATTGGAAATTGCCATTTTTTCCGCCAAGTACAATTCGCTAGATCTAGCGGAGGATCAGTGGTTCTTCTATATTATGCGGTATGTGTATGTCATCTTTTCTTCGCCAATATATTTTTCATGGATTGACAAAACCGGGTAGCACAAAGTCATAAAAAATATACCACCTAAAAGACATGATACGATAGTCGAAAAAACACATTTTTCTTATTTTTTCGTCGTAACTACACCCATTCTAAATATGAATCAAATCTCGTGAAATATTCGAAACAGATCAGTGATATTTTAGAAACGATATGAATGAAATATTCCTTACCCCTCAATTCAGTGATGTCTCTCAAACATAAATTGCGAAATGTTACAAAATTCGTATTCCTGAAAGATGTACGAAATACCAATTTTGAAATGTACTATTGGGAAAGATATGTAGTATACCAGAAATGTCTGTGAAGAAAACTAATCCTGCTGTCTCGAAAGAAAACTTCAACGCTGTAAGAATTTTAATTGAAACCGTACTGGATTTGAGTTGACATGAACTTGACCTAAACAAAAGACAGACTTTCTTTGGGCCTAAAATTTTTACCCTGAGCAATTTTGCTTTGTATCTTTACTGGTAACCCAAAACTACCCTGCCTCCTTTTTTCAAAGAGCCGGATACCCCACCACCGTATTTTTACAAAATCGTAAAAATGAAACGTTTTTTGTTGCAGGTCAAAAGCAAAGATGGCCGATACTTCTTGGCAGGTATAATTTCCTGGGGTATTGGCTGTGCGGAGGCGAATCTACCTGGAGTTTGCACGAGAATTTCCAAATTTGTGCCTTGGATCCTCAAAACTGTCACGTAACATTAAAGGGGCAAATCGTTGAAATATGTCATTAATTGACTTATTTCGAAACGTTTACATGCCGCTTATCAAAATTTGGTGCTCCATAAATGAGAGACGTTCACAGACGTGACACAGTTATTTAATAAAAAGGAAAAAGTGTTACGTCAGCCAGATTTTGGCAATATAACATTATTTTATGATGTTGTTATTGTTGATCATTGTTTGTTATAGTTGGTAGTTGTCGTATTTGTAAATAAACGATTCAATAAAGTAATTGTATATAAAAAATATTACCTAATAGTCGACGTTTTTCTATAGGATTAATCTGTTACTATTTATATTGCATCTCGGTGATATTTCATATATAGAGAGCTAATTTTTAGTTTTTTGTACTTATTACATATACATATTGTAAATTTCATATATTTTAAGTGTATTTATGTGATATTTATAATATTAGTGCTTGCCTATGTTATTAGTTATATGACCTTGAATAGTTTTGAATTTAGACATGTCCAGCGTTATAATATTTCACAAACCCAAAAACCGATGACTAGTAAATGATGTACGTCGAGTCCAAATTTTAAAAGAAAGGCCAATGCTTGGTTTGAAAATTATACGGTTATGATCTTTGAATCGGTTGTAGGCTCGTATACTGAAAGAGCACCCAGTAATAATTCATCACAGCTTTTTGTATACATATCTCTCAGGATTAGGTAAGCTATTAATCGAAATTTCAGAAAAATCCAACCATTGAAGAAAATGTAGAAGATTGATATTTTTTTGGGGCTCTGCGATATTGTATGCTCTCAGAAATATGTTTGTAATTGATTTTTACTTCATCTCCTAACTTGCGTGCTTTTTTTTAGAGGTATAGAACGTTAAATAGCAATAAAACAACGATGGATTATTATATTGACATGAGTCTTTTTTTATTTGAAAGATAATCTGGTGGCACTACGTATTCCGCACAGAATCATTACTTTCTAAATAAAACTGCACAATTTGCGAGCGTTGTTCACGCGTGAGACTATTCACGATGAATTGCCAAGCCAAACTGAGAATAAATCACTTGACGGCTGCCAAATCGGTCGCCATCTTCAAAAGTAATGCCAACTTAAAGTTTTATACTTCGAAAAAAAAACACCCGTTATAATACCGATCAAGGTGCAAAGTTTCGTACCATGATAGTCGATCGTAATACAACCGAATATGTAGTACTAGTGACATACAAAATTCTGTGTCTTAGAAGTCCATTATTTTTTTTAATCTTGGCATGCACTGTACTATATTGCTATTGACGATAAATATGTAAGGTTAGTAAACCGTTTGGACCCGTCCAACTCCATTAATTGTGATATTCTCTTAAATCCTTCTCATAATTGGAGTTGTCTCTCCTAGACGATTTATTTACTAACTTTATG
The DNA here is from genome assembly GCA_963669975.1 of Acanthoscelides obtectus. Taxonomy (NCBI): domain Eukaryota; kingdom Metazoa; phylum Arthropoda; class Insecta; order Coleoptera; family Chrysomelidae; genus Acanthoscelides; species Acanthoscelides obtectus. The sequence goes on along the minus strand of CAVLJG010000008.1, from coordinate 92,378,836 downwards.
CCGGAGAAATTGATATAAATAAATAAATAAATCGACCAGTAATGTAGAATATATGATTTTTGTAGCAAAACGAGTTTTATTTTTACCTATTCGTCGATACGTTGTCAATAACTTCTCAATACAGGGTGTTAACGTTACAAGTAAAAATTTCATATGACCCATGATCCAAAAGTCAATAGATTTTTTTCTAAATGGCTTTTTACTTTAAATGCTTTATATCGACTACAATCGTCACAATCTTACTAATTTTTATAATCTAATCTAAAACGTTTCTAAATTGGGTAAATAACAAATAAATAGCATTAAGTTTTTCTAATCCAAAATTTGTGGTTAGTAGGTAAGTAAGCTTCATCAAATTAAATATTTAAAACACACCTGACAACAGCGCGTCGGTCATTCATCACCCTTATCGAACCGGCAATCGATCGCAAAAGGTAACAGTGGTTAGTTATTGTTCGTGTACGTCGTCGTGTTTATTTACAAGAGTTCGCCGAAGGACATTTGTGCAAGTGTGCCAAAGACTTCGAGATACAGGAAGTGTTCAGCTCACTAATATTCGCACTCGTGAAGGACAAGTTATTGTAGACCAGGAGTAACGAATTTTAAATATCGTGGACATCGATGCAGATATCGGCAGTCAGGGATTTGGCCGCCGCGTAGGACTATCGCACATCATAGTCCATAGAATCCTACTCTACTCCTTACTCTAAAAAAATGCCGTTTTGATCCCCATGTTATATGAAACTTTTTACTTCTTTCAACCCCCTCTATCACCCATTTAAATAATGACATCACAACGTTTACATCCTGTATATCCTCGAGGAAAAAAAACAGCCATTCAATTATTTAAAAAAATGGATATTTATTTACAACACATTAATTCACCTAGAATGTCGAAACGAAAAATCTGTTATTGTCAGTTTTGCGTAATATAAACCAAGACTTTAAGCCGCATGGCAAAGATGATAGACTTTGCCCCACAAAAAGTGAATTCTTTATTTTCCATTATCCTATACGCTGTACATACATCATCAAGGTATTTTGTAAGGCAAAGTTACATCTGCTGACTATATGAAGATTCTACGGGATATTCGGTTGACAATAGATCTGCTACATTTGCAGTCCAAATTGTACTAAGTGATACATAAAATGCAACACACAGAATTATTAATCGAACTTTGATAAACACTTGTAAACATCTTTGCTATCCTGGACGTACACGCTGATAAAATGTTGGAGGCATTCCGAGCAGTACTTTTTCTTTGTAAAGGCATATCAGGATCCGAACAATGTGAACATGTCATCTTAATATTTAGCGATTTTTCTGTGTTGGTTCCATTTGTTTCATCGCATTATCATGCCTAGAGGTGCGAGTTTGAGAGCGGGTCGTATATCGGGTTGAAGCCGGATTTTCTCGAGGTGAATCGAAACGAAGCTACTGTAATGAGATGTTGTAGACCGTGGACCCAAGAAGGCCAAAATCGACGAGTTACAGAATAAGGTCTTTTGTACCATTTTCATACCGTCCCCTTCTTGTACTACCTCTGACGTCACAGTATAGTCGGCAACGATAGGTTTGGAGTGGGGAGAGACTTGAATGGAACATGGAATGGCAATCAGTCGTGTTTAGAGATGAGTCCAGATTCTGTTTGGGCACACATGATGGCCGTGCAAGAGTAAGGAGGAGACGTGGTGAAATATATTCCATTGCTTACAGCGCCGGATTAAGCCAGCGCGGGGCCTGTAGCAAATTCCGTCAAGGTCTTGGTTTGCTTTAGGTCCTCAAGTTTAGGGTATTAAATAAAACAAAATTGTTACAAATAAACGTTTCTGGATTTAATATGGGCAAATTTAGAGAGAGTAACGACTTCTTTAAGCAAATCATGCTCGATATTCAACAAAGTGAGATGATTAAGACGTTCTCGGCCCATCGTGTTCCTTAATTCACGTTTAATACGTTTTAATGTTGAAAATAGTATAGTATTCTAAATCATTTTTTATAATTCATAGTAGTCAAACCAAAAGGTGTATCACTGTTCCGCTATTTTCTTTACTTAAGGACGAAACATATGGAAAATGGGTCGCAGCTGATTTATCTAAAAGTTCAGCATGATATACTTCTCGCCTTCCTGAACAAAAGTCGACTTGTGACCAAAACAGTCTTATGATTCGTTTTCTAATACTCTAAGAATTGTTACTCGAAATAATTTCATTTAAAAACCTTTTAGGAACGTGTGAGGTTTAATGGTGATCTTGGCAATGGCCCTTAAAAGTCAATTCAAAAGCAATCTTCCTTTACACGTTGACACTGAAATACGAGTTGTTCGATAATTAAAAAAATAACACAATTCCGAGTTGTTTCGTTCCCTTAAATTATGAACTTCACCGGGTTGATTCAAGGTCAAGTGACTTTGAAATCGAAAAAAATGTAGCATAGCTTTAAGGTATTGTAATTTATTCACTATTAATTTCAGATCTTTGTTTTGGTCTGTACGGGTAAGATATAAAAAAAACATGCCTGCGGCTTTACATTTGCTATAATGGTCATTAATTATTGCATACTCATCAGGTAAGTCCTCATTTTTTTCATAAAACTGATTATAACTTATCCACAGTTTATACTTTATTGGATTTTTAAACCGTGAGTAAATGCCTTGTGTGGGGATACATTCTACATCATCGGACGCTAGTCTGACGTTGCGTTAATTCAGCATTAGCATCTCCCCTCAATAATAATTGGAAGGTGGTATCTATAAATAAGAGCGATAGCTATTTTATATGAATAAGTCTAATGGATTTGGTACCTGCTGCATTTAATTGGTTTTCGCTAGGAATTTAAAAATCAATTTTAAATCCACATTCACCATTTTTGCAAATCGGCAAACTTCACCTCCTCATTTCTCAGAAACTAACCATACTTAGTCCCATGAGAACTTTTGTTCAGGAAGGCGAAAAATATATTATTCCGAATTTTTAGACAAATCGACGTGGACCGATTTTTCATACGTTTTGTGCTGGGTTCTTTTATTATTCTTTGTTTTGATATAACCAAATACCCCGTATTCAACGTGTTATATTTAACGAGTGCATATTGTTTTGCAGGTAAAATCCAAATGAAAGTTACACAACATTTATATCTCCGATAAACTGTGATTACCAAGTAACAAATATAATATTTTGATTGAATAGTAAAACGTTTGTTTTATGCTTTTCGGCATGGTTATAGAAAGGCGTAACGTTTCTGTAATTCAAATTTATCATTTTAGAGTCTCCGAAAGACAATAATACTTCTCAACATTTGTTGCTCTGTATAACTACGACGAGATTTGTTCTATTACAAAAGCATAACATCAAACTAGAAATTTTACTTATACTATATTATATACACACATATATAGCCAAGCTCATCGTTAATATAAAAACATCCTGTACAAATTGTAATTCACCAACTAAATTATTGAAAAAGTGATATTTATCTGGCAGTTGAATAGTACATTTTCGAATAAAATATTTTTAGGTATACAATGCGTTGAATTTTGAAGTCCTCTTCGCTTTTGCAATAATCAGCTTGGACCAGTATCCAAGAAGTATGAAATATCAAAACACATCACGAAAATAGTAACAAGCCTACTGCTGAAAAGTCGATGTTTTATAAAAAAATGAATACAAAAGAAATAATAAATGTTTATTTCGGTACAATTATACTGAGTGTTTCCTAATTGGATGTCAATAGTTGAGAGGGCTATTTTTGCGTCTATTTCTAAGCGTCTTAGATTTTGAGATACAGGAAGGTAAAGGTTTAAGAATCAATAATTGGAACACTGCTGAATTCTCTGGAAATGAAAAAAATAGAGTGTGTTTTCGATTTATGATCTCTTGAATTTTTAGTCCAACGCTTCGCTTTAACCTAAATAAATAAAACCTATTTCTTTGCATGGTAATATTGTCATATTAACGATATTGTCGTTCTCATACAGAGAAAACGGCTTAATTTTCCAAGCGAAAGCCGTGCATCGGATAAAATTTGCTTAAAAATGATTCGGGATTTTAAAAATAATTTTTATTTCAAGAGAAATCAGTGGCATGTCATCAATGTGTACCAAAATGTCTCTTGATACATAGTGGGTCAAATTTCATTAAAATATATGAAGTAAGATTTATTTTTGAAGACAACCATGCTGTATCTCAAAGTTAGGAAACTTAGAACATACGCATACAGACTGTTGATTAAGTAACAAACGATTCTTTGCGTAATTTCAAGACAAACACTTCACATAAACATACGTCGGTAAATTTTTCGGTTCCAAGATACCGGGTGCAATTTAAAGAATGTTTTTTCGGAAATGTCTTGAATATCCTCTACCTAATTTTGTTATAATTTGGTGGTGGTATTAATGACATTTGTGCGACTTTTATTATGTTCTGTCAATTAAGCAAATAGAAATAGAACTTCGTACCTTGGTAAGTTTTCGACAAAGAAAAGTCCACTTAATTCCCTGGACCACAGAAGGAAATTATTTTTTGTATAAATTTTCATTACTAGCTAAGTTGATATTATTTAGTACTTGTTATTGTTGTTATATAATTGATGAAACATTATAAAAAAAATAATTTACAAAAGATACGTTTCCCCATATTCCTTTGTGGTCCAGAGATATGCAATTAAGTGGACTTCATTTTCTCCAAAGCTAGGCAGGATACAAAAAAATTCAAACTGAAAAAAAACCGTTTTCTCATTCGCCTAATCCAACTAACATAATAAAAATTGACCAAATTTTTTTTACAAATATTCGTTCAGATCCTGCTCGTGATGCCAGCTCCTTAATATTATGAACACCACCAAATTACAACAAAATAAGGTATACTTGAGATATCTACGAAAAATCATTTTTTAAACTCGTCTCAAAGAATCGTCTGTTAGCACATGCTTAATTTATACCTTGTATATGAACTTTTCCTTTTAAAATGGACCAAAAAACCGCCGTCTAAAATATTGATATTCAATTAGGAACCACCCTGCATAAACCATCTTGGCTTTAAATATAACTTAAAGCTAAAGTCGTATGGCAGAACAGTCAAGATCCTTGCACAATCAGCTATGATTTTTTCAGACTGTTGGACGGCAACTGATCCTGTTAAGTCAAGATCGATGTTTCAATGCCCAAAAGTAGCCAAGAATTTCCACACTACTAGACAACACTCCTGACAGCACCATATTTTAGAATAATATCGAAACATTCAGTCAGTATGAGTTTCATCATTGCTTTTATGTATTTTAACCAAAATATGTTTTCCGATCCTTTGCTGAAGTGTGCCGATGGTATCCGTGAAATCTGGATCTATGATAGGCGTTCGCAAAGAAGAACATTGCAGACTGACTAGTCTGGGGTCCGGGACGATTGTCAACTGCTCCAAATCACCCTGTAAACGAGAAAGAAAAATATACAGTGTTATGTGGAAGTATACGATTCACATAACTTATTCTGTGGTTTTTGGGGGCATAGAAATTCATTTTCCTGGCTATTCAAGTCGAGTATAGTTCCGTCAATAAAATATTTGGATTTTTTTTATGAATTTTTTATCTTTAGGGGGTCTCCCGCCTTATTTAGGATTTTTGCCAGAACGATTAACTATTAATGACCTAATTAATAGAAATTTTTTTAGTTTAAGAATTATTTTAATTGTATTTACATTAATTACATTATTCTTTTATATACGGCTAACTTTTTCGGCTTTTCTTTTAATTAAAGCAGAAACACTCTTATACCTTAATTTTTCTATAAAATTTTGAATAATTTTTGTTTATCTTTTAGCTTTAACTGGATTAATTTATTGTACTATAATAATTAATTTTTAAATTTTAAAATTTTTATTTTTTAAAATTTTAATTAAATTTAAGTTTAAATAATCAATTAATTTAATTAAAATTTTTAATTTCAGTTTAATTAAAAATAAGGACACTAAAAAAATAAAATTTAAAGATAAAGGATTTAAGTTAAAATAGAATAGATAATATACTAAGTGACATATAAATCCGAACACACAGTTTAAATGGTTTTATTTTAACAAAAGTTGGTGAATGTATTTATCTTACTGTAAATAACAAATGAAAACATTTTCAGCCTTATCAGTTGGACATTCCGGTTTTTATACTGCTTTTTTTTAATTCACTAACGCTCTAAAAATGAATATTTCAGCCGCAGTAAAGAATCAACGTTGGCGGATTTTGGTTCTTGACATCCTTTACGATCGGTTACGATGCCTAGAATACGGAGAGACCTGTACGATTTCGTCAACTTAGTGAGTTTGATAGGGGCCGTATAGTGGGACTTCGGCAAGCTGGACTTTCTTTTCGGGCAATTGCAGTTAGAGTGCAAAGAAGTGTAGACACTGTGGTTAGGTATTGTCAGGTATGGCTTCGAGACATTATGTATGAAATTTTTGAAAATATTCGGAATATGAACATTGAATATTTAATTGTTTGGCCAATAGCGGACAACATTTTGAAGAATTATTGAAATAAAAAGTGATATTTTCGTGCGTTTTTGATTTCTACGTTTTATGAACAAATTAGGATAATATAAGATTCTAATTTTCTTGAAAACGAATCGACCGATTTTGAAAAATCAAACGTCAAAATGAAGAACTTCGAAAGACCTTTCAAACAAGCTATTACTCGATACCCTCATTTGAAATCTGTAAGAGGATGACCCTAAAAGGCCGATTGTGAAAAGGGGGTGAGGTAGTTTTTGGTTAAAAAATTGTCCCCTGTTGACATGTCTCGGCGTTTTTTCTTATTTTTTTCAAAAAATCCGTGGTAGGAAGTTTTTAAATGAACATCCTGTATATGTGGTTTAATTCGGGCAGACAATGGAGTTCCATATGTATACGATTCACATTTCAAACGTAGGCATTCTCTATCTAATCATCCTGGTTGGAAATATCATACCTAAACTCCGAAATTTTCTGTGTTATGAAAGGAGATGATTTAGTATTATTCGAAGCTCCTTCTAGTTGCATCAGTGGTTAAGTTGGCAGGTTTGATAGTCAGATTACCCAGAATGTAGTAAAATTTAGATTCCCTATAGCAGGATTTAGGGCTACTTTCTAAAGCGATATCAAGCAGGCTTCTACTTACTGCGAACAGGTATCCAATCATGAGATCCGAATCATCTGGAATGTCCAATGTGTGGGTTCTTAGGATGTCAGTTCTTGACCATTCGCAGTCTACGTAGGTATCAACTACACTGTCGTCACGAATGCTGAAATCAAAAAAAAAAAAGATCACCCGATTCATTTTATTGCACTTTTTACTATCCTTGCTTAAGCGAGGAAAGTATTGTAATCGTGAAAGTTTACGAATACGAATAAGCAGTTTTTCGTGTTATAGGTCTACTAATTTCCGTTAATTATCATGGCGGAAAAAACAAAAATCGATGGAGTTAACAGTTAGTAGTATCTTGGAATATTTATAGACTGACATATCAAGTAGAATAACCATATTAAGAAAGTGATCAAAAAAATCAGAAATGTACCATGCCCAAGTTGAAACCCATATAATCCATAGCATCTCAGTCTGGAGTCCGCCTACAAGTCATATATATAAATCACGAGCAAGAACTGTCCCCAAACCTCATAAAACCATATTGAAGCGATATTTTCTCTACTTGGCCCCAAAATTATATGAAAACGTACCCACAAACTTAAAACGATTTCGAATTACACAATATTTAAAAAAAATATCAGAATGGATACGCGTAATAGGAAGCATACTCTATTCCTCTTTGATGTAAGTGTTTCTTTAAGATTCTTTTACCTTTTTTATGTTTTGTTTTGGAACACGTTCTAGCATACGACTGATCCATGTACAGGCATTATCCTTCTAAACACTTATTTACCCATTCTATGATATTATTGTTCTTATATAAAAATGTCTTCTTCTACTATGAGGCGTAGTTCAAAGATAATCGCTTCTACTAAATCAAATCAGAACCTATCTGGATCGTATTGACATATATTTCAATCCAAATTGTACTTGGATATTCGCGTATGTAATTTGAGTGCTTTGCATCGATTTTCAATTTGCGCTTTCGACCATACGTGTAGCTTTAGTGTGTCTGTGTGTCTGTGCATGGAAACGCAGTTAATTCCCGAGCAGCATGCGGCACTGGCGTGGTTCAACAAAGCTGCGTGTTACTAAATATGATTTAAGAGGTGTGCACACAGTGCCAGGGTATGTCGATTCACACCTGCGACTGATTTAGGGTAAACAACTGTGCAGCGTTCTCGTACATCTAAATGGCATTCCAAATACCGGAGATCCCGACAAAGTGTTATTATTTCAGGGCTGGGCACGTAATTGAGGATAACATCTGAAATGATTTTTATATATCAGCCTTCAAATGTTGCATCCACTGTTTCTCCACTGAGGCTTCCACGAGTATATCACACGATTTCAAATGAAATTTTTCCTTAACAAGTAGATGTTCTCTGTTTTTCTAATTTTTTGGTTTTGCCTCGGAGATGAAGATTCGGACTCATATTGAATATTTGAAGAGAGCATGAATAGCAGCCACTTATTATCCTTGAACGTCTCAATCAGGTCCCCTCGGAATCTTCACTGAGTGAGTGTTATCAAATTCATATCCTTTAGACGTTGCTCATAAGGCAAATGTCGAATCTCTGGTGGAATTCGCATTATTTTCATTTGAAATCATTCCAGTAGTTCGATGTTTTTGAGAAAATAGTAGTCTCTCTATCATAGAAGGAGAATGGTATTTGAATTAAATATATATTAACCGATACCTTTTTTTTTTGGACTTTTCAACACTGCAGAAAACTTCAATGGCAATTAACATTCCAGATATCTTCCAAATTAAATACAAAGGAAATATAACAGTATGTTTTGCAAATAATTTTGATAAATAGGTATTATAATAGATGAATGCGGATACATTTACAAATATCAAGTTTTATGACCCAGGCTTGCAGAATGTGCTGTTTGTTTACATTTGGTGTGCATTTCTAGATCATAAATTGGTAATAAATTGTTTTTGATGCAACAAAAGAGTACGTTTGATATCATTTTTTTAAATAAAATAGCTAGAAAACCTAACTGTTATTCCTTGCATTCTCATTGGTCCATTCAAATAAGTTACCATCTTTGGTAAAATGATAGAAATTGACAATTCTATGAAAGTTACCCTAATTCTAAACCTCAAAGACATGGAATTACATCTAGAATGTACCCTTATTTATAAAAAAACACTTTTTATGATTTTATTCAATATTTCAATAGAAATTACTGATATTAGGGGACCTTTGGCAGCTTCCGTCAAGTTAATTAAAAATTAAATCCTGGTAAGATCGGCTGTTAGTATGTTTCTCCCTAGTTTGAGAGATATTTCAGAAAAATATTTTAGAAAAAAATCGACTATATTTCCTGGTCAAGCATTTTGATCTCCTTTTAGTACAATTGTCTTTCAAGTAAAATATTAAATTATAGTTTCATGATCGGATGCCGCTAAGCAAATCTATAAAGATATCCTCAATGCCCTCCTTATCTCGACATTACGAACTTATACGGCTACGTCAAGGTCAAGCAAACATTATTATACAAGTGTCTGATATTAGGTCCGTACCTGAGAGCAACTTGGTGCCAATGTCCGTCGTTCAACTTCGCAGGTATTCTCAAAACATCGGTGCCATTCGCAGCTGCGTGGACCAGCTTCAAGTCTCCTGTATTCCCGCCAGCTGCTTCCAACGACAGGTACGTATCTTGCCGACTTCTTGAACGCAAACTCAGTATCGTCCCTAACGTCGACTAGATAAAAAAGAGAACGGAGGTCACTATTCCAAGTACACAACTTTGAAAATAGTTAAATTATTGTGCTCTAGGTCGAGCGGCGAGAACATTCCTCAATCTTTCCAGCAAATATGAAGGTTATCATCAACGCTGATGATATGATATAATCTCGAAATGAGCCCCAGAAACGATGGCAGAATTATTCTTTACTTACGTTTATTATTCTAATCGTGATGAACATAGCAAACTGCTTAGGGAAAGGCCTGTCCTTTTGATTTCTGAACAGCTGCGCAGACGGCAGCCAAATGTAGGAGTTGGGCTCCAGGTGCCAAGCTGCCGGTCTATCTGGTACCCTCCGCCATATTTCTTTGGACGGATGGAAGAACTTATGTTCAGACAGCTCTAAGGGATTAACTGCTTCGTCGCATCTGAATCAAAGGAAAAAAGTACATTGTTCAACGTATTCACCAGAAAGATGTCCGACACTGTATTGGACGTACACGTAGATACGTTGGTAAGTAGGATATCAGTAATTCCCTTGGAAGTAATAAAATTGTTACGTTATATAAACCTTCAAAGGAAAGATCGACCAACAACCTCCCGCGTAATTACTCCTAAGACTTCGCCTTTTCAGAATTACTCAACGATGGAAAAGGAAATCTCGTAACCTGCGGCAATACTCTCAAGGTGACATCGGTGACACCTAAATGCTGACTTGACCTTGAAACGACTTTGAAGGTATATGGCAAGGTAAAATTCGAAGTTACCATCAGAAAAAATCACAAGTTTGTAATCAGGTTTCATTTAGAAGGATTATTATACAGATTAGATATTCCCGTCGATTAGGTTTACTAGCAGCAATGAATAGTAGTTGGAAAATTGGGTGCGTCATCTATTACTATTTTTTCTGTTTGAAAAATCAACATGCTTTTTACGAGGTGAAATCGAATTTTTTTATTGATGAATGAAGGTTCGTTTATGCCATGAAAAATAACATCAGTCATGTGACCACCGCGGCTTCGTTTACAGGCCACCATCCGAACATCAAAATTTTCAATGACTTTTACCAGAATAATCGGGTCTATGGCCGCAATTTCATTCCGAATATTGCGCCTTGGGTCTTGAATTGTCCGGGGACCATTCTCATACACTTTTCCTTTCAAAAATCCCCCCAAAAAAGTAGTCGAGAGGTGTTAAATTGCACGATCTCGGGGGCCAACTGACATCTGAATTTCGTGAAATTACGCGATCTTGAAATTTCGTGTGCGATCAGGCGATTGTTTGGCGAGATGTGTGAGCCGTTGCTCCGTCTTGATGAAACCAAAGATCCACGAAGTTCTAGAACCCCATCTTTTACCCTATCTTGACACCCTGGCAGATCCAACTTTCCAACAAGATAATGCCCGACCACATGTTGCAAGAGTCACAATAGACTTCTTTCAACATAATGATGTCGCATTGTTACCATGGCCACCAAGATCTCCCGACTCATCCCCAATTGAGCACGTGTGGGATATGATGGGTAGGAGATTACTCAATTTGCAACGTCCTCCTCAGACTCTAGAAGCACTTCGAGAGGAGTTGGTGGTTGCCTGGAATGAGATACCACAGGAGGACATTGACCACCTGATCAGAAGCATGCCTAGGCGCGTTGGAGAATGCGTAGCACATCAGGGTGCATCCACACATTATTAAAGGTTAAAGGGCTTTAAAGCAGTGCAATCATTTTTATCATTTACTTATTATGCTTCATTAAGTACTTATACAAAATTTTGTTAAAATAAAACCATTTAAACTGGGTGTTCGGATTTATATGTCACTTAGTATATTATTAAGAAGCTGCTCATCCCGGGGCGTATCATGCAGCTGTTAGACATAATGAGTCACACGTTTTCCTTACAGCTGATTTGAAAACATAAATATTCTTATACAGGGTGGCCCAACGAAAAAATCACACGCCCGTTTGTGACGCTCCTGGTATATTTTGGGAAAAACGCTGCGACACGTCAAATTTGACTTCTAGGGGGACGTCTTCTCATCTATAGCCGATCCAAAAATCAAATTTTGCATTACACCTTAGATTTTTACATGGAAACTCCTATTTTTTTAATTTCTATATTTTCCAAGTTTTTAGCAACTTTTGGTTTTTAATAAAGTTCGTCTAACATTACTAAATATTGATAATAATGGGTTGCACGACAAAAAATGATAATCATGGATACCAGCAAAAACATTAATTTAGCATCAGTCAGTGTCATCGTATGTCACTGAAAAACTTTGTCTTTCATTTCAAATTGTGAAGTTACCTACCTAGTTGTGATAAATATTGAACAATAACTTATTTAATTCAAAAAAAGGTAGAAATAACGAAACTGTAATACCAAAATGGAAGCATTGCAAGCGATATTGTCCGATTGTTTAATGCGTTACATCCAGACAAATAATATATTAACGATGAGTATGTGGGCTAAGTTGATAAGAAAATCGGAATGGAACTGGACCGTTGTCTAATATTCGCCGTAATCGACCAATTAGTTATGAAGCTGCAGAAATAGCAGCAGTTTTGGACCACGCAGCACTTGACAATACTCAAAGCACTCACGCCCAACAGTACAAAGAATTTCGAAAGACAATACATTTCACTTCTCTGGTCCTCTTTCTTCTTGAAACCTACAACGAAGGCGTAGGAAGTAAAGAGTCAATCAACTTGACGCCATTGTTCAAGGTCAAAGTATACTTGCACGAAGACTGTTATCGATCGCGAAGTGGGTACATTCTGAATTGTATACAAAATCATGGTAAACATGCAGATTCTATTGTCCAACCAATGAGAGACGTCAAAACCTTGACGAGAAAATTACCCCCTGAAACACATTTTAGAGATGTCCCAGCTCCTTTTTAGAGATACCTTAATATTGCAGACTTCATTATCGTCATTTCATTTATGTCGTACTGATAATAGTATCAGTATCCCAAATCTACACAGGATGTAAAGGCGGAGAGAGATAGGGATATAGCTTCAAGGGAGTCGAGTTCGAATGGCATCTATAGAGATACTGATAAAATGAAAAATACGACCGGGGATCGATAAAGTGCTGTGTAGTTGAATTAAGGATGTCCCTTTTTTCCTTAAGGGATTTTTACCGATATAAGGCAGCCCGTAATTAGGATGTCAGGGATTGCTTTTAGCTGGGAAATATACTTATGGAAGGTGGAAGTATTAGAAACTCGAGGAAAATCTTGATAAAAAATACCTTTAAGAAATCACATTAAATAAGAACAGCATTTGACTGAGTCCATATACTCTATGTGGTTCTTCATTACGAGCTGAGATGACATCTGTGTGAGAACATTAAATCTAGTAGAGATGAATACAAGATAGTGTACACTAAAATTATAGTGTTCTAGTAAGAAATGAAATACGATATACAGTGGACCCCCGATAATCCGGCCGCTGTCTAATCCGGCGCCCCCTGTAATCCGACATGTCTTTGAATATTACATACATACGTATTTGACAATCTTCGCTAATGTAGATCACCTAGGTTTGAACAGGTTACAACTTGCACGCGCCACCGCTATCGTGCTCGACGCGTAAGCATTCCTTTACTTGGTTTGAATTTGACTACTTGTGATAGCGGTACGGCCTAGCGTGCGTTCATTGTTTACTATTTATTCATTGTGTATTAAGTATAGTACCTAGTAATGTCATTACAAACTCAGAAGCGAAAGCACAAAATATTGACAATTAAAGGAAAATGTGATGTTTTAGACCGCTTAAATCGCAACGAAACTTTCAGTAGTTTAGCAAGTGAATACGGCGTAGGCTGATCTACAATTTATGACATTAAAAGAAACCACGAGAAGATCAAGAAGCTCGTGTCAACTACTGACTGCGGGCCAGACAAGAGACAGACACTCAAGAAAGATAAAACTTCCAGAAGTGGAAAAAGCTTTGTACATGTGGTTTCTTCAGGAAAGAAATAGGCATGCACCAATTCCAGGACCCATGTTGGCCATGAAAGCTAAGTTTTTTATAAGGAGATAACAAAATAAGATGATTTTGTGGCCAGTAAAGGATGGCTAGAACGTTTTAAAAGTCGTCATGGCATACGTTTAATGACTATTACTTTCTAACGATGCCACCTGCATAGAGCTCTTTAAATTAAGACTTTTGCAAAGGGTGAACGATTTAAATCTTGACCTGTCACAGGTGTACAATGCAGTAATAGTAATAAAGACTATTATTGCTATTATTATTATTATTTGCCTTAGTAAGTAGGCAAAACTATTGAGTGCGGTCTCTTAAGAACCGGAGTTCTTTTTGCCTAGTGTTCAAAGAGCAATATCGTAGTGCATATTTTATTTTGAAAATCAAGTACGACGTTAACGACGTACATATGTCCTCAAACAGTTCCTGCAAATGGTAATCTAACATTGAACGTACTACCGAATAGAACAAAATTATCTACTTTCGAAAAATAAGGTTTATACGGCACAAAGGAAATGAATAAGGTCACGCTTTACTGGTTTCCTCCTTTAACCAAAATGGAAGATGTTTTCGTGTGTTCCAGATAGAAGTTTCGATTTCTCCTTTCCTACCCTCCAGCAGCGATGATAGCGGATTTCCAGCAGGACGGAGCATCAATCAAGATATAAACAAAAGTATATTGACGTCCGTTCCCCGAGATGAAGGATCGTTCTGGGATGATTCGATATTAGTCCAGTCCACTGTAGCTCTTATAGTCGAAAATCAACAAGAATTTTAACAGTATACTGAATATGTGAGTTGAAGGGGGTAGCCTTGCTTCCTTGTTTAAGTCAGAGATGTGAGACACGTTAGCCGAAAGGAAGCGACGTCAAGTAGACTGATTCTATACTTCCTACGCCCCCGTTGTAGGCTTCCAAGGAAAGGGGTAGTTTATTGAATATCTATCTGCAGCTCGATCAAAAATAACGCGGCAAAAGGATTTCCAAGAAAGGCCAACACCTTAAAGAATAGCGTCAAAGGTACAACAATAAACGACCTGGAGATAGGTGGGTAGAGGTAATTAAGCAAAAAAGTATATATAATTAAACATTACTTATTGGTATCTTTAACGTTATAGGGATTCTTGGAAAGGCATCCGGATATCCCGAGAAGAAGAAGTAGAGGGGTTAGTTCGTCGAGCGCATGTGTCTCAGAACAGGACATCAGAAACTGGTTGGTCAATATTCGTGACTACGGGCCAATTTAACCATCAACAGCCCGTTATTTCCCACCTATAGGGTAACAGACCGTCAGCGAATGAGCTTCAAGTTCCAATCAACAAGTTTTAGCAACAAAAAAATCAACTCTAGTAATTAAAACATGAATTTAATTCAAAAATCGAACATTTCTTTAAATTATGGCTGAATTATATGTAATTTCTTAATATTCAATAAGCTGGTGATGTTTCAATGACAAGATGTCATCTCATACTTTGACAGTATTCTGTTTTCAACATTTCATAGCTGTTACCCAATAGGTGGGGAATAATGGACTGTTGATTTGACAAACTTGGTGAAACCCATCCTAAGTGACAGCGACGAGGATGGTGACGATATTGATGATCAGAAAGTCGATGAATTATACGAATATGACCAGGCAAAAAAGGAATTTCTAAAGGACTATACTACACTATATAGGACCCGTCCATTAACTGAAACTTTGATGTCCCATATCTGAATGATATGTCCAATAAATATAGTTTTTAGTATTGGTGTTAGTCCTGCAAAGCTTTTTTAAAATTTGTTTCACTAGTCTAGTCAAAAAGCCACTTACTTTCTTTTTCTGGAGTTTCCATTTTCTCTTTATTATAATTGAAACCCTGGTTCGCGTTGTTTAAGCTTTAACTGTCCAATAATTGTCTGTTAACGCAACATGTATTGAGAATAATTTTAGGGAAAAAACACAGAAAAATTAGTCACCGTAAATGAAGTCTATTCTGAATTTTTATTTCCTACGCTTTAACTTATTTCCACGAGTGATCATCCTACAGCGCCACATAGGCGCCATATAGGTCGATAGATTCCATAAACCGGATCCGCTGAGAAATGTGCACATCGAACGAAAGTGTAACGATGTAACATGTAAAAATTTTAACTTTCGTTCCAAATATTTTTAATCCGTTTTGATGTGTTCCTGACATACAGCTGTATTTTATACTAATTTTAACGAATGTACCATGTATCCAGCTTTCACCAGGTTACTAAATGTTTCCCCTCAACTTAACCTTTAATAACATTTAGCAACAATCTCACATACTATTGTAAGTAATTTAAATTCATTTTGCACAATGGTTGCTACTTCTTCTTAATTTGCAGCTCCGGATGATGATGGCAAAGTGCATTGAAAGCTAGAGACTAGTAAAGTATAAAGAGTCCTCATTGCTTGAATTTTGTCGAAGTACCCAACTATATATATATATATATATATTAGCAATATATATCATGTATCGAAAAGTAGCATAAAGCCGAGGAATTTAAAAAAATCGAAACTTTTGAACGAAAAGGAATAAAGAAATAAAAAAGACGCTATCCAAATGTCCGATGTCTGGGCTTTCTCACGCAAAAATCGTTAGGTTCGCAGCTCCGTTATCTTTGGAGGAGATAGAAATTGAATATGTTTACCCTATATGGTTTTCATATTCTCGCGAATAAAAAGTTAAAATTCAATAAAGTCTACTTATCAAATGCAGAACAAGTATCAGTAGAGGTAAAGTTTTAAACAAGTAGTTCTTTCTGAGCCTACTGCAATCCATAATCACCATATGACTGGGCTAAAAATGATGGAACGATTTTGACGGTGCCGCGAACTCCAATTTTTCTCTTTTTTCGTCCGTTGACTGTATTTTTGCTGTATCGCTAATGAAAAATTTGTTGACGTGGTGATTAATCAACATTGCACAGCTGCGACACGGATTTTACATCGTAATTAAAAACTGTGTCAACTGTGGACAGCCTCGATGCGAAAAACCGCGTTTCGGAACAGTTGGTTGGAAAATTGATCGGATCACAAACGGGTTGACGAATTAAGTAAATGACCACATTCGGTAGAGATCTAACGAATGTCAATTTTTAGGCACTCGCGAATGAGAACATTTTCTGCCGAATGCAAATAGTGACTAGTCAAGTTTCCTAATTTGTGCATCATATCAAAACATACTTGAAAGAGAGGAGACTTCGAAGCTTTTATTTTTGACGTTTAATATTCCACCAGCCCGGATTGTTTATCGAATTGTTGCTTGAAAAAGTAAGAAAAAATGGCGTCGAGTAGGTTGACTCTGCACTAGGATATATTCAACACAAACTATTAGACCCTCCGAAAAAGTCAGTAGAAAAGGTCGATACGATTACTAATGATAATATTGAAAACAATAATAATCGTCCTTATTGCCATCATCTACGTAAGAGGAAACTTAGCTTAACGCTACCCTTACACCTAACCTAATGTAGATGTAGTAGACTAGGAAATTTTTAAATGAAAATAGACAAACTCTAATGGTTCACATGTGTCTATCGTACAGATATTGTTTAAGGTTTTAAGGTAAACTACTAATCAGTGCGATATTTTTGAAAAAAGGAAAGATACATACAAAGAATAGCGTGACACTGAGAAATTGGGTGATTTACATGTACAACAGGTTTTAAGTCATCATCCATTATAATACCTGTACCTAAGTTTTTCGAATGAACAACAGCCACTATTTTATTACTTTTAGCATTTCTGCCATGCCCTTTTTTTAACGCATTCCTTTCTGTTTCACTTGCGTGTACCAACATATTTGTCTTTAAGGGATTCAAAGGAAGAGTATGACTACTACTAAGCTTTTCAATATGGGCAAGATTGTGATCACTTTTATTATTCGCTGTTTCCACGTCACTACTCCTACATGAACAGAAAACTTAAGTAACGTCGGCAATTGTATTATTAAAATTAATGTACTTCAGTTCAGTAGTTTTGAAGATTTATTGATTTAAAGCTTAATCACCCGTTAGGCAAGTAAATGTTGAAAATGACCGTCATGACTCTCCATGCAATAATAAAGATTCGTCTTCTAATGATGTTGGCTGAGTAGCATAGATTTTGCTTTTTAAACGACCCCACATAAAGAAATCCAAAGGTGATAAATCTGGCGACCTTGGGGGCCATTCAATGGGGCACGTCTTCAACCAATCCATCGATCTGAAAACGTCTGATATAATATTGTCGAACACGTAATGGGTAATGTGGTGGGGCACCATCCTGTTGGAACATCAACCTATTCGCAATGTACCGCAGATCATTCTGATTTTCAATTACGGCTGTTAATGCAGGATCTATGGCGTCTTCCAGTAATTCCAAATTCATTTCACCGATCAAATTTCCAGGTAAGAAAAAAGGACCAACTAAATGATCGCCAAAAATAGCAGCCCAAACATTTAATTTTTGTGGCAGCTGTGTATGAACCTCGTGATAAATTCCGGGATTAGAATCGGACCAATATCGGCAGTTATGACGATTTAAGACATTTAAGAAAAAGGAACATTCGTCGGAAAAGCAAGAGTTGAATAGAAAATGTTCATCGTAAATTCAAATTTCCCGCGAATATTATAGCAGGAGAGGACTGCAGATCCAATACCTCTTCGCATTTCTGTTATCCGGATAGCAAACCCCAGTTCCTACAATTAGAGTGCTTCAGCCAGTAATATATGATGGTCGATGTGGTGTTTCTATTCTATTCTATTCTATTTATAATTCGTTCACTCATATCTTCACAAAATTGTAATCGGCCATCAAAATCGTCTTCATTAAGTTCTTGTACCAGGTGAATTTTATACGTATGAAAACTATGGGCCTTTATAATCCGTTGGACAGTATGTCGACTAACGCCACACACAGTCTCCCATTTGCGGGTGCTTAACGTAGGATCTACATAAACTTGCCCTAAAATCCCCACTTCTCTTGTCTCGTTCCTTATGGGATTTTCAATGTTGCGTTTTTTATTGGCGACTGATCCAGTTACCCGAAATTTAGCTACAATAGCTATTTTCAGCAACAAAATGATGAACCAACCATGGGTGTAGTGAAGAAAAGCATTTGCTTATTAAGTAAATTCTTCTAGTCCCAAGACAGATCCCTGTAGTGCACCAGAACAAATTCTTTGTGCGGTAGAGTACTGTTGATTTAGACGAACTTTTTAATATCAATTTTCAAGGTAGGTTTGAAATAAGGTGCCATTTTATAGCAATGTATAATTATACGCCAAGATTTGACGTCTTTTTGTACCAAGTTGTTATTTCTAATTCGTATTGTAATGGAAACGTTTTTTAATGATATAATTTGTAAAATTTTAATGTCGCTATTTCATAGTCCACTTTTATCAAACTCAATGCCTTTGAGCCTCATGCCTCTAACTGACCTGCTGGAAGCCAATCGTAGCCTACTTGCTGTGTGAGCGCGGAAGGGGTGGTACATTCAAAATATAGGTACCGCCTTTGCTGGGCGAGCATATAAAGGACGGTTATAAAACTTTGACCCAGCCGTAATGGAAGACCATACCTGATGGTGAAGTCAGTCAAAAGCCACTCAAGGAGGCTTGTAAGGACGACCAAAAAGTATATTTATGAAGTAGCCTACATCGTCAGGCCGCGGAAAAGTAACGTGAGAGTGAGCCTCTTACCCAAACTGATTGCAATGTCGCTGCTCCACGTTGAAACCTTGACACTCTTCTACAAGGCAATGCCTCGTACGTTGCTGAATTCCCATCGAACAAGTCACACTGCAGGAAGACCACTCACTCCATTTGCTCCACCCTGGAAGAAAAAAAAATCGCGTCAAGTACGTTGACAATGTGCTTTCCACGCAACACTGTCATCACTTCGTGAAGGATTGTGTTCAGCACAAGTTAGTCCCTTTTAGAAAAACGTTACTACGAACAGACAACACGATCTGACATACGGCTCTATCAATACTACCGATTACCTAACAATGCAACGTGGCAGGGCAGTGACCAGTTGTTTCTCCGCAACCGCATTCGAGGCGTATATCGAAAGGTATCTTTCAAGTTTTAAAGGCAAATGTACGGAGAAATCTATGATGTATGCCCAGCAGGTACGTAGAATTACCAGAGTTGGAAAAGTATAAATTGCTAGCACCAAAAAATTGACATACACTACAATTTTTAACTCCCAGGATCGTCTGAAACGTCAAAAAAAAGTTTGAGCTATTTTTATTTTTTGTGTTTCTATTTTGCCTGGAGCTTCACCACCGTGACCAATTTTCAAAAACTACAAAGTTTTGTCATCTTTGGCATAGAAGTAAACTTGGTGAAAATTTCATTACTATCGGTACAAGGGTATTAAGTATCTTGATAAGTGAAATTATGTCGATTTATTTCGAAATTGTATTGGTCTTTTGTGACATTATGTCGGTTTTTCTATAAGATGTTAACTCAGCACTAGCTGACGGACACGTTGTGACGTAAACGTCAATTATCAATGTACGGCTCTGGTGTGATACTATTCGCCGTTTGTTTGTCTGGGCGGTCCGCAGGACCTTTACCCATTAGACACTGTCTAAAGTACGTTAGTCGAATCAGTACTGGTTGCCCAGAAACCAGGCAATGTCAAAAGAGAAAGGGAAAGAGAAGTCAAATGGAGAAGAGCAAAGAAAAACCGGAAGTGTTCAGTTTAAGAGGAGACGCCTAGGCGCCTTGCTACGCGGATTAATTTCGAGGTGAACTAAACAAATTTTGATTCGGTTTTGTTAGAGTGTAATTTTAAGTCTACTAAAAGTTCGCGCTAATTTTTTATCACTGTGCGAGCCGTGTCCTTGAATGTTTACGAAGTTGCTACACTGGGTAGTCCACTGAGTCGCGCAATAGAGGGTTGGTGTGCGATTCCGCTTGACTACAACGTCGCTGCGCCTGAGGTTTGACATAATCCCTCAAGTAAGGAATGTCAAGGTCTCTGTGTAGTGTCTCATTTGAGACATACCATGGAGCGTTGCAAATTGTTCGCAAAGTTCTGCTTTGCAGTACTTGAAGACTTTGCAAATGTGTCTAGGAAAGGAAACACCAAGCCGCACATGCATAAGTAATGGCTGGTCTAATAATGACTTTATTTAGGCGAACTTTGTTTATCAGACTCAATTTGGACGATCTACATAACAAAGGATATAGTTGCCGAAACGCAATTTGAAATTTTGCTTTCAAGGCTGCTGTAGGTTTCTGCCAGGTCGTGCCTTTATCAAGGGTGACACCGAGGTACTTGGCAGAATTTGTTCATGGTACACGATTGCCGTCTACAGAGACCTCTGCTGGGGGGCCGCGACGTTTTTTGAGACAATAAATAGCCTGCGTTTTCGAACGATTAATTTTAATCAGCCACCATTCCGCCCACTCTAGTACTTCTTCCACCGCACTCTGCAACCCATCGTGAACCAGATCACCAATTCATGACTGGGCGACAAGTGCGATGTCGTTAGCATAGAAGTAGACGTCACACTTGCTGGGGCAAGATACATCATGGATAAAATGCGAATAGAGGATTGGTCCTATGACCGTACCCTGAGGAACACCGGCCCGTACTGGCCGTGTTGTTGACAAAACCTTGTTAACTTTGATCCGAAACTTCCCTCCTTCAATAAAGGATTTCAGTAATTTTGGAAGAAAAAAGGAAAACCCTTAAGGTTTTTGAGACATCCAAAAGCAAGATGCCAGTACTCATGTTGAGGGTGAACCCTCTGGTTACATGTTCCACCAGCCTGACCGCCTGCAGCTCGGACCGGAAACCGAATTGAACGTCAAGAATCACAGGGAGCTCAAAAGGAGCTGACAGCTGACCTATGGGACGGTAATCCTGAGGAAATGTCGAACCCATCTTCTCGGGAATCATGATGACCTCAGCAGTCACCCATCCAGCAGGGACGTACTGGATTCTGAGCGTCGCATTGATTATTGTCACCAAATATGTCAGAGCTTTCGGCAAGTGCAGCGTCAACGCCTTGTTGGTCATTTGATCCTCCCCAGGTCTTTAATATGACTTAGGAGCTCCGCTGGTGTGCAATGTGGAAACTCGGAAGGTTCCGCTAATGTGCTATGTGGAGTCTCAGACGAATCTTCTGAAGAAGAGTCATCTGAAGAGGATTCAGTGCCTCAGCTAACGCCGTTGGCCGTAAAATATCCACTGACGGATCGTATGATGTGCTGTTCCTCGTCGAGATCGTTATCAAAATCATAGCTGGGAGAGCGAAAATTTCGACCTTATCCTCCTCCAAGACCGTGGATGTGCAGAAGTTGTTCTAGCTTTCCGCTTCTGCATGACTTTGCGACCCTCCACAGACGAATACTTGAATCAAGCATTCCAGCCAGAAAGTCGCGCCGTTGCTCGTTGCGGAGTTCGTGCAGTGCGTTTCTCACTTCATCGTCAAGATTTGTAGCCGTACGAATATCATCAGGATGACAAGACCTTTTTGCCTTCTTAATAACGGCTCTTTTCTCAGGGATTTTTTTCTCAGCAGTTTGCTCATTGCTCACATCCAAGACAACAGGTGGATGGTCACTAGAGAGATCATACAAGATTCGAGAAGAGATACCGTATCTACAGTGTTTAGATATCGGTGCCTGAAGATGGTTGAATGGATGATGTGTCGGCTCTTTGGTGCTACGTATAAGCGTAACATGGTTGTACAATTGAATCCCACTAGTGGAATCCAACCTAAAATTCCATGCTCGATGTTTGCAATTGAAGTCCCTTGCCGCAATAAGCGTACCCGAGTAGTCCAACAGGATCTCCAGATCCGCCTCTTGTAGCCTGGCACCACACTTGACATACACCGATGTGGTCTTCAACGAGACACCTCCCGCCATATTGACCATTACAGAAGCTGGTTCGATGCTATCCATCTCCGCATTTATGCTTCTATATATTAATGTTGGTGAAATCGACCCTTAGTGTAACTTCTAAAAGCTACACATTTTTTTTCTTCGATTTCTTCCAATAATGTCTTTTTTGTTGATCTTTTCCCTAAAATTTATTTCACATATATATTCTAAACAGTTACTTTATCAAATAAACCTATAGTCAGATAAACATACAAATATATGACACTTGAAATAAAAATGTCACAACTATCCCCAGTCTCCCCTTCTTTTTTTTTCTAATGGCACTAGGACTATGTCCCATTAACCAGATCCTTTTTTACAATTTAAACTTCTCTAAGTAAGGATGGAATTGGACAGGGATACACCGTCCTCGCCTAAGGGCCCATTAAGGCATTTTCAGTCTCCCCTTCTATGGTATGTAAGTTTCTATTATGAGTGATCTTGATTTCCTTAATATTCGTATTTTATAAACCGTATAAGATCAAAGCGTATCTTGTAGTGTCATCATCATTCATCAAATATAGAAGAAATCTGACTCCAGGGGATATTGTGTTAACAAATAAGAAGAGGCAATAACATTCGATGACCTCCAACGCGATCTTATACGGGGAGATTCAGAAAGCCATGTTAATATTTTTGACGTAAAAAGTGTGTTTTTTATTAGGATGTAGCGTAATCCACAGAAACATCACTTTTTAGATTCAAGATTGCAGTTACGCCCCTAGCGACCATTTCGGAGACTTGAAAATGTTTTCCAGGTTTTTCTCTTGGCCGTTTTATATACCTTCGCATTCATAGTTGACTTGTCATTTTTTTCATCATTGTTCCAGTAACCTTGGAATTACTACAAAATCGAGCGCAAATCAAGTCACCTTCAAATGAAGTTAAATCGAAAACAAACATCCAAAGAAAAATTGCGTATATAATAAAATTCTCATATTTCATGGGTATTATATTCTCGTTTCATCAAAATGTGGATCAGATGAAAAATGACGCTTCGCTTGGCGTCTGTGCCATAAATCACACATGGAAAGTTTTCCGATATGAATGCGCTATATAACTGGATAGAACTCCACTGTAAATGCGCTTTTCTTGTAGATGCAGACGTGAAATATGGACTTTAACTAGCGACGAAAGGCTTTCGCCCATAAATTCGCCGTTTTCTCGCTGGTAACAGTCGACCAGTCTCACACTAGGAATATTAGAAACGTCTACAAGCAGCTCAGTTTTATGAACTGCTCTTTTTCCAAGAATCCTCACTCGAGTTATTAACTGTGCGACAATCGGGGGTGAGATGTCTGCCAACCGCCGCCGAAGCTGAATGATGGATAACAGATTTCAAAAGTTTTATTACGCAGTTCCATTGTCTGTACAATTTCTTAGAACTGGCGTGCATGTTCATTGCACGGGTATTTATACTTTTAAAGCTGACGTGTCCTATGTGATGACGTATCCTGGGTGGTGTAGTTCGTCGGAAGTCATATTGTGTCCACCGGGACATCTGCCCTCGTCATCCTAACCGTAGCGTCTTGATTCTCCCTGTAGACATTCGTCAGCAAATTTCTGACAAAAAGGCTGTAATCAAGCAAGCGAAAAGGCCCTGTCATCCTGATGACATTCGCAGAGCGACCAATTTTATTCATGAAGTAAGAAATGCTCTTCATAATTTCCGCAATGAGCAATGGAACGATATTCTGGCGGGGTTGCTTGGCTCAAGTACTCCTCTCTGGAAAGTGGCGAAGTCGCTCAGAAACGGGAGGCGAGAACAACTCCCGCACATCCGAGGTTTTTTGCAAAATCATTTAGAAAATTTATTGGAGGACGTGCCACTGAGTATTTACAGGGACATGTGGTTTCAGCATGATGGCTGCCCAGCGCACTATGCTCTCTCAGTGAGAGAGTATCTCGATCAAAACTTTCCAGGCAGATGGATAGGGCGGTCTGGTACAATACCGTGGCCAGCCCGATGACCAGATTTGAATCCGTTAGATTTTTTTTACTGGGGAACTGTAAAAGAAAAAGTGCATTTCAAGCCGATTCAAAATGTAGCTGAGCTACGGCAAAGACTATTGGAAGCAGCTGAGTTTGTTAATAACCGTGGATTCGCTCGTTTAACAACCCGAACCGCCAAACCGGTGTAGTGTCCATGGGCGTCCTGGATCCCGTTTCAGAAGGTGGATCATCATCCCAATTTTCTTCTTCTTGAGGTGAAGACTTTATTTTAAACGGTCTTACCACCGCCACACGCTTTCCTTCCCACACCGTAGGCAACTTAAATTCCTGTAGACTCATTGCTTCTTATACACTGTTTGCTAACAACTGACTTCTCCAAGGTCATCCCTTCTACATCTCAAGGTTGTTCACTCCCACAAGGTCACACCCACTCAAGGTCGAGAGTGCTCGAGCTCATATATGTTCAAGGTCGCACTTCAAGGTCACTCGGAAACTTAATGTCACAGTTCAAGGTCAAATTTCAAGGTCACATTTCAAGGTCACTTGGAATCTCAAGGTTACACTTCAAGCTCACCAGGAAACTCAAGGCCACGTTCCAAGGTCACACTACATGGTCACGCTTCAAGGTCACATTTCAAGGTTGGCACCGAAGGTCAGCTCTGAAGGTCGTTTGGCACCGAATGTCGGCGCTCAAGGGCGTCCCAGAACATACAAACGCTATGTGCTGCGCTTCTTTGTGAAATGTCGGTAAACGTCGCTGTAATCAAAAGGTACAGCGTCAAAGCAGTGGCGCACGATGACTTCTGCTACTGTCGACAATTCTGGTATTTGACTATAGTCTCATTGTTGGCTCGTCTAGTAAACAAAAAATAGCTAAGAGTGATGAGACAACCGCAGACCAATTTAATACCCATTGCTCAGCCTGCAGTGGCCTTCACGACGACGCTGCAACGCCAAAGATTCCCAAGTTATTTCGAATTATAGAAGCAGATTATACATCGGCTATTTATCATTAAATTTTACCGTTGCTACCGGGACCAGTAGACTCTTAACGATAGAACGTGTTTGACTAATGCTGAAGACGTTACATTAACAACCCCCTACCCCCTACAACACCCAACTCCTAAGTATCAACCCCTGGAAGAATTTCCCGAAAATCATCAGGAGCCTCCAAAACCATTTTCAAAAAGTACAAAGCTCTTTCATCCGTGACATAGTAGTAACCTTTTGTGAAAAATATTTCAAATTCGCCAGTTTCGGAGTAGTTAAGTAAAATGCATAAAAATGACGAAAAAATGATTTTTTTGGCAAATAGACTGTTGAAAAAAGGGGATCTGCGACCTTAAGCGAGCATGTCTATAATTATGTTCTTGGATGAAGGTGCTCGATACTGAGTAAACCTGCCTGATGCTGAATTTCAGTTTGACGTAATTCCCCAATATTCCCCGTTATTCTTCCTCACTCTCCGGTCAACAATTTCATGGTGGCACATCTCATATCGCAGGAACAACGTATCCGTTGCAGCATTTACATAATGCAGCGTGTATAGAACGATGCGGCAATTCGGCAGAATATGCATGCTGCATAGAAGCTTCTATCCGCCTGCATGTTTTATGTCTAAGCCGCAAACCCAAAACACGGCGCTGTTATATATTGCACGTAAGACAAAAACGGTTACTGAAACTTTAGACGGCCATATCGCACAACTTTGCAAACTACGTTTGGTGGATGTGTAATAACAAATAGCGTCAAGTATGTTTTATACTCGATTATACTCTTATAAGTTTTATTAAAGATCCCGAGTTCCGAGCTTACACGAAGTTTTCTTATAATCTATCAAACTGGACTGTTCTTGTTGCCGTCCGCGCCACATAGCACAACTGTCACCTGTCAAAGCATAGAGCACAGACACTTAAAGAATACAAACCAGGCGCGGATCCAGGGGGGTCATGACAGTCATGACCCCTTAGTTCGATCACCAATTTTTAAAGTTCCAAATCTCTTAGATATAAACTTTGATTTACTATGTGTGTTTTTACTATAACGTATGTCTAAATAACCTGCATCAAGTAGAGACTGTGAGATCAAACATTTTTTTATTCAATACAAAATAACAGAATTATTCTAATTTGAGTCCGCGTCTTGCTTTTCGTTCAGCAAAAGCTTCCACCGCAGAATCCAAATTGAGTGTATTAGCTACTGATCTTTCGATATAGTGATTAGAGAAGTTGTTGAGTGTGTCTTTAGCCAAAGAAGCTCGACGGTAGTCTTGAATAATTGTCAAAGAGCTCATGAGATTTTCCGAAAAATACATGCTCGTAAAACTGGCTGATTCATATTTTAGATCTATTTAAACACCCTGTATTTCGGAAGCCACGCATTTTTCGATCCATGTTTATACAGACTTTATGCATTAATTTTAAAAGTTCTATCGAATCTTGAAGTTATGCAACAATAAACTGAAACACCCTGTATTTGAGAGTAATTATCCATGTGATGTATACATGACGCGTGAGGCCAGCCCTGGTCTAGAATGTGGGGTGTTTAGACTTCTTCCTTCTTATGTTATATTTCGAAATGCTCAATCTGACCTTCAGCTTCCTGAAAAACGCTTGTAATCCTGTATACGCACTATACAATACTCGTACTATTTCAATATAAAAAAATGTCGTCCATCTTCAACAGATCTGAAGCAAGTTGACATTCAATTTTCACTTGGACATCGCTTAGGAATATTCTCGATTTCGAATAAGGTATAAATGGCGTTCCATATAAAGGTCTTCTAGTCCGTTCATAAATCAATGTTCGTCGGTTTTTCACTTACCTACGACTATAATGCTGCTGGTTTTCGTTGAAATATGAATTTTTGCTGTCGTCATCGCAGGACCCGAGGCGATACCACGCCATCGTAAATCTATCTCGGATGACGTGGAGGGGGGGAAACGCTATTGAAAGGTCAACATTTCCATTATATGAAGGGCCTGGAGCAATAAGGTACCTAAGCCGGATTCAAAAATTGTTTATTTCACACATGTAATTTGGGTGTTTTTTTTTTTGGACACACCGACAAGTTCATTGTTCTGGTTACGTGGAAGAGCGCACATTGACAAGAGACGAAGCAAAAGTTTTCCTACGTAACAAAAGCATAAGCATAACTGCAATAGAGTCATAAGACACAAATTTACATACTTGCCTGAGTCTGAGGATCGTGTCTGTCCTCACTGTCATCTGAACTAATTCCATAACCACTCTTGCTCTCTGTATCATTGAAACACGCATTGTTTTCGTCATCGACCAATGTTCGTTTGACATCCATCTTGGAATTTAACTGGATCAAAAATCAATCTAAGACATAAGTACTTCATATGTGGTTTAGGTACCTTATTGCCCTAAGCCTTCTATCATTCATCGTTGAGCGAAACTCTATTTTCACGATTCACTGTATTCAGCCCCAGAAATGAAACCGACGCAAAGTGACACGTCGTATAGTCTGTGACTTAGCTATTTATTGTGTTTATTTTTTCTTTTCGAGGTGTTCGTACAACAATCATAAAACTGGGAAGTCGCCGATTAAGGACTGAGGCGGATTAGAATAATAATTTCCAAGAGTCGGTTCGAGAATCTGTGAATGAGAAGGTCATTTTAGATTTTAGATGGATATTTTTATCGGTTACTACTGAAATAGCCAGCCAATCTCAATTCTTTGCATAGAAGTGCGATTTCGATGAAATTGATACACAATGTTACTACTATGCCAAGGAGGAAAACTTTTGTAGTTTTTGAAAATCGGTCCAGTGGCCTTTAGGCCTAAAACGGAAAAAGTAAAAATCGCTCAAACCTCTTTATTTGACAGGATCCTGGTCATTTTCGAAAAAGATTTTACAGTAAAAATAGCTTGGAAATAAGGGTTATAGGGCTCTCAATTTCTTGATGCTGGTAAATTTATGGGCTCCCAATATTTTGCACATCATAGATTTCTCTATAGATTAGCACTAACATCTTGGAAAAATATTCTCGGGAGATGGATCGCGTACCTATCGCGACCCTGACGTGTGTTCTGGTATGACATGATATTTATTTATGACGTCCAACAGCATCTTGTTTAATAGTTAACGTGCAAGAACCTTTATCAATGATGACAACTTTGTGTTTGAAGTACAGTCAACCTACTTGACGTTATTGAATAGAGTAAAATAGTAGTAAGTGAAAAAACATGCCGGATCTACACACGGAACTCCAAAGAGGCTAAATAACCTGCCGGCTATCAAACACAGTCGCTAATAGAAACTTCGGTCCGCAGATTTTATATGCCTTCTTCGTCCTTCTTATTTCTCTACTTTCTTCCTGCTTAATGTAATCCAGACTCGGAACAATATATATGCTAACTTCATCCCTCCGACGCGTATTTATGCCTTCTTCGTCCAAAATTCCACTGATTTTATACAAAAGGCACAAAGACCCCGTGCCCTACTTGTTATTTGGAAACGGGGAGAGTCTAGGTATTACTATATGTTAGAAGAAAGGCAAATCTGATCGTCTCGGAGCGTAAGTAGTGCTCCCCGAAATGATTTGATATTTTAGGCATTTTGGTGCATGTAGTGATTGTAAAAGATATCCAAAGGTAATTTGATAGAACTGTGATTAAGTATATATCTAAAAAATGGTATGGTGTCCACTTAAATTAAGCAAACCATTGCGGCGACTGATGAAGAGTATTTTTATATCGACACAATCGCGTAGACACAAATACTGAAGCATCCCGGCTACTATAACCAGTTTAAACACACTTTGTTAATTCGATTTTTGAACTTAGGAAAAGTCTCCTCAGGCAGATGCTTCCACAATCTCTAAACCCTAGCGACAAAAGAGCGGTTGTAGAGGCAAGTTCTGGATATGCGGTGCTTTATATGGTTAGGATGCGAGGCCAAAGCGGCAGTTCGCCGACCACCAGCAATGCGGAAGAGTCCCGATACTGTCCGTTGAATAAGAGTCATTGATCAGTCCGACAACCCACCTCCGAACGGCGTCGAACACGGATGATATAGTCGCGAAGGCGGAACATGTTAGCGGCACTCGAGGCTGGGTCTTCTCTGGGCCTTGTGCACTGAACCAATAACCTAGCCTTTCTCAACAGCTGTTGCGCCTGATGAGATGTATTCCTGCCAGATCAAATCTTCGATGATCAGAACAAGACAAGCCGAAATAAGCCGTTCTCTGACAGGTCTCGGCTATTCATCGAAACTGGAGGAGTGCTAGGACTATCAGTCAAGGTACTGTGCTTAGGAAACATTAAACTGTATCAGATTGTTCTGTATCCAAGCAGTGATAATCTTCAATCTCTCGTCATAGACGTAGTCGCAGCTAGTATCCTCCTCTCCAGCTCACTGACAGAGATCGGATTGATCCTACAGGAAAGGAGGACGTTGCTATGTAAAACAATTTCGCAGCCATGTATCCGCGTAGACCTTGGATGAATAAGGGATCTTCAAATACAACGGTTATCTTATGGCTGGAAAGGAAGGCAGCCACTCCTCTGCAAAACTTCTCTGAGACGAATTGGGTAATTTGTAAAGCGTGAAGTGAAAAACATCGTTCCTCTTCTTAGGGTACGCTTTCATTGGATTCAGAATCCAAGGAGAAGAAAACAATGTCGCATACATGACCGATCCCTGAGGAACACCCGCGTTGACGTTGTGGAATAAATAGGAAAGCCTGTCAATCACGAGGAATATCTGGCAGCCAGGGAGGAAGTCAGCCATCCATCTAAAAAGCTTCTCTGGGAGGTCTTAGGATGAAAGTTTGCGTAAGTGGGCAGCATGCTACAGCTGATCGAAAGCTTTCGTGTTGCCAGAGTGTGCAATTTTGTGAATACCAATAATGACAGTAAAGATTGAGAGAAGCTCCTAAGACTGTCAAGTCGCGTACTATTTAATAAGGATGATGGTTTAAGCGATAAATTCCTACGGCTGCATATACAGGGTGCGACAGAGAGGATGGACGGTTTTAAAAAATCATAAAACAGTTAATTTTTACTCGAAAACAAATTTATTGATGGAATCAGGTTCACAAGGAAACAGCATTTGAGACAGTCAAGTGTGGAAAATCACATCAGGCTCGTGGTGGCCGAAATCGTTGATGCAGTGCTGGATGCGTTCTTGGAAGTTCGCGTAGACTCTCTCCAACATCGCTCTCTCAACTTGGGCGACATCCACGCGAATTTCGCCCTTCAATTCGTCCAGAGTACGGGGCTTGTTCGCGTATACTCTAGCCTTGAGGTTCTCATTTTGATCGATCAGTGCTTCCATCTCACGTGCGAAGTTCATTCGTTGTGCATAATCTCCGGGCTGTAACTGTTGCACAATGGCCAATTTGTAGCGGTGAAAGCGGAGATCCATATGCAAAATTCGCCTTACCGAACGATCACTAAGGCGAAGTACAGCAGCATGTTTCCGGGCAGATCGAGTCGCACTGCGAAGAGAGACCTGTCGAACGCGTTCAACATTTTCAGGAGTTCGAACTGTTCGCGGCGCTCCTCTTGGTCTTCTGTTGATCAGTTCACCACGCCTGCGAAGCGATTCAACCCAACGAAGGACGGTGTTTCGAGAGGGAACAGCCCTATTGCGATGAATGTTGAAATGGCGACGAAACTCACGCTGTACGACGATGACTGACTCATTATTTCGCTCCACCGTCCAAGGCTCCATAGCGACAACTCGTAAAATAATGCTAGGATCTCACGAGTCAAACGGAGGCGGAGAGTACTACCCATCCCAAAAACGTCCGTCCTCTCTGCCGTACCCTGTATGTACCTATTGAAATCCTGGAGCACCGATGAAGCTGGTGCTTTGACATTAGTGTAAGGATCAAGTAAAAAAATGTAGCTTATCACAAGTGAAGTTGTTGAATCCCTTTGCGATGAGTTTGTTGTTAACTATGCAATCGTACTAAAACTGCGATATAAGTAGCACGGCATTAAAATTCGCGACATTATTCTTCCAGGTATGTTATTAAGCTGCGACAACTATTAAAAGGGGATAAAAAGTTTGATGTAACTTAATGGCTGACTTCAGGAACATACCCTGTCATTCCTTGTAAAGGCATTCCTACGTCAGCACAATTCCGTCCTCTACTGCGAAAATGGCATCTAATGACCTGCTATAGAGTGAAATGCCGACGTTTGCGAGAAAACTCTCCCATGCCACTCATTAAAGAAGGAAAATCGCTCGAAGAGTTCTATTTAAGAGGGGCATTTGAATATACAATTTGCGTTTTCTGAAGTGTGAACATTGTATGGGAAATAGATTACGGGCCGATTTCACCAACATTAATATTATGGACACAAAGCCTACTTGCCTATTTCAGATAAAAACAAAAACACATAACGATTGTCACCTTCACATCATTCTGCAATCTGTCAAAGTGGGCGTGCTGCTGCATGGTATACGGTATCGATATTCGATAACATATTTTTCTTTCTACAATGAATGCGTGGAAAAAACACAATAAGGAGAGATCTAAAATAGGAGTTATTGAAGGCGTAAAATAGCCAGGCGCTAATAATTCCAGGCCGTATTTGGATATCTAAGCAGGCACAGTAAAGCAAAAATAAGACTTGGAATTAATAAAGTTTATTTCCACAGTTGGTAGAGTTTGCTCCACTGGGACGAAGTGTTGACGGATCAGCTGTTATTCAAATCAGTGTATATGTTTTGTGATTCAAATAACGTCTAATATAAATATAACCCAGAATATGTACTCAGTGAAAAAAGAAAAATATTGCAAATTTCTAGTTCTTCTGCAGGTTTTAGGTTGGCTGGTAGCTCTACTACATACATTTGGGTATTTCTTAATCGCTGTGAATATAGTGTGGATGTTTGTTAAGTTCCTGAACAAGGAAAAATATTCAACTTTATGGATGTATGGATATTAAAAAACCATAATGGTTCTATCTAAGGTGCCATAATGGTTCTGGTGAACGGCAAGTATATGAATGAATGTTTGGAAACGAGCAATATCTATGAACTTTTTGGTAGAGCCAGTCATCAAGTAGGTGCTTAATCTGCAAGAGGTTTATAGGAAAAGACACCAAGTAGATGATCTTGAATCAGTAAAATCGCATATCAAGAGAGCTCCTAAGTTATGATTTTTTTCCTGGGCTACAATTAATAGTTCGCTCAGACAACCAAGTATTCATTTCATTGAAAACTAGCACGGTATGCTAAAAAAAAAACTAAATTATTACATTTCGCATGCGAAGACCTTTACTAAAGCTTGATTAATTACTGTAAAAAGATGTACCAGACTGAGTCGGCAAGTGACCTTAAGAACAAGCTGTTTAATGCTTTTTAATGATTTTATCTGATTGATCTGCAGCTAGTCTACCTTCCGTGTCACTCTATCATGGGACACCCTGTATACGCTGGTATTGCGATCTTTATCAATGTATACTGAATTAATATTTAGTTGGCTCTCGCTATACGGCGCATTTGAATGCCTCTCTTAATGGAGAGAGTCGGGAATCGTTTGAAGCTGGTCCGTTTGAGCTGCGACAAATGACAGGGTATCCCTTTCGACCCCAGGGCTTGAATTATTCAATTAGGGTAGTTAACATGACCTGATAGGGCGGAAGGAGCGACAATTCGGGAGGTGGGGGGGGGGGGGGGGTGTCTGCTGCTACCAGGTTACAGCTTAATGCTGCTTCTCCCTTCTTCGTAAAGAGGATGCTGGGAGGGTCTAATTGGTGCTTTGTAAAGGGTGGATGTAGGAAGGTGCTGGATCGTTTTTGTATTTATCGGTTTTGGACCCGTCTGTCAAAAAATATTATCCCTTGTTCGTGAAAGGGAATATAATAAAAGAGATAGTACATAAAGAAATATGTTCACCACAAACAAGACTCATCAGAAAAAAGTCAGTCAAACAGGTCCATACAATTATTAATCCATAAACATTCTTTCCACGCCCTGCCCTGCATCTGGAAACGTCCCCTCTTCCAGATATATAACTCGGGCTGAAGTGGCAACGTGGTAGCACGGTCAGAGCAAAGAAAACACTATGATGTTCCGTTTGATTTCATCCCAGACTCTTATCGCGGTCGGTGCACGATGCGACACCAGCAGCAGCCGCGGCCGATAGGTACGCGATCCGTCCCACGAGAATAGTTTTCAGGTCTAATTTACAACCCCTACCCCCAAGGTTCTCTAGCCCTAATTTTTTTTTAAAAAAGGTTAGGATAATCGGGGTTTGGAGAATTCTTACTTTTTTCGTCTAAGGCTTATTTAGTAGTAACATTGTGTAAGCATTTCATCTAAATCCGAGGAGTACTTCTTAAGTTATAGGCGGTGCACGCAGTCCGCAGCAGCGCGGAAGCGATTGCCGACTGTCGCGTACGACCACCGTTGACAGTGCTCGCCCATCGGGGAACCGCGTAGCACGTATCGATACTCGATTGAGATAAATAAATGTACGGGAACAGACTATTTTTTGTGGGGGTATGTTAAAAGTGCCAATAACCCAGCAGCAATTCAATACCTTGAACGCAACATTCAACTATAGTAACTATTGCGGATATATATAGTTGTAGAACCAAATCCTTCATAGTTAAACACTTCTCTTATTTTTATCTTTATAACTTGAAATGTGGAATGCCGATATCGGCCATTATACTAAGCGCACCCTGTCTGATCCATATTCCAACGAAGTAGATATGAAAATATTTCCGGAGCTTGAGCACCATAACAGGAAATTAAAAGCCAGTTCTCACCCCGTTTTGAGCCGTTGTTTCCATAATGTTCGATCGCCGATATTGATTTTCACTCCGAGTTCGTTTCTGAACCGATTGAAACGCACATAACGCAACACGCATACTCATGTTCGCGGAATTGTTTTCGAGTACTTAGAATGACACAGATCGGGGTGAATTGAAACAGGCTCATCGCATGCACAAGTCCGGCAAAATAAAACTACGAGGATAATACTCAATGAAAATAATTACAAAATAAAATCTAACTGCAGTGGTTGAATATAAATACAAATACAATACAAATTGATGGTGATGGATCTCTAGAGTACTAAGAATTCCGGACCGAAGCTCAACCCACTCTCGGAATGTCAGGGTGGGAGGTAGACTCGGGGAACTTTTGATAAAATTTGTTTCACGAACATCAAAAATGTAACACAGTGTTGCAAGAAACCTCAACTCTCTATCTTTAGTGGTAAGTGACATACCCCGTAATATCTTGTACACCCTGTACAGCGTTTACTCTGTTGAGTTACGTATCACTTAGTTTAACGCTCGTATTTGATTTACCGACCCAATAACATGGCAAAAGAACTTTAAAGTACTCCATCGACTTACCTAAAGCGAGCCACACCCTTTCATCTGACTCTTCGTCCCATTTCGCCAGCGAGACGACGCGAAAACGGTTGCCGACCAGTTTGCAGAACACTATGTACTCGGATGGTACGTCCATGCCTTCTGGGCAATTTCGTTGCTGAATGTACCATGGAAAAGTTACGTTGACACGTCTGAAACAAGACAAAATCCATGTAAATCAATTCAGCGACACGTCTTATCAACTTCTGTCCCACGGCGATGTCGTTAAACATGATAGTCCCAAAGAAAAGTTGATGTGTACATTTTTTAAGCATTCAGGAGTATCTATGATGTAAATGAAAGACAAAAGTTTTTGCGGTCTTAGAACTATTTGTCACACAAAATAATAAAACTGGTATACTGTCGTGGAATTCCACCCACATTCCACATTATAGGCTCAGCTGTGTTGCTAAATAGTGTGCCAAATGACTGGCCAATCTTTTGAATAGAATTCTGAAAACGACAACAAAGCTCAATCAACAACCCACACTGAAACCAAAACTATTTGAGTTTTGGCTTAAGCCTTGGTTTAGACTTTGTTCTGTGTCTTGATTTAGGGTGCTGCTTTAGTTTTTTTGCTTCTGGCTCAGCCTTTGGATTTGAATTTGCGTTTTGGTTCGAGTTTTAGTGTAAACTTTGGGTTACAAAGCCTAACCAACAACCCAAACTGAAACCAAAACCGTTTGGTTTTGGTTTCGATTTATTGCTTTAAGCCCTGGTTTAGATATTGTTTTGTTTCTTGGTTTAGGTGCTGGTTTAGTTTTTTTCTTCTGGTTTAGCCTTTGGATTTATGTTTTGGTTTACACTTTGGTTTGGATTTTTGGTGTAACCTTTTCGTTTAGGTTTGCGTTTTGGTTTAGACTTTGTTTGGGTTTTGTTTTGGGTTTTGCTTTAAGCCCTGGTTTAGACATTGTTTTGTTTCTTGGTTTAGGTGCTGGCTTAGTCTGTTTGCTTCTGGTTTAGCCTTTGGATTTATGTTTTGGTTTACACTTTGGTTTGGATTTTGGTGTAACCTTTTCGTTTAGGTTTGGGTTTTAGTTTAGACTTTGTTTTGTGTATTGGTTTAACTTTTTGCTTCTGGTTTAACCTTTGGATTTAAGTTTGCGTTTTGGTTTGGGTTTTGGTGTAACCTTTGATTACAAAGCCTAACCAACAACCAACTGAAACCAAAACCATTTGGGTTTTGGTTTAGGCCTTGGTTTAGACTTTTTTTGTGTCTTGATTTAGGTGATGGTTTAGTTTTTTGCTTCTGGTTTAGCCTTTTAGCCTAACAACCCAAACTGAAGCCAAAACCATTTGGGTTTTGGCTTGAGTTTTGCTTTAAGCCCTGGTTTAGACATTGTTTTGTTTCTTTGTTTAGGTGCTGGTTTAGTTTTATTGCTTCTGGTTTAGCCTTTGGATTTATGTTTTGGTTTAGACTTTGGTTTGGATTTTGGTGTAACCTTTTCGTTTAGGTTTGCGTTTTGGTTTTTTGACTTTGTTTGGGTTTTGGTTTGGATTTTGCTTTAAGCCCTGGTTTAGACATTGTTTTGTTTCTTGGTTTAGGTGCTAGTTTAGTCTGTTTGCTTCTGGTTTAGCCTTTGGATTTATGTTTTGGTTTACACTTTGGTTTGGATTTTGGTGTAACCTTTTCGTTTAGGTTTGGGTTTTGGTTTAGACTTTGTTTTGTGTATTGGTTTAGCTTTTTGCTTCTGGTTTAACCTTTTTATTTGAATTGGCGCTTTGGTTTGGATTTTGGTGTAACCTTTGATTACAAAGCCTAACCAACAACCCAAACTGAAACCAAAACCATTTGGGTTTTGGTTTAGGCCTTAGTTTAGACTTTGTTTTGTGTCTTGGTTTAGGTGATGGTTTAGTTTTTTTGCTTCTGGTTTAGCCTTTTAACCTAACAACCCAAACTGAAGCCAAAACCGTTTGGGTTTTGGTTTGAGTTTTGCGTTAAGCCCTGGTTTAGACATTGTTTTGTTTCTTGGTTTAGGTGCTGGTTTAGTCTGTTTGCTTCTGGTTTAGCCTTTGGATTTATGTTTTGGTTTACACTTTGGTTTGGATTTTGGTGTGACCTTTTCGTTTAGGTTTAGGTTTTGGTTTAGACTTTGTTTTGTGTATTGGTTTGGTTTTTTGCTTCTGGTTTAACCTTTGGATTTGAATTTGCGTTTTGGTTTGGGTTTTGGTGTAACCTTTGATTACAAAGCCTAACCAACAACACAAACCGAAACCAAAACCATTTGGGTTTTGGTTTAGGCCTTTGTTTAGACTTTGTTTTGTGTCTTGGTTTAGGTGATGGTTTAGTTTTTTTGCTTCTGGTTTAGCCTTTTAACCTAACAACCCAAACTGAAGCCAAAACTGTTTGGGTTTTGGTTTGAATTTTGCTTTAAGCCCTGGTTTAGACATTGTTTTGTTTCTTTGTTTAGGTGCTGGTTTAGCTTTATTGCTTCTGGTTTAGCCTTTGGATTTATGTTTCGGTTTAGACTTTGGTTTGTATTTTGGTGTAACCTTTTCGTTTAGGTTTGCGTTTTGGTTTAGACTTTGTTTGGGTTTTGGTTTGGGTTTTGCTTTAAGCCCTGGTTTAGACATTGTTTTGTTTCTTGGTTTAGGTGCTGGTTTACTTCTATTGCTTCTGGTTTAGCCTTTGGATTTATGTTTTGGTTTACATTTTGGTTTGGATTTTGGTTGTAACCTTTTCGTTTAGGTTTGCGTTTTGGTTTAGACTTTGTTTTGTGTCTTGGTTTAGCTTTGCGTTTTGGTTTAGACTTTGTTTTGTGTCTTGGTTTAGCTTTTTGCTTCTGGTTTAACCTTTGGATTTGAAATTGAGTTTTGGTTTGGGTTTTGGTGTAACCTTTGATTACAAAGCCTAACCAACAACACAAACTGAAACCAAAACCATTTGGGTTTTGGTTTAGGCCTTGGTTGAGACTTTGTTTTGTGTCTTGGTTTAGGTGATTGTTCAGCTTTTTTGCTTCTGGTTTAGCCTTTTAACCTAACAACCCAAACTGGAGCCAAAACCATTTGGGTTTTGGTTTGAGTTTTGCTTTAAGCCCTGGTTTAGATATTGTTTTGTATCTTGGTTTAGGTGCTGGTTTAGTTTTTTGCTTCTGGTTTAGCCTTTGGATTTATGTTTTGGTTTAGACTTTGGTTTGGATTTTGGTGTAACCTTTTTGTTTAGGTTTGCGTTTTCGTTTAGACTTTGTTTGGGTTTTGGTTTGTTTTGATTTGGGTTTAGGTTTAGGCTCAAAATTAGGCTGTGGCTTGGGTTTTAATTTAAGCTTTAGTTTGTATTTTGGTTTAGGCTTAAGTTTAGGATTTGGTTTGAGTTTTGGTTCATGCTTTGGTTCGGTTTATGTTTAAAACATGGAAAGTATAGAATTAATTCACTCGAATTTATCACATTATATTTTAGCGTATTGTAGGAATCCGATAGAATGAGCACACATTTTGACACAGCCTGTATAAATATTGGGAAGTGTAAGCTCAATTGCATTCTTTTGCTTTTTTTACATAGCAAAAAATACATTTCCTACTTCTATACTATGCCTAATGATCAAAATTGCTCGAAGAAACCCTAATGGCATTCGTTTTAAAACTATAATCTGTTCGAAAGCCAATTCCAAGTAACTTCCGAATATAGCGCCGGAGTATATCGATGGAATATATGCTTTATCTCGCGGCTTTCGTAGTTGAGAGGGGAAAGATAGCAATTAATTGGGAATCTACTACTCGACGCGAATGAGAGGAAGAGGAACACACTCACAGACTCTCCACATCTATGTAGCTACAATTAAGTTCGCTGCTCATGGAAAATAAGTACAAGAATGTAACGAAGTTAATTCTGATAAAGTGTTGGTGCATTATACGATATACACGTTCGATATACAGGGTAGCAGTAGCAGTAGTAGCAGTAGATATTTATTTACTCTTAATATAACAATAGTAACAATATGCAACGAGTAAACAAATAAGTTCAAATGTCTCTACATGAATAACTTGTATACTGAAACATGCGACATTCAAAAAACAAAACAAGATTGTTGGAAGAAACTTGGAGGAAAATTTATATCAAAGAAGTATGTATACTAAGTGACATATAAATCCGAAGACCCAGTTTAAATGGTTTTATTATTATGGCGGATTTTGGTTCTTGACATCCTTTACGGAGTACGGAGACCTGTACGATTTCGTCAACTTAGTGAGTTTGATAGGGGCCGTATAGTGGGACTTCGGGAAGCTGGACTTTCTTTTCGGGCAATTGCAGTTAGAGTGCAAAGAAGTGTAGACACTGTGGTTAGGTGTTGTCAGGCATGGCTTCGAGAAGGCCGTACGCAAAGAGCAAGGGGCACTGGACGCCGCCGTAGAACAACAGACCATGAAGATCGCCGCCTAAGATTATTAGATCCACTACCAGGTCCATTGCAAATGAATGGTTTGCAGAACACGGAAGACCTATTGGCATGCGAAGTGTTTAGCGACGAATGAGAAGTTTTGGCTTGTTTTCATACCGGCCACACTGGGTCCTCCCTTTAACTCGAGAACACCGACGTAATCGCCTTGAGTGGTGCAGACAACGGTAACTCTGGGATCAGGAATGGAACAATATTGTCTTTAGTGACGAGTCTCGATTTTGTTTAGGCATGCACGATGGTCGTGCCAGGGTTAGAAGGCGACGTGGTGAAAGGAGGAGTCCACAGTTTTTTGTTGAAAGACATGTTCATCACACTGTTGGAGTTACGGTTTGGGGTGCTATAGCTTATGGTTCCAGGTCACCTTTAATCTTCATCAGAGGTAACATGAACGCGCAGCGTTATATCCACGAAGTTCTAGAACCCCATCTTTTACCCTATCTTGACACCCGGGCAGATCCAACTTTCCAACAAGATAATGCCCGACCACATGTTGCAAGAGTCACGATAGACTTCTTTCAACATAATGATGTCACATTGTTACCATGGCCACCAAGATCTCCCGAATTATCCCCAATTGAGCACGTGTGGGATATGATGGGTAGGAGATTGCTCAATTTGCAACGTCCTCCTCAGACTCTAGAAGCACTTCGAGAGGAGTTGGTGGTTGCCTGGAATGAGATATCACAGGAGGACATTGACCACCTGATCAGAAGCATGCCTAGGCGCGTTGGAGAATGCGTAGCCCATCAGGGTGCATCCACACATTATTAAAGGTCAAAGGGCTTTAAAGCAGTGCAACCATTTTGAAATTTTTATCATTTACTTATTATGCTTCAATAAGTACTTATACAAAATTTCATTAAAATAAAACCATTTAAACTGGGTGTTCGGATTTATATGTCAATTAGTATATGTAAAAGACGAATATTTGAAGAAGGAGTGTATAAATGCTATGTCCTGCAACTTGCCTTGTTTTAATGTTGATCTGAAAATCTCCATAACAATTATTAATGACATCTCAGATTGTCGTATTCTACAACAGAAGTTTGACTCCATATATGATTGATGTCTAGCTAACAAGTTGTATTTGAATCTATCTAAATGCAGAATTCTAACATTGTCGAGAGAAAAGCAGATAATTGTACATTAATATAAGGTTGCGAATATTGATCTCTCAAGAGTTGATCAGATTAAGGATCTGGGTGTCTGATAAACTGGCCTTCAACTAAGATATCAACTTAAAAATATCAGACGCATTCAAATTCTGCGGATTTATTCTCAGAAACTGTGAAGCGATCGGCGATATAAATGTTTTGAAAAAGTTATATTGTTTGGAGAATTTTAGTGAATTTTCTGTTATATCCTTACCATATTTTAAGAGTATTTATATATAGAGATTTTCCAAGGCGTGTGACCTTTTGTCAGCGGTATCTTTGAAAAATTTTACGCAAAGTCCGCAATTTGAATCAATGATTCTGTTCACGGACGAAGCTAATTTTTCGGGAAATGCCTTTCAGAATTTCCACAATGATCATTTGTGGGCAGAAAAAAATCCCTATCCCGTAACCGAAACCCATTTCTAACACCAATTTTCGGTTAACGTATGGGCAGAAACTATTGGTGACTGGGGCGACTTGAGGACAGACTTACCTCAATTTTCTTCAACAACAGTTGTCGTTGCTGCTTGATGATGTTCCGTTAGAAATGAGAAACAATATGTGGTACATGCGTGGGCTCCAAGAATGGCCACCAAGGTCCACAAACACCTCAACAGTTTAGATTTCTTTTTGTGGGGCTATCTTAAGACAGTAGTGTACTCAAGTCCCATTAATACTGTAGAGGAAATTAAGAGAAAGAATAGTTGCAGCTTGTGATAGAATAAAAAACACTCCAGGGATATTTCAACGAGTGCGCAATTCCATGAGGAGGGCGGAAGCATGCATACTGAGTAAATGGGGCAATTTTCAACAATTTAAGTAACCATTTCGTTGGCTTTGATGTTATGTTTATGTTGTCAGTTGTTGTTGTTCATTACCCCTGATGTGTTTAATTTTTCCAATTAAATTAGCAATAATTTTGCAAGTTAACCAATACAACAGTTTTTATTTTTTTACTCAAAAATGACGCATCGAAAGAAAACAATTCGAGAGAGATCATTTGTTTTAAATTGAACGGGTAATTCAAAAATAATTTTTATTTGGCAAACAACCGTTGACGTACCATTTTTTCAAATATCGAAGTCAATACTCGCACGCACGCCACTGTTAAGGCTAAACATTATTTTTACATTGGAAAATATGCAACTTTATTAACATTCACTACGTACTAATCATTAGTGAAATATCTGAAGCGGTTTATGTAGATTCACACCCTTGAATATTCGCTTATCGTTAAGGAACACCCTGTGTTATCTGATATTTTTTATTAACTGTACTGACATACCTCCGATATCAGAGAAAATAATTGTTAAAATAAATCAAATAGGCCACGTTAATACAAAGTGGTCCGGAAGAATTCTCCGAACCGAGTTGGCGTTGGCGAGCTGGCGCGCTTCCTAGAAAAACGTCTGTCGTGTGGTCTGCCTATTCAATGTTGCAATTGTTTTTATCAGTCTTCGCGTATTTCTAACACGGGTTTTTCGGGAGCGTTATTTTCAGTGTTTTCAAAAGGAAAACTCGGTCGTACGGGGAAAAATCGTTCGGCGGGATAAACAATAAGTGTTTGTGAGTGTATGTAGTGATTTGCACCTTTTGGATACGGGAAGAATGAAGGAAAACAACGGCGAACAACTGGGCTTCGTACGCTGGCTCTACAGGAGCGCCATTTTGTTTTCGAGTAAGACCAAGTCGTATTTGGCAAAATGTGCCGGTGAGATGTGAAATAAGTGTTTGTGACTATTTGCCGTGTGTGTGTTGTGTGTTGTGCACGTTTGGATTACGAGAAGAACGGAGCGAAACTTCGGAGATACCGAGATACAGAAATGGCACGGAAA
This sequence comes from Acanthoscelides obtectus, assembly GCA_963669975.1. Lineage (NCBI taxonomy): Eukaryota > Metazoa > Arthropoda > Insecta > Coleoptera > Chrysomelidae > Acanthoscelides > Acanthoscelides obtectus. The sequence goes on along the minus strand of CAVLJG010000008.1, from coordinate 92,336,430 downwards.
CGGTGAGTGTGAAGTTTGTTTTATTTTTAGTTATTCTTACAGGCTGTTCACGTTTCTAGAAGACAAATGAGTACCTACTGGTCACATTCTTTTACGAGTACGTGCTATTTATAACCTAGGAATTGAAAAGTGCTAACCTATATATATACACAGCTATAAAACAGGCTTTCAGGCCCTGCGCTTGATAAGTTTATACCACCATTTCTTGTCTAGTGCCCGTTTCTTCCAGTCTCTGATATTCCTGCTCCCCAAATCAACCATAACCGCATCCTTCCATCTTCCTCTCGGTCTCCCTCTTTTCTTCTCGGTATCCGGAACTCTCCATGCTATATGCTTCACTGTTCTTTCTTGCGGCATTCTTTCCATGTGCTCCAGCTCCTAGCTACTTCTATTAGGTTTGGTTCATTATACAGGGTGTCCCGAAAAAAGTGTGCAATATTCAGGTACTATGCGATTGGGAAATCTTATTTGATATTCTCTTATGGCTGTCAATGAACTGCCATCGCAAAACCCGTACAAGAAATGAAACTCAGTGTGGTTTCGGTTCGAAACTATAGCAGGAACTTTATTATAATGTACATAACAACGCTTGTTACATTTCATATTCAGTTTATAAGAAGTAGAATATAGCAAAATGCAAAGTCAGGAATGTTCTCACAAAGATAACACCTAACGCTGTAACTAGAAACCGGATGGACGGCGCTAATCACAAGGGCATCGGGACGGTGTTAGCCGTACCGTAAAAAAATGATTTGAACTTTTAATTTGAAGGAGAAGTTTCTTAAATATCACTACTTTGAGGTGGAGTTTTAGTATCTTTTACATAACGGTATCTAACAAAAATTGTTATAAATAAAACCAATAAAATAATTTCAGTAGTAAAAATAACAGGATAACTTATAGTAGAATGAAACTGTAAATCTTCAAAATGAACTTGAAGTGAAGTGAGATTTTTTTCGAAATAAGATTTTTTTGTTTTCTTAAATGAATATTTATCGTTGTCACCTGTGAAGGATAATTCTAATTCAATTTCATAATTAGAGTCAAATTCTAATATTTGATCATTAATAAATGTATGACATTCTAAAATTATGTGAGTAGTAAAATGAATATGATGGATTCCTTTACAATCCTTGATTTTTGTTAAAACATTATTGTCGATTACATAATTGTTCTTACTTAATTCTAGGATTCGTGTGTAGTTTACTAGACTTTCAGACTCACAAGTGTCTAACTTAAGTGGTTGACATGGCGACTGGAAAGTATTCGTGCAAACATACAGCTGATTGCTTAACTCTATAATATTTTTGCAATAATAATACTTTTCAAAATATGAAATATAATCACTTGGTAATTTTACTAATTCTTTTTTGACTGTGATTGAAAATAACTTGAATAAGGAATAAGTTCTAACATCTAAAATGGGAAACTCAACTACAAAAATAAGTTGGTTTTCTAAAAGTATAAGTGATAAAAGGGAAAGATCATAAATCTCAAATAAATGTATTTTGTCGAATGGCAATAATTCTTCGTCTTTATAAATGGATGGAAGGTAATCTGATGATGAGATAATTGTAAGGTGTTGAGACCTGTTTGCTGGTTCAATTGTAGAACTGATAAAAGTGAATTTAGATATGCATTAAATCGTTGCAAATTTGTAATAATTGAGATCTGATGGATCGTCTGGTGTGATAACAAAGACTGATGTTCAATAGTTTGGACATTATGAATAATAATTGACTGAATTCTTCTTGTATTATTTTCAAAAGTTTCTTGAAGAGATTTGCAAAACGTGATAGTTTTCTGATGACTTTCAAGCAAGCTATTCTGGTTATTTCGTAAAGCGTTATAAAATTCTGTAGACTTTCTTAAAAATGTAGAAAGATTGTTTGAATAGCCATCAAATATAGGAATTGAATCTTTTAACATCTTAAAAATTAATTGAGGATTGCCATGCCATAGCGCCCTTAGGGAACGTATGTCGACCTATGTTTATATAAACTTTTCTTCCTATTGTAAGCTCTAGAAACCGCTGGTAGAATATTGCACACTTTTTTAGGGACACCCTGTATAGATGTTAGATTTCAGCATCAGACCTCCTAACATACCCTCTCTCCACCTTGATCCCTCCATATATTCTCCTTATAATTTTCCTCTCCCAGCTAAGAAATGTTTGTTTTTTATGAATTACCCAGGTTTCTACTCCATGGCTTGATTATCGTATTATAGCCTTTATTTTGGAGACTCTAGATGATACATTTCTTGACTTAATACTTCTGTTAAGCATTCCCGCACATTTATTGGCCTTACCGATTCTGTAGTTTACTGCTATTTCCTCATTTATTTTATTACTAATTAGAGATCCTAAATAGACAAACTCATCCACCTCTTCAAAAATCTTTTTCCTGTGCTTACCGTTATTTCTAGTCTCCTTTCCGCCTATTCTCATAAATTTACTTTTTTCCTCGTTTACCTTCGATCCCATTTTTGCTGCAACTTGTATAAACTGCTCTACCATTGTCCTTTTATCCCTAGCGACATCATCAGCATAGGCAGTGAGTTGGCGACTTTTAAATAATGTACTTCCTGATCTATTCAGCTGACTTCCAATAACGATTCTTTCTAGGATCATATTAAATAAAAAGTGTAGATAATGTATTATGTATTAATCTCGAACTCTTCTGTCAATTCTCTTCTTATCTTCACCATACTTCTTGTTTATCTCATCGTCAGTCTTGTGAGGTTTATGAGTTTTCCAGGTATACCAATATAATTCATTGTATTCCTTCTGATCGTGTCGTAGGCTTTTTGGAAGTCAATAAATAGTATGATTCCCTTGCGAAAACCAGCTTGATAATCTCCCAACTGCAGATCTATAATTTTCTCTAAAATATCGAAGTCACAACCCGTACGCACGCCGCTGTTAGAGCTAGAAATTATTTTTGCATTGAAAGATATGCAACTTTATTAACTTTCACTACCTACCGAATATCAGTTAAATATCTTTTAGGGAATTAATCCGTTCCATAAAAGGCGTGCTAATAACAGAAGACATAGCCGTGAAAACCCTTATGTGTCTACTACAAAAAAAGCCTATAAAAAATCGAATCCAAACTTGCACGAATATACATGCATTTAAAATTTTCGAGAAAAACTACAATTTGCGTTTTTGATCACCCTGTAAGAGCATAAAAGAAAATTTAAAAAAGTAACAGATAAGATAAAAGCTGAGGTGCTTAAGTTTTTTTGACACAAAATTCAGCACTCCAAATTTCAAAATGGCGGAGTGACGGGTTGCCGAAGTCGGGAGTTTTTCTAGACAAAACACCTCATACCTCAGTAGCTAATTACCAAAACCCCATAGTATGTCATATCAGTTTTCTTCTTTTGAATTGTTTTATTCAAATATGCAATAAAATTTGAGGGATTCCATTTGAAAAATCACAACTTTAATGACCAATATTTTAGAAATGTGCCCACAAATGTCATCATCGCTCAAATAGATTTTTCCAAAATCTATTTGTTTTCGAGTAACATACCGTCCACACATGGATGGGCCACCCTGTATATGTACATGTACAATCGAGCAAAACAGAAACTAGCAACTATTGGTTGATTATCAACCCATCTTCCCTTGGGTATATGCGTGTCAAGATTGTCAGCGATGAGCCTCGCGCTGAGTCTCAGATTCAGCTGTGTCTGATAGTCAACTCAATCGGGTGGGTGATTAGGAGTATCCTCCTCTTCATTGCAATATACGCAATTCGCGTACTCCCCCTTTCCCACCCTCTTCAGGCAGCTGTCAAAACAACCACGTCCTGTTAGGAACTGTGCAGTATAGTAATATAGTAATCCGCACCGCTCAACTGCCTATCCAAGTTTTAATATCCGGGATCAGCCTTTTGGTCTATTGGTCAGCAGATCTATTGCCGGGATACCAGCCACCACCGGCAGTGCATCGATCGACACCGTTCCGTAAGCTGTCTGTATTTCGTTTTCCTCAAGGCCTAATTGATTCCGCCTGTAATCTGTCATCAGTTGTCAAAAATAGAGTGTTTTCTAACTAGAGAACACCCCGTTATCTTTCCGTCCCTATTGTTCGTCGGTCCGTGTATTTCGCATTTTACAACGAGTGAAAGACATTGTCTTCGCAATGAAAAACTTCCGCATCTCTCCGAGAGATAAAAACTTGCGAATCGCATTTTATGGTTGGAAAACATCGGCGTGGCAGCTGCTAAGTAAAAAGTTTTCGCTTCAAACCAGCCACCTCGCCCGACTAACACGGGTTAGATTTTTCTCAAATTGCGCTTTTCTGCAAAGTTTCAGCTGAAAAGTTTTCTTATTCAACCAGGAATTTACAATATCGCGCAACTTTAACAATCTCTTCCGTACGCTGGCAAATAGGTTTACATTGTGAGCGAAGATGATGATATTATTTTAGGCTTTTGCGTGTCAGGTGGAAGCAGCATCTATCGAATTATACAAGGTATTTAAAAAATCAGTTTTAATAATTGGGGCTCCTTTTAGAGCTAGTTTTTTTTTGAAGCATAAGAATGGCATCAGGTTTTAAAGGAATGAAATCAGTCAAATCGTTTCATAAGGCGAAATCGAATCGTGATTAGATACCATGAATCCTCGACGTCTGCATATCAAAGCATATGAAGCTAATCTGTCATATTTCAACGGCAGATGTAGGGAGAGTATGCGTGACTTATTGTGTCTAATAGGTATCACTGAGATTAGCAGCTTCGTGATAATAGAAGGTCTTTCACTGACACCAAATATGCATCAACTTACCCCATGCAGCTTCCAACCAACAACTTTCATCCCTTCCAAACAATACCTGAAAGTGAGCAGCAGTCTCGTTGTAATATTATGTTCCAGATATATTATTTCCATCGCCTTCGGTTCTCATGTTTTTTGTTGTTTTATATCAATGAGTCAGAAGGAATGAATGAATACACTTCACGAAATACAAATTGAAGGTTAGGGGAAGTGGGCGGTGCACTTAAAGGTCATGAAATTCAGAAAAATATAAGGGTAGATATAAAAACAGTTAGGTCATCATTTACAAAAGCATCACAGAAGTCTAAAGTGGGACGTACTCGTAATTTACAAATTATTGCTGAATATATAAATATTTCTCGTGTAGCGATGGTTGGAGTTTGTTACCCATTGCACTGTTACAGACAATTATGAGCGTTGCAATGAATATAAAAACATAAATTTATAGAGCTTACTAGGGAGACATAAAGAGCGCACTTTGTACAAAAATTAGACAATAGTAAAAATGCAGAAGACTCTGGACTACTATTAACGAGATTACGGAAACTACAAACAGTTAATCTAAACAGTCTATTACTGGATTAACAGAATCGGGAGAAATTATAAAGGATACCCCAAATATCTGCAATGAATTTAAAACATTTTTTCCAATATGTAGGTGAATATTTAGCAAATCAGTTATCAAAAGATATACAGTTAACACAAGTTCCATAAAGATCGCAAAATTTGCTTGTTTTAGCCCACGTAAAGTATACACTACAATTATGTCCCCGAAAAATCGCAAAAGCCCAGGATTTGATGGTTTTAAAAGTGAGCATCTAAAAATTATAGGCGAGGATATAGCAGAACCACTGACATATATATACGAAATGACATATAAATCCGAACACCCAGTTTAAATGGTTTTATTTTAATAAAATTTTGTATAAGTACTTAATGAAGCATAATAAGTAAATGATAAAAATTTCAAAATGATTGCACTGCTTTAAAGCCCTTTGACCTTTAATAATGTGTGGATGCACCCTGATGTGCTACGCATTCTCCAACGCGCCTAGGCATGCTTCTGATCAGGTGGTCAATGTCCTCCTGTGGTATCTCATTCGAGGCAACCACCAACTCCTCTCGAAGTACTTATAGAATCCGAGGAGGACGTTGCAAATCGAGCAATCTCCTACCCACCATATCCCACACGTGCTCAATTGGGGATAAGTCGGGAGATCTTGGTGGCCATGGTAACAATGTGACATCATTATGTTGAAAGAAGTCTATTGTGACTCTTGCAACATGTGGTCGGGCATTATCTTGTTGGAAAGTTGGATCTACCAGGGTGTCAAGATAGGGTAAAAGATGGGGTTCTAGAACTTCGTGGATATAACGCTGCGCGTTCATGTTACCTCTGATCAAGATTAAAGGTGACCTGGAACCATAAGCTATAGCACCCCAAACCATAACTCCAACAGTGTGATGAACATGTCTTTCAACAAAAAACTGTGGATTCCTCCTTTCACCACGTCGCCTTCTAACCCTGGAACGACCATCGTGCATGCCTAAACAAAATCGAGACTCGTCACTAAAGACAATACTGTTCCATTCCTGATCCCAGAGTGGCCGTTGTCTGCAACACTCAAGGCGATTACGTCGGTGTTCTCGAGTTAAAGGGAGGACCCAGTGTGGCCGGTATGAAAACAAGCCAAAACTTCTCATTCGTCGGTAAACACTTCGCATGCCAATAGGTCTTCCGTGTTCTGCAAACCATTCATTTGCAATGGACCTGGTAGTGGAGAAACGGTCCCTCAAGGATAAATACATTCACCAACTTTTATTAAAATAAAACTATTTAAACTGGGTGTTCGGATTTATATGTCACTTAGTATATATGTTTTTTAAATATCTCTAAATTAATCACCCATTATTTCTAGATTAAAAAGTTCCTGTAAGCGCAGGTGCATCTATATGAAGTCCCCTGTTGCGCTTTTTATAGCAAAAAGAACATTTAATTTTATCCCTAATCAGTCCGTCAATGGCATAGACATTTAAAACACTCTGTATCTCGGAAAAAGGCATGATTATATGAAATTTTTTAAATCACCCTCTATAGGGTTTCAGTTGTTTCTATAACTTCAATAACAATAACAACTTCGAATAAAAATGTGGGCCTACGGGAAATCAGACATCGTATAACATATCCAAGGAAACTGTAAGAAGTTTTTCCATTAGAAATTAACTGTCTCGGCTTATATCGTTTTTATGACGTTTTCTCATATCTCTTGGGCATTTCTTCCCCCACAAAAAATTGTTTCAGGATCGTGAGACAAATTCGTGTCGCGGATAAAGTTTTATGACGCGCTGTTCGACTTGTGGAAGGTAGAGAAAAAGTAAACAGATTTAATCTCGTATTTTCCCTAACTTCTGAGCGCCGCCACTTCATCTCTTGAATAAACGTTTTTTATAGTCAGTTTTACGTAAACATACAAACCATGAACTTCGTGAAAGTATGCTTTGAAGGCTCATCTGACCGATGGATTTTGTAAATAATAAGAACATAATATCGTCGCTTTTTACGACCTGAAAAGATAGGCAAAACCGACGTACAACGACTGCTAAAAATATTATATTATAATAAAAATTTGATGACATGTAAGTAGGTGGTATTTTACACTATAAACTAAGCATTATATAATTTTAGCACATGTTTTTACTTAATTTGTATGTTTTTTTTATCAATAACATTTCTCTTTACTTTTTGAAGCCAAACCATTGCTATTTTCTATAACAAAAATAAATAAAAACTCTGAAAAATATCTTTAATTTTAATCGGAGTCACAAAACGCCCACCCAAGTAACAAATATATTTGAAAATTTTCGACTGTCCACGCTATTTTATTTTATAATTGCTTGCTGCCCCAAAGCTAAAATCTGGTATTTTCCCGTGTATAATACACAATTTTCCTCTGGGACGATTTAATATTGAAAAATTATGTTATTACAATATTAAAGTCAGAAAATTATGAATGTGAAATTTGAATTTTGAAATTAGTAGGTTGTGTTGTATTTACACCTGCGTTGCTAAGGGGACCTTTAAAACGCGGAAAATTGACGAAACCGCGTATTCAATATCCGGGAAAAAAGTAGTAATTTTTTCCCGGGGACATTTGGTTACCTAAAGATAAAATGACAAACTTTTTATCATTACAGATAAATAACTATTTTCGTTTTTTTTACTCCTCCGCTGCGCGTCCGGAAACAATACAACCTCAAGCTCAATCTACTACTTTTTCGCTTGTATACTAAGTGACATATAAATCCGAACACCCAGTTTAAATGGTTTTATTTTAATATAAGTACTTAATGAAGCATAATAAGTAAATGATGAAAATTTCAAAATGATTGCACTGCTTTAAAGCCCTTTGACCTTTAATAATGTGTGGATGCACCCTGATGTACTACGCATTCTCCAAAACGCGCCTAGGCATGCTTCTGATCAGGTGGTCAATGTCCTCCTGTGGTATCTCATTCCAGGCAACCACCAACTCCTCTCGAAGTGCTTCTAGAGCCTGAGGAGGACGTTGCAAATTGAGCAATCTCCTACCCATCATATCCCACGCGTGCTCAATTGGGGATAAGTCGGGAGATCTTGGTGGCTATGGTAACAATGTGATATCATTTTGTTGGAAGAAGTCTATTGTTGTGACTCTTGCAACATGTTGTCGGGTATTATCTTGTTGGAAAGTTGGATCTGTCAGGGTGTCAAGATAGGGTAAAAGATGGGCTTCTAGAACTTCGTGGATATAACGCTGCGCGTTCATGTTACCTCCGATGAAGATTAAAGGTAACCTGGAACCATAAGCTATAGCACCCCAAACCATAACTCCAACAGTGTGATGAGCATGTCTTTCAACAAAATACTGTGGATTCCTCCTTTCACCACGTCGCCTTCTAACCCTGGCACGACCATCGTGCATGCCTAAACAAAATCGAGACTCGCCACTAAAGACAATACTGTTCCATTCCTGATCCCAGAGTGACCGTTGTCTGCACCACTCAAGGCGATTACGTCGGTGTAAGGGTTAGAAGGCGACGTGGTGAAAGGAGCAATCCACAGTTTTTTGTTGAAAGACATGTTCATCACACTGTTGGAGTTATGGTTTGGGGTGCTATAGCTTATGGTTCCAGGTCACCTTCAATCTTCATCAGAGGTAACATGAACGCGCAGCGTTATATCCACGAAGTTCTAGAACCCCATCTTTTACCCTATCTTGACACCCTGGCCACCAAGATCTCTTGACTTATCCCCAATTGAGCACGTGTGGGATATGATGGGTAGGAGATTGCTCAATTTGCAACGTCCTCCTCAGACTCTAGAAGCACTTCGAGAGGAGTTGGTGGCTGCCTGGAATGAGATACCATAGGAGGACATTGACCACCTGATCAGAAGCATGCCTAGGCGCGTTGGAGAATGCGTAGCACATCAGGGTGCATCCACACATTATTAAAGGTCAAAGGGCTTTAAAGCAGTGCAATCATTTTGAAATTTTTATCATTTACTTAGTACTTATACAAAATTTTATTAAAATAAAACCATTTAAACTGGGTGTTCGGATTTATATGTCACTTAGTATATTATAAAATTGTATTATTCTAGTTCTATGAATGACTTCAATAAATTTTTTATAATTATTATATATAATAAAACAAATTAAATAACAAAATTGCTGCACAAGAATGCGCCCTTTTTGGGTTTATAAGCGTTGTAACATATAAACGTTGTTAGAACGTTTTAAACGGCATTGTTGTTCTATAAAAATTGTTCTGTAAGCACCTTATCTACTAAACGATCATTTAGAACTTTTTGAAGCACCTTCCAGCCAAAACTTCAGAAATGAGATGAAAAAAGTGCTACTACAGCTGCAAAGATTTGAATCCACAAATGAAGCTTATGGCGCTTGCTACACTACCCTCCATTAACACTCAGACTATATCGTATTATATACTGTGTTGTGCATAATATTTGTTGGGAATACTAATCATTCTGTTGATGCTAAAAAGCGCTCATGAAATTAACTTTTTAGGGGGAGGTGAAAAATGGCCCTGCCAATCCTCTTTCCTTTTGGAATGTTATTTTTATATTTTTATGCATAAACATTCCAATAAAAATTATTATTATTATTGTCAGGACATTCATAAAACAAAAATTGTTATTTGGGCATGCACCTATCTCGTGTCTTTCCCTGTTATTATGAACCAAAACAACCGTAACCCTAACTTTCCACAAACATCCTCAAGGATATCTGCGGGGAAGTTACAATTGAGTTGGTGTGTTTGAGCAGGGGTTCATATAAGACAGGCAACTTCCAGACTCCCTCGCCTCCCAGCCTGCGCACCCCCATTAATCCCAGCAATCATTAGCTGAGTCCTCGGGGGTTAAAGGAGATGTGTATACCGATGGCAAACGGCAGAGGACGACCCTTATCTCGGGGTGAATTTCGGAGTTTGCTCCGTTTGTTCTTGTTCTCCCTTGCGATAGCTGCTTTGTTGACTGTTTGGGCTGTTTTGAGTTGGGGGCAGTTAAATACGGTCTCGTTACAGGATTCCTCCAAATATCTGTTCGACGGTGGTCTGAACAGTGTTCGACCTCAACGTGAAGATGGCAGACCTCGTAAGTAAAAGCTAGAGAATTTCGTTGTTCATCTCTTGACAGTTACTTACTAAAGTTTCAGCGACATGGAAACAATATAAAAAATAAAAAAAAGGTCTTGTATCGTTGTTAGGTCGGAAACTTTTCCTCCATCGTATGCTGTATGATTTTTCCGCTGTTTCTAAATCTTTTTACATTGTATTGTTTGTCGTCGAAATTGTGTAGTTTTAGCACTTTTGGCTAATTTGACTAGCATTGCCTACCAAAGTGACAAAGCAGTACATCGGCGTACATTCTTTTTTCTGGAAACGATATTCAAGCAGCTGTCCATTTTGAGTGAGACTAGGGATAAGGTTATAGATCCTAAAACAGTCTCTATTTTATCATGGTTCCCTAACATCTTTTAACTACATTGCATATGTATATGATAAAGTAACTATCTAGAAGTATAACCTTATTTGTACATGCAGCTAAAGACCGCAAATGTAAAGGTTTGTTTTTTTTAAATTTAAGAGAAAATTTAGTATCTCAAAAACGGTGATACTTTTATATGGGCAAGCTTTTGTTATTTGGGTGGCCAGTCCAAAGCCTACCTTCTCCATAAGTTTCTCGTGGTACTTATTGGATACCCTGCGTATATACAGGGTGTCCGCAAAGTTGGGGTTTTCCTTTACACGACGTGTAGATCTTGAAAACATAAGCAATTTTTCTTAGTACCATATACACCAATGTCTTAAGGGAACCGAGATAAAGGGCTCTGCAACATCAAAAATATCTGAATACCGTCCTGTAGCCGCGACTCGCGACATCCCCGACTGGTACTAGGACACTAGCTCAACCCGACGACAGAACTGGGTCGTGGCCAGTGTGTCAGGTCAGTATGCAACCTTCAACCGACGGTTACGGTCACATCCAACAAGATAATGCCCGACCACATGTTGCAAGAGCCACAATACAATGATGTCACATTGTTAGCATGGCCACCAAGATCTCCCGACTTATCCCCAAGTGAGCACGTGTGGGATATGATGGGTAGGAGATTGCTCAATTTGCAACGACCTCCTCAGACTCTAGAAACAATTCGAGAGGAGTTGGTGGTTGCCTGGAATGAGATACCACAGGAGGACGTTGACCACCTGATCAGAAGCATGCCTAGGCGCGTTGGAGGATGCGTAGCACATCAGGGTGCATCCACACATTTTTAAAGGTCAAAGGGCTTTAAAGCAGTGCAATCGTTTTGAAATTTTTATCATTTACTTATTATGCTTCATTAAGTACTTATACAAAATTTTATTAAAATAAAACCATTTAAACTGGGTGTTCGGATTTATATGTCACTTAGTATAGTTATTATTTCGTTCACTTGAGCTTAGTAGTTCTTCAAGTAGTTCAATACATGGAATTCTTAATTCTCTAAAAACGACATATCATGAGTTCATGATGTAGGGTTCAGAAAAAATCTTATTTTATAAAATATACTACAAGCTTGATGAGATAACAAACATCAGTTGACTGTAAAATGACACGTAATTCAGTTTTGTAGCCTCATCTAGTCCTACAAAATATTCTATTGAATTTCAATTACCTGCATATATCTCACACAGACATTGAGCTGCCATATTGCCTGTTATCTTAATGAAGACGAGCTATCTAGTCGATAAATCATGGATTTAGGATCAGCCCGATATTGTATGTCACTTCATATCTGCAGATCGTACAGCAGCTTAGTATAATATTGCGCAAATCAATCTATAGATAATACAGGGTACAGGGTGTTTCCAAAGCTGAGTCATTCATTTTAACTGCTTATAGGACTCGTCAAAAGGAATTGATATGCCAAACATCACCTATAAAAAAAGTTGCATAATAAAGAAAATAGTGAAAGAGTAATATTTTAAAAAATAAGGATGTACTACACAGATTTTTTGATATTCCCGTTTAAAACTAATCGTTCATTGTTCACTACTCTTATCTAAATTTGGCAAACTTTCTGTGTTATTGTATGGTTTTCAGTACAAGTCTTTGGTTCGATCTTTTAATAGTGCGTATACATAGTAGACATAATATTAACGTAGAGTACCAAAAAAAAAATGCAGTTGCAGCATGCAGGTTGAATGCGGAAAGGATTTCTTTAAGAAATCATCCGTCCCTACGCATGTTTGTAAAGGTAGTTATTAGACTTCGTGACACAGGCTTTTAAAAAACAACGAGGAGGTCACGCTGGAAGTCCTGAAATGTTACAAATTGAGGAACACGTTATAGAAATGAGGAAAGGCGACAGAACAATGTGTACTAGATTAGTACAATTTTGGGTATCTCTTAGTGTGTCGTGTCGTATCAAGAGGTGATTGCACATCTCGTTATCGAGTATCAGTGGAAGGAATACAGTTTTGATAACCCAAAAACCACAGCCAGCTTAACTTACACAATACATTACGTACGTAAAGTAATTATACTAAGTGACATATACATCCTAAAACGAAATGATTTTATTTTAATAAAATTTTGTATAAGTACATACTTAATGAAGCATAATAAGTCAATGATAAAAATTTCAAAATGATTGCACTGCTTTAAAGCCCTTTGACCTTTAATAATGTGTGGATGCACCCTGATGTGCTACGCATTCTCCAACGCGCCTAGACATGCTTCTGATCAGGTGGTCAATGTCCTCCTGTGGTATCTCATTCCAGGCAACCACCAACTCCTCTCGAAGTGCTTCTAGAGCCTGAGGAGGACGTTGCAAATTGAGCAATCTCCTACCCATCATATCCCACACGTGCTCAATTGGGGATAAGTCGGGAGATCTTGGTGGCCATGGTAACAATGTGACATGCAACATGTGGTCGGGCATTATCTTGTTGGAAAGTTGGATCTGCCAGGGTGTCAAGATAGGGTGAAAGATGGGGTTCTAGAACTTCGTGGATATAACGCTGCGCGTTCATGTTACCTCTGATGAAGATTAAAGGTGGCCATAACTCCAACAAAAAACTGTGGATTCCTCCTTTCACCACGTCGCCTTCTAACCCTGGCACGACCATCGTGCATGCCTAAACAAAATCGAGACTCGTCATTAACCCGCCATCAGTCGCGCTCCTCTTCGATACGCCATCGGTCGCGCGATTAGATTTTTTCTAACGCGAGGTCACCCGTGTCATTTTTATCTAACATGACGGTATTTTTGCATATCTCTGAGAAATTCTCTATTTGGAATAATATTTTTGTTGCAAAATGTTTATTAAACAGTTTTTTTAACTTACTTGATATTTTATTGTATATCAGCCATCTCAAATGATAAAGCAACAGAATAAAACTGAAGAAACCAAACCAGAGCTCACTTGCTAACGAACTGGGAATAACAAAACATCATTACGCTAATAACATGGAAATAACATTTATTCAGTAAGATTGTCCTCTGCTTCTTTGCACTTATAACAAACAAAAACTGTTGGACCCGTGTGTTCTATACATAGCGGAGTTTGACAGCGGCTACATTTATTATTTGTGAATCTATTTTTGCGACATGGACAAAATCCACAACTTGGTTTAGATTGAGCCTCACCAGGGTTCATAACTGCAACTTTGTCGGCGCTTTTACCAACATTACTGCACATTTTTACTGGAGTGAAACCGAAAACTAATCAATGACGAATTTTCTTTAAAATTATTCTAGTAGTTTTCCAGAAGTTTGGAACTAGTTTGGACGCACTGTACTTTTGGATTGAAAAGCTTATCGACATAAGGAAGACTTTTCCTTGAAATCAAACAGGTAATCTCTGTTAAAGACAATACTGTTCCATTCCTGATCCCAGAGTGACCGTTGTCTGCACCACTCAAGGCGATTACGTCGGTGTTCTCGAGTTAAAGGGAGGACCCAGTGTGGCCGGTGTGAAAACAAGCCAAAACTTCTCATTCGTCGGTAAACACTTCGCATGCCAATAGGTCTTCCGTGTTCTGCAAACCATTCATTTGAATTGACCTGGTAGTGGAGAAACGGTCCCTTAAGGCCAATAAAGGCGGCGATCTTCACGGTCTGTTGTTCTACGGCGGCGTCCAGTGCCCCTTGCTCTTTGCGTACGGCCTTCTCGAAGCCATGCCTGACAACACCTAACCACAGAGTCTACACATCTTTTCACTCTAACTGCAATTGCCCGAAAAGAAAGTCCAGCTTCCCGAAGTCCCACTATACGGCCCCTATCAAACTCACTAAGTTGACGAAATCGTACAGGTCTCAGTACCCTAGGCATCGTAACCGATCGTAAAGGACCAAAATCCGCCAACGATGATTCTTTACTGCGGCTGAAATATTCATTTTTAGAGCGTTAGTGAATTAGAAAAAAGCAGTATAAAAACCGGAATGTCCAACTGATAAGGCTGAACGTTTTTTCACTTGTTATTTACAGTAAGATAAATACATTCCCCAACGTTTATTAAAATAAAACCATTTAAACTGGGTGTTCGTATTTATATGTCACTTAGTATAGTTAACATTGGGAAAAATCGCATGAAAAAAAAACATATGACGAATTTTAAAAATTGTTTATTCACAAGAAAGCTAATAAGTTGGAAATCATTTTTTGAAAATTACATCATCCAAATGACCACCGTTACGATTTTTGCACTCTTCTAGACGTGTACCGAATTTTTCGAATACTCCTCGCCGACATCTCTTCGTTGATGCTTTCTTTTAGTTGAAGGAGTGTACTTGGTTTATTGATGTAGATACGACTCTTTAAACAACCCCATAAAGAAAAGTCTGGTAGGGACAGATCTGGACTTCTGGGTGGCCATGGGATGTCGCCTCGTCTTGAAACGAGCTTTTCCGGAAAAATTTCATTGACCACCGGCAGCGACTCGTTGGATGTGTGACACGTGGCTCCATCTTGTTGAAACCATGTGTTACGATTATAGCCAGCAAATTCCGGTAGCATCGGTGCCAAGAGCTCCCGTTGCCTTTTCACATACTCAGCAGAATTAACAGTAACTCAATGGACGCGAGAATCTTTGATGAAGTAGGGGCCAATGATTCCTTTTGCTGAAATTGCAGCCCATACAGTTACTTTAAAGTGGCTTCTCGTGTTTAGCTTTGGGATTTTCGCTACTCCAGTACCTGCAATTCTGTTCATTCACATGTCCGTTGAGGTGCAAACGGGCTTCGTCAGAAAATAAGATATTGTCAAAATGAATGGATCGAGCTAACATCGTTTCGGCATACGACTTGCTCAAGTTTAAATCATTAGGTTCCTGTACTATCTGGATCTTATATGGATGTAATTTCAAATCTAATCTCAAAATACGGCGTAATGATGTGCGGGATAATCCTAATTCAGCCGAACGTTTGCTCGTCGATAACTCTAGATCACGTTGAACAGAAGCGGAAACTTGCTGCACGTTCCCTTCGCTTCGAGTAGACCGTGGGCCGCCGATCTCTTCGAACTTCTTCACCAATTTCTTTATCAAAGGAGCACTCGTACATTGACTTAAGTCGTGTAAATTGTATTCAACGCGAAACAAGCGTCTCACGGTAATGAGCGAACTGTTGTTCAAATAAAATTGCTTCACACAGTAAGTAAGTATTAGGGAAATTTCAGCATTAAAGTAAGCGTTGGTCTCAAACAAACCACTGCCTTAGTCAAATTCTGCCAGTGTTCGTTATCTCTACCTATTTACCACTGGAGTATCCGGAAGCGTTTTAAATGACTGTAACCTTGTAGGTCGGATACGAAAATGAGATCCCTTGGGATGTGGTCTGGAGTATATGAACTCGTCCGCGAAGTTCGTTGGCACACGCAAGGCGTAGATTGCTGACGATGATAAATAAGTCTGCGTGCGGATTTTCCGTGTTTGCGCTTTTATTATTTTCCCAGCTTCGACGGAGGTTTACTCTACAATCCACGAAGACAATATTATGATTTGATGTTGAATGCATCCAATTCCTCGTGAAACCAGTGATATTTTTTCGTACTTTTATTACATGATCGTGAAGATCAAGCCTGCAACATGGAGACTTATCTGTGCATTTTATAAGAAAATAATTGAGTATGACATAATGAAAAATATTTGGGAAATCGCGCTGGCAGCACTGCATCGACACAGAAAGACCCTATTTTGAAAGTTTTTAAAGAATTGTAACGATTGGCTCAATAAGTATTTTTAAATCGACTCAGTCCTATTACTTTCCGGCCAAACCCTGTATGTCAAAACAGCTGGAATTGGACTGAACCATCACAACCCTTACAACGTTCCAAAAAAAAACCTGATGCTGAGAATAACGGAAACGCCGCATACATACAAAGAGGGTGCTCGTACAAGTTAACCCTTTCGCGTCGGGAGTAGATCATATTCGAAAAAAAAAAGTAGTGTTTGGTATCCGGGAGACGTATTTACACAGCGAGAGAGGCTCCGGTTGACTTCGGGGGCGTGTTGATCAGCATATGTCCGTATTTGTTGTACCAAATACTATGCATACAAGCGAAAATCCAAAGGTGATAAATCTGGCGATCTTGGGGGCCATTCAATGGCACCTCCTCTACCAATCCATCGATCTGGAAACGTCTGATCTAAATATTGTCGAACACGTAATGCGTAATATGGTGGGGCACCATCCTGTTAGTCTCCAATTTGCGGGTACTTAACGTAGGATCTACATAAACTTGCCCTAAATCCCCCACTTCTATTGCTTCGTTCCTTATGGGATTTTCAATGTTGCGTTTTTTATTGGCGACTGACCAAGTTTCCCGAAATTTAGCTACAAGTTCTAGAACGTTCTACGTTCTATTATTTGACTGAGTATGACATTTATTATCTATATATATTTTTTATTAAAAATATTTCGAAATTAAAAGGTTATTCAGAGTCTCAGTTTTCTTTATTATTATTTATCAAGCATCTGCTGAATCTGAGCGCGGCGCACATATGCGTGTAATGGATTAATTTTTTTTAACGCGAGCAATTGCAGGTTAAGCTTGTCTACTCGGCTGCTTCGTTACAAAAAATGTTTAAGAGCTTAATAAACATTTTCGAGGAAGACGGATGTATGAAAGTAATTTCTTAATTTACTTTCGATATTACTGCGACCCGCCAAAAACTGTGAGAAGACCTATATCGCACAAAATATTATCAATAGTGGCATAGATAATTATGTAGCGCCTAATGAATTTAATTTAATATTATTATCGTCATACGCTCCTCCTAAATGAACATGTCCGTCCGTTGAAGAGAATCCTCGAAGCAAACCTTTTCAGGCAGAGGAAATGAAATTCCAGATAGCGAGAACATCGTCAATAGTCCTCATCGGTGGCTGCTCGGCTGCCGTCCCGGAATTCCTGGTAAATTCTGTCCCACCGGAAGCGATCATCTGCGAAATTTGTCCGGTGGCAGTCTGCTGACCGACATTTCGACCGCCCTGCCAACGGGTCTTTATTATATCGGAAGTCATTTCATTTTTCGAGTTTTCTGCTCGATTCTAGGTTTCTTAATTGCATTGGAAGTCTGGGAAATCTGCGTCCATGGAGGAAAGGATGCCAGAGACAGCAAGCGTGTAAGGGCGAATTGATTAAAATTAGTTATCAACTGCCTATGCATATATTATAATAATAATAATTATACAGGGTGTCCGCAAAGTTGCGGTTTTCGTTTTCGGAAACAACTACCCTTGAAATAACAAAGGTAATGTGTAGTGAAACGAGGGCGACCAAGTAAAAAAAATAAAGGAAAAAGTACTCACTCTCCAGTTGACTAGAAGGGCTAAGTACGTCTCTGCCCGAAATTATACCGCTCCAACAGAAAATGAAATCAGCTGATGCGCTACCGAGCAGAAACCACATTGATTGTCTTACACTTAATGGCAGATATTCTAACAAGGAAGGCAAAATGTTGCGTAAAAAGTCTAGGTATTGCATCCCGTCCAATCGATTTGGGAGAATAAATGGTCTAGTCCAACATTCACCGAAAATGTTTGTTGAAAATGTGCCCGACGGACAGCGTGCGGATTTTCTACTGACCAAACATGACTGTTTCGAAAGTTATTCACCCCATTACGCGTGAACGTAGATTCGTCTGTCACCAATATGCACTTCAAAAAGTCCGGATTATTGTCGTGTTGATGCAACAACCGCTCACAAAACCGCACTCTTGCCGGAAAATAGTCAGGTTGAAGGGCTTGTACACGTTGGACGTGAAACGGATACAGCCTCTCTTCACGCAGCGTTTGCCACACTTTAATTTTTGATACTTGCACTTCTCTAGCCACGTCTCTAGTGCTTGTTGAGGATTTCTCGTCTACGCGATTACCTCTACACGCGTGACCGTAACCGTAACCTGACACACTGACCCCGACCCAGTTCTGTCGCCGGGTTGAGCCAGTGACCTTGTACCAATTGGTGATGTCGCGGGTCGCGGCTACAGGACGGTATTAAGATATTTTTGATGTTGCAGAGCCCTTTATCTCGGTCCCTTTAAGACATTGGCGTATATGGTACTGAGAAAAATTGCTTATGTTTTCAAGATCTACACGTCGTGTAAAGGAAAACCCCAAACTTTGTGGACACCCTGTATTTATTCCCTCAACGTGCAAAGAAAATAAGGTGGGCAAATAAATGTAAATAAGAGTAGGCCGGATTGCAGGCGAGGCCTGCACATAGACCAATAATTTCAAGCTTTAACCGTAGAATACAAATTATAAAAAAGGGTGAACATTAGTCAGGGTGGATTATGCATTTATATGACGTCCTTAATAATGAATTTCTGCCCTAGATATACAAATGTTACAGATTCTTCTTGACATAATTTCCGAAATGGTAACCTCTCAAATCTTAAGGTATAATTTCATAAAATTTTAGCGCTGCATTATACAGGGTGGCCCATCCATTTGTGGACGAAATATTACTCATAAACAAATATATTTTGGGTAAATCTATTCACGGCATGTTATACGTGACATTTGAGGGCACATTTCTAAAATATTGGCAATTATACAGGGTGTCCCAATTTTGTCCTACATATCAAAGTTGTGATCTTTTAAATGTAACGTCTCAAATAAGATAAAAGAAATACTGATATAACGTACTAAGCGGTTTTGGTAATTGGCCACCGAGATGTAAGGGGTTTCGTCCAGAGAAACCGTCCACTTCGGCCACCCCTCAATCCGCCATTTTTAAATTTCGAGTGCTGAATTTCATATACAAAAAAAAAACTTACACACCAAAACGATAATGCAATTTATCTATGCAAAACGATAACTAACCACTGTTACCGTTTGCGATCGATTGCCGGTTCAATAAGAGTGATGAAAGACCGACGCGCTGTTGCCATGTGCGTTTTAAATAAATAATTTAATGAAACTTACTTACTGACTACAAATTTTGGCTAAACTTATAAAAACTTAATGCCATTTATTTGTTAATTACCCAATTTAAAAGCGCTTCAGATTAGATTATAAAAATTAGTAAGATTGTGATCATTGTAGTCTATATAAGGCACCTAAAGTATACAAAAACCTATTGACTTCCGGACCATGGGTCATATGAACTTTTTGACTTGTTTTGATCGCCTATAACCCATTTCAAAAATAACTACCGTAACGTTTACACCCTGTACAAGAAAGTCAAATAAAAGGCGTGAACTGCAGTAAAATACCCCTAAGACAAACGCAATTAGCAAAGCAATCTCGCTCTAAAATAGGAGCATAAAACATGCAGATGCACCTGCACCTCTACGTTTAATTCAGTTTGCTCTTTGTTAGGAGGACGAGAGTCAAGACTCGAGAATAAGACTGAATATTGAGATGGGACTGAACGTCGCTTCCATTTTGATGATTTTAGCATAGGTATAGATTAGGCTTCAGAGACGAAGACAGGCTGCTTTTTGTTGTGAAAATCAAACTGGAATGGGTTGAATAGGGGGTTAAACACACTACGAACTGAATCCAACCATAAAACTTTGAGTTCCTAAGGCATCTTAAGTTTCATTTCAAGCAGTATTTTAATGTTGATGTGAACCTTTGAAATGTTAAGTTTGCTAATAAAATATTTGGTTAAATACATATGTTTAACTACGAGGGTGGTCCCAGAAGTACCCGACACAACGAAGAAAACACAAAATTTTTGTAAAAAAATGTATTTATTTTTCAACATTATCTCTTTTGAGCTCTATACACTTTTCCCAGCTATGAATAAGTTCGATACCCTTTTTATAATAAGAACTGTCTTGCTCCTCGAAATAGCCGACATCACTTCTTCATCGATGGAAAATCTTTGACCACTGAGTCTGGAAACATAAAATAATCCTAGGGGGCTAAATCTGGTGAATAGGCTGCATGAGGTGGCAATTCAAACTTAAATTCGTTAATTTTGGCCATTGCAATAACGGATTTGCGAACTTGTGCATTGTCTTGATGAAACGACACTTTCATCGTAACTAAATGCTTCCGTTTTTGCTTGATTTCATCGCTCAAACGTTGCAAATAAGTTTGCATAATAGTTGATAGCTTTACCTTTTTCAAGGACTTTCAGTTATGAGTAGGTTCCACTCCATACTACCGTCCATTTCACTGTGTCCATTTATGTACACGCTATAGATTTCCATTTTAAAAACAGGCTCTAGGCACATCTTGTGCAACGTGTATCTGCCACATGTGCCTGCAACTCGTTTAAACGGATACGTACACTTAGGAGCAGGAGATCCAAGATATTAAAGATTAAAGCGTCATGAGAGCGTATCTTCTCAGGGAATTCTCTCATTAGGTTATCTTTTGCCAGCCGCGGATACAAAATTGCGTAGATAAGACGATGAATGGGATCCGGCTAGCTGGATATTAAAGGGGATACCGGGTGGTTCATCTTTAAAGTGTACTATAACAATGCAGACTGAGCGGATACTACAGCATTTTTTTCCATCGTCTGAAGAGTTCGACATCCTTTGGGCCCTTAAGTGCTGTTCCAACGGACAATCGAGTTAGTTTTGAAATAAACATAGCCTGTTTAGACGAAATTACCGTTCCCAAAAAAAAATAAACTGATTCCTAAACTGGCAGATCTATGTTCCAAAAAATTCCGAACTGACTCTGGTGCTCAACTGGATCTGGTTTTGAGAGAAAACTAAAAGTCCGAATTTGCCATCTTGTTTTCCCAAATTACTTACAGTGCGTCAATTATTTCAAATTACAGGCCGCGCACATGGAAACTTGGTAATTTAATAATAATAATATCGGCACTGGTTCTAAACTGAACTTATCTCGAGCACGCGCAGAAATTAATTAGATCTGCTTGTCGTTCAAACTCTTGGTACCTACATTACATCACTATCGCGTTATGATGAACACTCAAATTGTAACCGATTTCAAATACCATGCATTAATAATCCGTATTATCATGTTTACTGCCCGAATAACTCGTAAAATCGATAGAGCTCGCAACTGCGAATTCGGTTCGTCAGTTCGGTGTGCAATATGCAAAATACTTCACGGGGATCAATCGATAAACAAATAAATTGTGCGCTAACTAGCGCATCGTCCAATTTCCCGTCATTTACGCGTGATATAAATTGAAATGAAGCACGTATAATCAATTGCGTAATATGTGATATTTCGAGCTCGTATACTGAATTTCGGCGATATTATAGGCTGTACTAGACTAAGCCCGCAATTCACTACCGTGGAAGTGTATACTATAAGTCAACCTTCTCGCAACGAGATTGGTTGCATAGGAAGAAATGTAATGTTGAAAGTAGTGCAATAGTTACTTTGACAATGAACATGTTTATCCAACATTTTAATAATCCGGCTTTATTTATACAAGGTATAAAAAGGCGCTAAAAAGCGTTTCTCAACTTAACCCAACACATATTTGTGTAAATTTTCTAACTCCAAGGAAAACAAAAAAATAAAAGAAAAACCCGTAACGAGTCCCTATTCACGGCCATGGGCGATGAAATCAGAGATAAAATGCTTCAATCTTTTCTTGAAATTCTTTATAAAGTAGTGAGTGAACTCGGTAGGCAACGCTTTGTATAGCTTGATAGCAGTACATATGTACGACCTTTTAAATAGAGATCTTGAATGTCTCCGGTTAACTAAGATATGCTTATTCCTTGTGTCCATTTGATTAACATCTGAGTATCTGATAAATTCGGTTGACAGATATGGAGGGGCTTGCGTTGTGATTACTTTAGGGGTCAAGGTCAATACGTGCATTTTTTGTAGCTCTTCTCCCGGCTCACGATATTTATGTGACACTGTCTCAAATTTTCTCACGCCACAAGCAAATCTGAGACACGCATTTTGAATAGTCTGAAGTCTCCTTATCTCAATCGATCTTAGTAGTGAATTCTAGACCATATTAAGGAAGCGCACAACTTCAGCTTGAGACCAGTACTCATACTTTTCCTATGAGGAACTAATTGCATCAAGACACCGAGTGATGTTCGGCACAGTTGCCTGACTTTTTTTGATCTTTGGTTAATTTTGAGATTATGGTCACAAGATACGTTAGATAAATTTATTAAATCATCATTAATCAAATGTTCGGCATTTTTTAAATCTTTAATATCAAAGCCAAAGTACAATTGAGTGTCGTCAGCATAGTGTTGAATAAAATGTAAATTGAGAACTATGATGGTCCCAGAATGGAACCCTGTGGTACCGCTAGTGTAACTGGTATCTCCTCCGAGATACTTGAGCCAATCACAACCATCTGACTCCTGTCAGTGAAATAACTTAATACGAAATTAATTGCAGATTCCGAAAAACCAAATTATATGAGCTTTTCCACAAGAATAGATGGTTCCAGAGTATTAAAAGCCTTTGTATAATCAAGTAACACTAAGCATGCTAAATTTCTTGATCCACACATCTGATTGAGTCGTCAGTGATGTTGTTGTGCTGTGGTTATTCCTGAAACCCGATTGGATTTCAGGAGTGATACCATTAGAGAAGACGTAGTCAGATACCTTATGTTTCATGGCTAGTTCTAATAACTTGGAAAATGCTGGTAGTATATTTATCGGCCTCAGATGTGAAATATCAGTAGGGTTACTTATTCTAGCTAGTGGGAGAACATTTGCTTTTTTCCAACAGTTGGGGAAGTTCGACGATTCAATTGCATAGTTGATGATGAGAGTTATATTTTCAATTAGCAAATCGAATATGATTGTCAGCATACTTAGGCTGATTCCGTCAACACCCAAGGAATTACTTTTGATAATCCGGAAAAATCCCATAATATCGTAGCAACTTATTTGGGAGAATGTGAATTGTCTGGCTTGCTGGCTGGTGTTATATTTTTCCAGCAGTTGCATTTGTACTCAGACTTCAATCATTTTTTGACAGGATGAATTCCATATAGGCTTTTTTCTCCCTAATAATAGCCTTTGCAACTTCATTGCGCATTTCTTTATAGAAGATCCACTTGCCTACCGACTTATTCCGCTTGTACTTATACGCCTTATCTCTCGATTTCATCATTTCTTTTATATCATATGTTAACCATGGTGCCGGAGGCTTTGATATCATAACAGTCCGTACTGGTACACTGACGTCACGATATCATTCAGAAAATATACCATTTCGTTTGCACTTTGCACGTTGTATATCTGAACCCAAGGAACCAAATAAAGCATTTCATGGAATATTTGCTGGTCAAAATGCTTGAAAGGTATAATGTCTAACTTTGTTGCGGATTAGTGCAGTAGTAATTTCGCATGTAATGATACAGTGATCCGAGATATTGTGGGACGGTAAAACTTTAACATCTCTAGTGAAGAAAATAATATAAACATTAATAAAAAATCAACAATAGTAATTAAAACATGAATTTTATTAAAAAATGAAACACTTCTTTGAATTGTCACTGAATTATATGTAATTTCTTAATATTCAATAAGCTGGTGATGTTTCAAGGTCAAGCTGTCATCTCATACTTTGACAATATTTTCTTTTCAATATAGGTTGCTGGTTGCTGAAATTTGTTGATTGGATGTATTTGACGGATTGTTACCCTATAGGTGGAGAATAACGGACTGAATTTGAAAACCTTGGCGAGAACCACCCTTATCTTACTATAATTATGTATTGTATAAAGTATGTTTAACAGCGGCAAGATTCGTCATCGCAAGATCGAAAAAAAAACAAAATAAATACGTTGCTCGCCAAATATCACATTCGTCGACAAAATCAAATAAACAAGTTTTGTTCACGACATTCTCGGGGCGTCGTTTCAATCAACTGCGAGCGAAAACCCAACCGCATAGGTAACCTTTTCTTGGCGCCAACCCATTTTAACAAAATGCTAGCTGGACCTGCTATAAATGCGCGGATATTCAAAACCGCTGGAGTGATTATGCTTCATGGCAACGCTCGGCCTCTCGTTGCGGTAAGAACACACAGGCAACTGAACAAAGTTGACTGGGGTTTACTGGATACAGTCCTGACTTAGCACTATCAGATTTTCATCGTTTTCCAAAACTTAAGGAATTTCTTGGTGAAAAGCGCTTCGAGAATGATGTTGAAAGAAACAGCTACTAATTGATTTAACGATCAGGTGGTGCCACGATAATTCATATTTTAGTTTATGCTACAATTTACGTTAATACATAAAGTTTCTCTGACTCGATTACAAAACGGTTCTCACTTAAAAACTTGATAAAATCCTTTCTAAGGGAACGCGCGGTGCAATATCTTTTCTCCGTTTCGTTCAGACATACGACTGCATACAAATATCGGGTGCATTCTAGTGTGAAGCCTCGCGAGCTCCCCATACATACAAATTGCGGTATTTCGAAAACACAAACCGCTATTTTGTTACCTAGAGAAGAAGACATATTTTACTGGATTCAGAACGGCGGCCGTAAATACCGCAGACTGCTATATCATTTTAATGCATAGTCGTAAACGGCGAACGAAAGGAATTTTGAATTTAAAATGGAATCGCTGAACATTGTTTGGTATAACAAGCTCCGAAATGCTGAAGGAATTGTCAGTATTATCTCATAGATGGCGCTGGGATCGTCGGCCTTTTTTTTGCTCCTTTCTAATGCCTGTTTTAATTGGCGATGTTCAGGTGGAATGAGTTAATCAACGTCCAAAGATGTACAATTAGAATAGGTATTGGAGAGCCCAAACATGGCGTCAAGTAGATTAACTCTATATTTCATACGCCTCTGCATATCAAACTTCATAGACATATTTCTGCTTCCATGACAGATGTAGGGAAAACGCCTAGGGGAGACAGGGGCTGGTTGTCACATGGGTTGGTTGTCACAATCGTTAAATCTCAACAGCTCCGCAAGATGTACTTGCCTGGCGCGCTACACATCGTTTCTGCGACCGCGCAGAACACTTGTATTCAGTACGAAAGTCGTCGTTGGTAGATTAAGGTCGCACACACAAAAATAAACAAATCGCCTAACCTGAGTAAATTTTTCGTTTGCGTAAACGAAAGACTGTACATGTCCCCACAGGAAAAAAATCTAGCGACGTTAAATCGGGTGAACTAGGAGGCCAAGAAACTGCTCCACCTCTGGCAATCCAACGGTGCCCACAAACCGCTGAGCCAAATACTCACGTACTTGTACAGCAAAGTCTCTCCATCATGCTGAAACCAAATTTGCCGTCGATCGTTCAATGGAACGTTTTCAAGAAGTTCTGGAAGAACTTCCTCCAAGAAGCGCCGGTAAATAGGTCCTGTTAACCGTTCTATTAACAAATGCATCGTCTTTTTAAATTTTAACGCGTCTTAGGGCCGTAGTGTCGTAGTAACAAGTTTCCGGATATGGGTCACTATACTCAAATGTTTTCTGCTGTTACACTGACTAACCCCTAGAAGTTTGATCGCTTAGTTCTGAAGCGCCCTGTATATACACTATGGACTGTCGAAAGCTTGATTTGTTAGTCACTTTGCATAATTTGTCGATTTTCCCAAAGACGATGTTCCACTTATCTATATACCTACGTATGTAATATAAAAATAAACCGTGAAAAATCTAGTTCTTGGCTAACTTGTGTCGGAAATAAAATGTCACCTTACTGCTGTCATTTTTTGCCAATTTGCTCCTCTAATAATTTATTATATTGTATAATTACTCACCTATAGCTGGTAGTGGTTCCGAGCTTGCTGAGCACGTCGGCGCCTTTGTACGTGTTGACCAGGTCAAAGTTGACCACCACACCTCCTTCTGCATCCGCGTCTGGATCTTTCGACAGTGCGAGGCGCTCGCTGGGCAGATCCAACCCTCTGAAGGCCACGTCACACTCTAACGTGCTCTCTTCAACGCTCACCTGAAAACAGCAGATTTTTTATTTTCTTTCTTGTTTTTCTTTTCATTTGCGAACCCAATTTCAATGCGGTACGACTCTCCATCGTCCAACACAGCCATAGGCGAGGACGGATTGCACTACTATCGAAAATAGTGGCTGCGTATGATTTTTAGCCGTTTTTGTTGTTGTCGTTGAAGATTTATTTAGCATTATTGCTACAATATCAATCTTGTATAATGATTAAAATGTGTAATATTGAGCCATAGTCACGCAATTTCATTAACAATATTTCCCTATCTATAGTCTCAAAATGCCCTTTTGAAGTCTAAAAATATTGTTACAATATAATTCTTTCTCATCTATACTTCTTCTGCAGTCTTCCACCACCATTTGGATTTCCGTTTCTGAGGAAATTACACATTAACATTACCACCTTTTCTCTTTCACAAGATGGCATAATAATTACAGTTTCAACTTAACGTTTTGTCTCTTGTGCTTCTTCTTATAGGCGCCGTACTGTGACATTATAATCTAATTTTGTACATTTATATGGACTTTTCAGTCATAAATTCAAGGATGTATGTATCTCTTTAGTTAGCCATGAATTTGTTGTTGGATGAAAGTTATCAGGAAATAGAAATGTTCGGTAAAACCTTAACGCATGATGAAAATTTTATTGACGACAATAACGATAATCATCATAAATATACAGAGGAAATCGTAGCAGATCTTTAAGATGTTGTCTGTTATTGTGTAGGCGAAGCCTGACCTTTCCCTGTACAGGGTGGAAAACTAAGAATGCGAGGTGTTGTATTTGGAAAGCTATCCATCGTAGAGGCTTGCCTTAAAAAAATGGTCAAGAGAAAAACCTGCAAAATGTTTTCAAGTTCCTAAAATGGCCGCTAGGGGGCGTAACTGCAATGTCGAATCTAAAAAAGTGATGTGTCTTTGAATCCCGCTGGATTAAGATAACAAAAAGACTGATCTTCTAATTCGGGGATAATCTTAACTTTCTATGCCTGACAATTTTTGCTGTCTAAAAAGAAAGTGGTGGGGTATTTAAAGGTAAAAAAAAACACCTTACATCTTCGAAACGGCTAAGCCGATTTGAACAAACTTGGGAGACTTGGAAAGTGCCATTCGTGGGCTAAAAATGTTATAATATTTGACGTTTTGTGGCCGCTAGAGGACTTTTTCGACATCCTTTCGGAAATGGTTAATTTTCTCAAAAAAATTAAGAGCATTGGTATGATTTATCAAAAAGTAGCTAAATGATGTCTTAAAGTTTCGCGAAAACCGCATCTCGACATGTTGTTCCTAACCTAAAATTTAGGCCAAAGAAAATTCTATACGGAAACCTCTTATATTTTATTTTTTTAAAACTGGTTTTTCTGGAATTTCTTCCTATTATTGAGTTGTGCAGCTTAAATTCGGCTCTCGGTATATTACGTATTGCATTACGAATTCGGTTTTCCATATCTTCTCTGGTTGTAGGTTGAGTCTGGAACGCGATGTCCTTTAACGCTGCCCATAAACAACAATCAAGACAAGACAAGTCTCGTGATAGCAAATGCCATGGAAGCAGACTTCCCCTTCCATCTAATTGTAAAGACAAGTTTTGCGTGTCTCCAGTGGCACATCTTCCAACAATGCTATTTGATTGTCCAGAAAGTCAAGAAAGACATTGCCATTTAGGGATTGCTCGAAAAAATATGCCACAATAATTCTGCCTACTAGTATGCCACACCACACATTTAAACTAACGTCCAAAGGCAATAGTCAAAGTCTTCCTATTTCAAGGTCTGACGCGGAACGATATTATATCGGTTCATTCTGAATGTAATAAAAGAAGTTAAACTTAAACGGTGTTACGTGCTAAAACCACGCAACCTTTCCTTTTACTGTTTTGATCACTTATGAGTAATTGAATTTCTCTTTACTGATTATAGACCAAACCCTTTTGATTTTATTTTGGTAAATTTCATAGTTTATTGATTGTAGAATTTCTCACGTCTTATATCTGTCATTCTCAGCGACTCAATATTGTATCTTCTATCTGAGAAATTTCCTCATAAAATATTGTTGGTCCCTCGTAGACAGATTTGTCTCTGTCTGCGATCTGCCCAGTGGCAACCAGTACGCCACCTTGTGACTTTACACGTACTAGCAGTATAGGGATCTTTTGTTTTATCAAGATAAGGTTCTTCAAGGCCGTTCATTTAACCTTCTTTTAATGTTTACTTTTCTATCAAGATACCTTCTGTTAAAATTTGATTTACCGTCAAGTTACCTTCTTTTGAAATGTGATTTACTATCAAGACACCTTCTTTTTACTTTGGCTTTTCCGCTGTGATTTTAGTTGTGTGTTTTTTCGTTAACTTCCACATTTTGGGATATTAACGCCCCAAGCACCAGTCTATGGAGTAGTACCTCTTTAACTTGTACCTTACGTTCAGTCGTGTTGGTTAGGGTACTACCCCGTCCATTTTGTAATGGGATTTTAACCTCCAGCGGTATGTTCTCTTTTGTATACCATCGGACTACGTCCTTTAATGCTTGTCCTGAAGAAGTTTGTTCAATATCTGATTCCTTTTAGTGGAAAGCCATTGTGGAGAACCATCATTCACACTCCTCCAGCTTTTTTTTGTAGCTGCGTTGTAGCTGTTTCGCAGCCGATTTTGTTGGAAGCCATCTCTTCCCCTTTATAAAAACCCTGATGAACAGCTAACATATCATTTTAACTGTGTATTTTATAGATATTGATATATTGATTGTTGCTGACTGAAACTCTTAGTGTGTTCTTGATGTTGTTTGGCACTTTACGAATTCAAATATGGGGTAGCGCCTACATGTCGCTGTCTTCTGGCGTTATTACATTACATTAATCACGATGTTGAATTTTGAGCTGTCTTAACTTATTTTAGAACAAAAAAATAACTTTACCTTTGGTATATATTTATCCGTCCTTGCCTTGCAGAAGGAAAATTAGTTTTCTTGTAAAAGAGAATGTATTGAAATTCTAATTATATCGTCTTGTCACTTTAATATCCCACTATAAAGTAAGACAGGAAATAATTGAAATGATTTTGGAAAAAATTGGTTTTTGCTGTTTTTTGAATTTCAAAACTTTTTAAGCCGCATTTTGCTAGTGACCTAAACTATATACCGTATATACAAAATATTTTCTTACCTGTCTCTCACCGAACATTTGCTCCAAGTCGCAGCAGTGTACTTGTACTAGAATCGTCCATAGGGTTAAAATCTGGAAGGCGAGGAGACGTATGGGGTCCATGGTAAAGACTAGATTAAAAGTAATGAAAAGGGAGGATCAGTTAGCGGATTTTTGTTCATTTTGGAACAAATTATGGGGACATTCTGATGGACGTTAGGGCTTTTATTCCGTCAGTGATGGTCTTCGTTGGAGAATAATTCCTGAAACAATAATAACATAAGAGTTAATAATACTCGAAGTTATGGATGTCTTAAATATAGAAAAGTGTTTAACCCTTTTGGCGCATCAAAACTTTACTATGCTAAGTGATT
Organism: Acanthoscelides obtectus; assembly: GCA_963669975.1. Lineage (NCBI taxonomy): Eukaryota > Metazoa > Arthropoda > Insecta > Coleoptera > Chrysomelidae > Acanthoscelides > Acanthoscelides obtectus. Next base: position 92,306,218 of record CAVLJG010000008.1, on the reverse strand, counting down.
GTGGATACTCGATACTTTTCAAAGATCGATGTCCACAATTTTGCTCAAGGATGAACCTCTTTTATTAAGAGAAGGAATGTGGTACATGCATGATGGTGCTCCTCGACATTTTAGCATTCATGCTAGGGAATTTCCAAACGAAGCGTTTACAAATCACGGGATAGAACGTTGTGCAACCCATCCTGGCCTCCCAGATCCCCTGATCTAAATAGTTTAGACTATTTTTTGTTCGGGACCTCAAGACCTTGGTATATGCTACAACGGTTCAAACTGTAGAGGAAGTAAGGCAGAAGATTTTGCTTTCTTGACAAACCATAAGAAATACTTCTGGGATCTTTGAAAGGGATCCCCAATACATGAGCAAGAGAATTGAGCCTGTATTCTAGCAGAATGAGGACATTTTCAACAATTCTTGTGATAATTAGATTCAACAGTATCAGTTGTTTTTATAATACTCATGCATTGCAAGATCGCTAAAATCTCATATGGTAGTTGCAGGTGAGATGTGTTTTTGTTTAATTTTTATTCAAGTTCTTTTGGTTCTTGACATCCTTTACGATGCCTAGAGTACGGAGACCCACGATTTCGTCAACTTAGTGAGTTTGATAGGGGCCGTATAGTGGGACTTCGGTAAGCTGGACTTTCTTTTCGGGCAATTGCAGTTAGAGTGCAAAGAAGTGTAGACACTGTGGTTAGGTGTTGTCAGGCATGGCTTCGAGAAGGCCGTACGCAAAGAGCAAGGGGCACTGGACGCCGCCGTAGAACAACAGACCGTGAAGATCGCCGCCTAAGATCATTGGCCTTAAGGGACCGTTTCTCCACTACCAGGTCCATTGCAAATGAATGGTTTGCAGAACACGGAAGACCTATTGGCATGCGAAGTGTTTACCGACGAATGAGAAGTTTTGGTTTGTTTTCATACCGGCCACACTCGGTCCTCCCTTTAACTCGAGAACACCGATGTAATCGCCTTGAGAGGTGCAGACAACGGTCACTCTGGGATCAGGAATGGAACAGTATTTTCTTTAGTGACGAGTCTCGATTTTGTTTAGGCATGCACGATGGTCGTGCCAGGGTCAGAAGGCGACGTGGTGAAAGGAGGAATCCACAGTTTTTGTTGAAAGACATGTTCATCACACTGTTGGAGTTATGGTTTGGGGTGCTATAGCTTATGGTTCCAGGTCACCTTTAATCTTCATCAGAGGTAACAGGAACGCGCAGCGTTATATCCACGAAGTTCTAGAACCCCATCTTTTACCCTATCTTGACACCCTTGCAGATCCAACTTTCCAACAAGATAATGCCCGACCACATGTTGCAAGAGTCACAATAGACTTCTTTCAACATAATGATGTCACATTGTTACCATGGCCACCAAGATCTCCCGACTTATCCCCAATTGAATACGTGTGGGATATGATGGGTAGGAGATTGCTCAATTTGCAACGTCCTCCTCAGACTCTAGAAGCACTTCGAGAGGAGTTGGTGGTTGCATGGTAGGAGATACCACAGGAGGACATTGACCACCTGATCAGAAGCATGCCTAGGCGCGTTGGAGAATGCGTAGCACATCAGGGTGCATCCACACATTATTGAAGCTCAAAGGGCTTTAAAGCAGTGCAATCATTTTTATCATTTACTTATTATGCTTCATTAAGTACTTATACAAAATTTTATTAAAATAAAACCATTTAAACTAGGTGTTCGGATTTATATGTCACTTAGTATACTTGGGCTTTTGAACGTTGCTTTATCTGAAGTTGACATTCTTAATACATTTATAAGAATTACCTTCAAAATTATATCAAAATAGCACCGAGTTCATCCACGAGTATTGCACAAACTAACACTGTCACAACAAAACTGCGCTATATCCGTTTTTAATTAAACTGCTATTACAAAAACGGACTCAACTTACAACTATTATGTGTTTATTGAAATTCCAGGTAAACATTACAAAACGACCGTTAGGTGCTTGAAATAAAAACACCGTATTCCTGATAAGCTGATAACGCAATTTTCGCGGTGTAACATCACTTTCCGAAGGTCAGCGACTAAACAAATGATGTACATGTGAATCGCTAAATGAATAACGATTAAAATTACACCGTCAAGTTTTGCGTTTGCGTCATCGTTTGCCATTTTTCAGTTTGGTTGCTTTTATGGGTATCGAAGAACCTGTTTTGGTACTGTGTCGCTCCTACGCCTTTTTCGTCTAACAATCAGTGTACGGTGAGGTTTACATTCGGCATACTTTGCGATGAGGCGATGAAAAATTATGGTCCTTGAACCAGTAGCAAGAGCATAGCGTCAGGTAGATTAAATCGGTGACAAAAATTTCTAAAATGAGATATTATGTTTTTTGGATGTTATATAATCTGTAGAGGGTGGACAAATAAGCGATCGAAGTTGCACATACCTCTTTCATCTTTAAAAGCATTGCTGATACTGGAAGGTAATGTCACAGCAATAAATTTTAGATAAAAGGAACCGCATACTAGAGGCGCGTGGTTTGGTTGAGTTGTGCCCCGTGGCTGCTGATGAGGTGCAAGCCTAATTAAATTGCCAATACGGTGTGATTTTCAAAGCAGATTACATCTTAATTTGTAATATATCTTTGGGATCATCATAGCAGCCGCGGTGTTCCGGCATTTAGGCTTCTGCTTGCGCGGCTGGTTCGATATAAAAAAAATAAAAAGTAAAGCTTCCGTGCTGCGACCATGCAAGGCTATTTATTTATCAGGTGAAGTCAACTATAAAATTGGCCTTAACGTACCCAATGAAGCGACTAATCCAAAGATCGAACAACTAAAAGCTTATTGGACAGATTACTTTACTTTATGGTCTTCCCGTGTATCTTTTATCTATCCAGTCACTGATATACAGAAGGGCTCGGAAAGTAACTAAGTTGAAAAACTCTTAATGGTAAGAGTTGCTAGCTACCTACATAAAGTCAGTGGAACCATTAATTAGCATTTCTACATGAGGACAGTAAAACCGTATGCTATATTCCGGCGTCCAAAAGGGATCTGAAGGATACTGGAGACACATGAACTTGGAGCAGAACGCAAAAATAAATTTAGAACTTTACTTTGAAAATAGTAACAGTATGAAACATTTAACCATGTGACAGCTAAGAAGTCTATTTGGTTTGATTATTCTCCGATTTCTAAAACGTTTCACTTGACCCTATGAAACTAGTTTAATTAAACCAAAACGCAGTCGTTTAATCAAGTGTATTAAACTGTTTACTTGGATTGAGTATAGTTATACTTAGTATAGTTTGGCAGCGGTTAAAGGTTGAGCGGGAGGTGGTATAACGATCATTTCCCTATTTCTAGTATAATAAATTGATATTTTCGAATTTTGAAATTTTATCTAAAAGGGATTCTGGCTTTTTGTTCACGAGAACTTTGTGGACTAGAGATAGGAAATGCAATTTTCTCAATCTATCTAAACTTAGAATTAAGCCGAATAATTTGGTTACTTAGGTGTAATTAAAAAAGTATTACGAACTTTTTAATTGGACACGTTTTCTAAGCGTAGATGGCGCTAAGCTCATCAATCCCTCTTTAGCCTCTCTAACGCAAATTTTAATTGGCTATCTTTAGGTAGAATGCGTTAACGAACGGTAATACTGGAGAAAACCTCTTTTGACAGATTGTTTCACATTTCTGAGGCCCGCTTTCCAATCGCAGGTGAACAGTAATTTTACTGTTATTTAATTAGTCTTGAGTTTTAGAGTTGGCCAGAACGTCCAGCTCTCTAGGAAGATCTAACTGTTATTCCCAATTGTTCATTGTGATGTAATCGAAAAATCTGATGCGTATACTGAGAAAACGTGGACAATTAAATAGTTTTTATAAAAAAATTTCATAATAATTTGTTTAATTATTCCAAGTAACTAAATTATTCGGTCCAGTTAACCGGAATTGGAAGTGTGAAAAATTAAACTAATTTGCTTGAATATAGCAAATTTTTTGTTAAATTGTTCAATTAGTTTAGGCAATTTAGCTTATGTCGAAGATGTACATTCCTAGAACTACTTTGCTTTGGTGATCACGAAGTGAACTGGAAATCACATCATCGCTAGCGGACACCAAATTTAACAGTTTATTTTCAGAAACTATCATGTCCACGATATATTCCGAGAATTACGATTTCTTCTTGTACCGGATAAGGTTAATTTTGGAACGTTGTAGTTTTGCTCATCTCGAATGCGCTGTCTGGACTGGTTTAATTATGCTTTATTATATAAAACGGAACTGCATAAATCCAACGTGCTGACATTTCCATTTAATGTAGGTCCCAAAGGCACAGTGAAAAAAATTACAGAGCGGCACGGGTATTACGTATCTAGCAAATTGACATTTTGTGTTTTTCTTTTGATATTTTGTAGGCTTTTTGTGACTTAAAGTAGGTTCTTCTACAATACGACTTAGAACTAGCTATTGTACACTTATTGTGTAGCATTTATATCTCGTGTCCACAATTTGCACGAATAGCGACAATCTCACTTAAAATATTACCACATTTTCTATTATAAAAAGAGACTCACACAAACACGTCTACTCTATTAATATTTTTACCGGAATTTCTATTTGTTAAAAACAAATTTCTGGTTTATTATTTCCAAACTGCGCGTGGAACATTTTCAACGATTGAAAAATAATCGAGCCCCTTTTCTGAAGTTCTCGTCGCTCTGGGCAACCTCACAAGCGAAGGATAATTAATCGAAGGAACTTTTTCCTTGGACAAGTTTTTAGAAACTTTCAACCTACAAAAGTTCCGCTGCCATTGGGATCTCATTTTCAGCTTTTCGATGAACTCATTAAGGGAAAATTTCATACCCTGAGGCGGAAAGAGTTTGACCGGCGTATACAGCTGCATACAGGGTGGCCTAACGAAAAGATCGCACCTCCATTTGTGACATTTTGGGAAAAACGCTCGGAATCGTCAATTTTGATTTTTAGGGGGACACCTTTTCATCTATAACCGTACAGTACAGGGTGATCCAGTAATAAGTTATACTTTAGATTTTTAAATGGATATAATATACAGGGTGTTTAAATTTACCTTCTAATATAGTTTTTTTTAAATATCTCGAACAATATTTGATGTATAACAGTGAAAATTGGTATACAAGGGTTTTGTGGTACGACAAAACGGACCATGGGCATAGTTTTACTGTAGCCGCTAGAGGGCGCTCTCTACTGTACCTATAGTGTATTAAAATGACCGAAAATGTTTTCTTAGTGCAGTTTTTTGCTTTTTGAATAGAAAAACCGATTATTCGCACTTTTCAACATAAAAAAGCTCACTTGTGAATTTTCGTTATAGTTAGTCGTTTTCGAGATATTTCGATTTTTAAGGTTCGATGCATTTTTAATTATTTATGATAAAATAACGTCAAAAAGTCAGTATCTCGATAATTTTTAGAAGTAGGCTGTGCCTGCAAATATTTTTGAAATTGAAAGCAGAATAAGGTTAAACGTCAATTAGTTGACAGTTAGTTTTGTTGTCTGTTGAAACCTGAAACGTTTTTTTGCAATTGTGAATGCACGAAATTTAGTTTCTTTTACCTGTTTTTTTTTGTAAGTTTTATAAAAATGCCATTTTTATTCTCCAATCAAGAGTTGGCTGTTTTTTCATGAAAGGCTTTAATAGAGCATTAATGGTTCTGAAAAAAGCAATGTCTTTTTTGTGCCATTGCACTACTTGAAAAATAGTACCAGAAACTATTTCTTAGCGTAGAGTTGATCTACTTGAAGTCATTGTTCTTTTGTTTTTTACCCTTTCCCGCCAATTCAAATGAGAAGTAAAATGAATAACTGAGTTTCTTTATACATAAGCTTCATCACTTTATTTTTGTCCATTTACTCGTTTGAATGTAGTAAAATACCTCGACGCTGTCTATCCTCTGCAACCACACATTTACGTCCAACAATTTCCTCGTCTATAAAATGAAAACACGTAGCGGAAATTCACTTCGCGCTTTTCCCGCTGACACCGTTCGGAGACCCGGAGTGAAACTGACTCCGGAGACCGGATTCCCAACTCCGGACACCGGGAGAGAGTCCGGAGAGGAGACACACGCAAGCGCAATGCTGATCGTTAGTACGGTCAGTGTTTATTAGGTAGGTAGATGAAATAGCAGTTGTAGTAATATTTATTTGACTCCAAAATGCAGATACATTGCACATACATAATGATATATTTTCATAAATAGGAGATCTTTCCCATTCCGGATCGAACAATCCACCAAAGATGCTTATAATCATGATACCTAGTAAATTTACATTCTTACATTTGTTCATCAACTTGATGATACAACGCATCTGTCAAAAATGATCATAATCGTATAGTAAACTACGATGAAGGTCCACTGTATGTAAGAATTTTCAGATACGTCATTTTCAATTTGACGACAGACCATGACGGTGTTCACATTTTTCAAATATTCTTCAAGAAGCGTTATCAGCGCCAGCTCCAACTATCATAAGTACTATGTTTGTATGCCTATTTTAAAGTCAAAACCAGCAAATGTAAAAGATTCATGTCGCACCCTTCAACACGGTACGTGATCGTCGTTAGACTTGGCAACCCTGCGAGTGACAGATAGACAACCCCGCCAGTGAAAAAGGCAATCAAACAATAAACATTAACAGTTTTTATGATTTCGACCCTTAGTGCAGTAAAAAGACGTTATTGTGGCGGTAAAATAAATGAGGATGGTTAAAAAATAAGAGGTACTAGATATCTAAAATAACTAAACTATATCTTCTAAAACAAGAGACCTCTTCAGCCACAACCAGCAGTAGCTGAGTAGCATGCCTTTTTGAATAACGTTATGTCCCACTTTATTCCCCGCTGTTCCCGTTTGATATGCTGTCCGCGTCCCCTTCGAAAGGCGTGTTTTTCTTAGACGAAACATTTCTGTTCTTGCAATTAGAACGTCCAAGGATGCTTCTTCACCTACCAAGAATATTAAGTCTTCTCTTTCGCGTCCTTTCCGCAGCCTCCGACAAGAAGCTAGCTACTGATCGCAAGATGGGTTTTGTAACTATACGACGTGTCTCAAAATAAGTGGTCGTTCTCTCGGATATAGCCTGTGATTCGTTTAAAGGTACTTTTATGAAAATATATATGATAACTGTCAACGGTACAGAGCTGTGGGCGGATTGCGTAAACATTAATATTTGAGGGTCACTTGGACCAATGGGGAAGGACCTTATCGAAAAGCAATTTGACGGAAAGTGTAGAAAGCTCTCTGAATATCCCTGATTTCTATTGAAATATTGAATAAAATCGTGAAAAAGCGATTATATTATATACAAGAACACTTTTTGATTCCAACATGTTGCTTTTGTACATAGAAAACAGGACAACTTTCACGCATTTTGATTTCTCTTATAAATTTACATTTGCCAATCCGTTATCCCCTTAGCCAATGGGAATGCTGCAATAGCTGTTAAATTTAGTAGCAGGTTTGGACGTTTGTTAATGCATGGCAATCTCGAATTTGTTAAGTTCAATATACTGAGTATTGTTATCATTATAGCTACATACCTGTTGAATAGTGCGGATTTGTCCGTATTTTGCAAGAAAATAGAATATAAAATACATTCTAACCAATTCCATATTTCTCTACATCATAATAGCAATCATTTATTAATTTAAGGGTTAATGAATTTCTCCAAAGCAGTAAAAACATTATGTCCCCTAGATCCTGAAACACATAGTATTTGTAAGAGGTGTCAATCGCTACACCTCCGTGATGAAATGCAACACCTAACAAAAATATGAGTGGAAAGCCTTTTTCATGTAAGGGTTTGAAAGTGAAAGTTTGCAAATGTAGGATAAACTATAAACACTCAGTGGGTGATGTTAAGTTAATATATATGGATATATATTAATATATATGGATTAAAAAAGTTGCAATAAACATGGAGAACGCTTCAGCTAAACTGAAAAGGATGGATTTAACGCCAAGCATTTTTTTAATATTTTGGCTCTGTTTTATATAATCTCATAATATTTAATAAACTGAGACCATTTCATTTGCAGGCTATCACTTCATATTCCATAGTGTATTCTTTTGAATACTTTGATGCTATTTGCTGCCAAAAATTAGACGGAGAGATCTTGAAGCTGATTGGGTATATTTGACCAATTGGCTATTGGTCGACTATGGAAACTCTTACAGCTGGTCCTGTAGTATAACGAATATAACTGGAGAAACAGTATTGTGCGATTATTTTTTTAAGCAGCCGGGGACAACTTCCGTCCGCCTGGCATTATTTACTTGAGGAAATGGTACTTAAACTAGGTGAGATTTTTTATTCTACAAAGTCTCTTCGTTTTCGGAGAAGACTGATGAATGTAGATGCGTTATTTCACTCCTGAATATCTACAGCCCTAATGTTGACACGCTATATGCTCATTTATATTCAATACATTATATTGCTCGGGTAATCACAATTGTCACATCGTCCAGGCTTCTTTGACCTTTTCCCAAGCTGTTCACGTAAATTCGCCACGTGGATCGCGCTAGAGAAAGAGATAGGGAGAGAGAGCAGCGGCTAATGCACTTTACATACAAAAAGTCTTTAGCGCTAATACGTGACATACTTCTATGTGCGAATTTTATAAATATGCTGCGACCAAAATATTGTGATACACCCTCTAAATAAAGCACACACTATTAAAGACAAGTATAACGTGGACATTTTCTATAAAATGCATCTATTGGTCCCCCCCCAAAATGCTGTCTACTAAACAGTTGGACGATTCTACTTCGCAAAGATTTCTAATAGCAACTCCGAATGCTATTCTCTGATGTACCTTGTACGCTAAAAACATTGCTTTTGTTTTTGAATCCCCTCTTGGAATTCGACAAATTAAGCGGCAACTGACGACGGCGAATCGATAGAAGTTTCCGATAAACGGTCGGCCAGTTCGCTATTAATCCAACTGAAAATGGAGTTCCGCACGAGAAACTTCCTGTTGCTGCCGGTGAAACTTCACTGACTTTGTTGGACAGCAGTTACACGCCCTCTAGACGTTTGTTTGTACTCGTATATTTATACAGGCTGTGTTCAAAGTTGAGTCATTTATTTTACAGTTTGCAGAACTCGTCAACGGAAGTTGACATACCAAAAATCACCTATATATGAGTTGCATAACAAAAAAGCTAGTTTGCATTATTAAAAATGATTTCCGGTGCGCTGTTGAAGTGCTTCCAGAGTATTTACTGATCCATTACGATACACCAACTCTTTCAAATAGCCCCACAGAAAAAAATCGCAAGGCGTTAAATCTGGGGAGCTAGCAGGCCAAGAAATGGGTCAATCGATGCGGAAACTCATCATTTAGATGCTCATGAACTTCTCGTCTAAAACGAGGTGAAGTCTCATCGTGTAGGAACAACATAATCCTGTCTGGGATGATCTTCAGGTTGTAACGCTTGTAGCCGTTGATAATGATAACGATCATACTGTTCTTGTCGTATTAATAATCTTCAACCTTAGCTGCTATGGCTTTAGTACTCATTGTTGTGTCTTCCTCAATAATTTGTAAAATTTCAGGTTGAGCAGGTCTCTTCGTCGTTCATTTAAATATCCTGTATCAATAAGTCTGATAACTAAATTTACAAACTTCCTTGGGGCCGGATGGTTTCTTAAAGGAGTGTGTCACTAACCAAATCTGAAGTGTATTGTTGTGAACATCTGCTAGCGACTATATGGTTAAGTGTAAGATGTGACTTCGAAGTTGAGTCATTTATTTTAACAGTGAGTAGATCTGATCAAAAGAAATGTTTTTTTCCTTTACCATTTTTCTGGTACAATTAAAGTAACAAAGTTATAGCCCTTTGGAAGTTTGAGTTTGGAAACAAAAAAGCGAAAGAATTTGGAATGATGTTTTTACAATTATTTTATTCAGTTGTATACAGTCAGTGTCAGTCGGTAACGCGTGAGTGAATAGTGGTGTCTGTTGCGTGGCTCAAACGAAATAAAAAATGGCACATGTTTATACGGATCGGTTTCCCAATCGAGTGCAATCAACCCCTCGTGCCTTTGTTAATGTAGTACAACGGGCTCGTGAATCAGGTGACTTAAGACCTCACAGGGGACGGCATGCCGGTGCTCCAAGACCTCACGATCAAATACAGGTCCGCACTGAAATACTTGTCGGGAGGATACTTTATAAAACAAGGTGAATTTTTTTTATTTTATCTTCCTTCTACAATCATTATCTGAAAATTAATGACTCACCCTGTATATTATTATTATTAATTTACTCTGGCAACGAGTTTATGTAAACGTCAAAGATGCGAGACGGTATTTCGCATGGAATACTACTAATATTATAAGGAAGAATGTAACGAAAAGCTGTATTAAACGGTAAAAAGAACATCCTAGATCAAGCCCAACATTTCTCTGGAAAAATTGTTTAGAATTTACATGCGGAATACTCCGTAATGCATTTCTAATTCCAAGTTCTCTCTGATTGGAATTCAAATGAATAATCATGGTACAGTGAACAAATGGCAGACACAGAAAGCGAAAACCTGGCTGATCAGATTAGCATGTAAATCATAAACAAGTCGTAAACGAAGTTATTCTGGCGGAGCGAATTTAGCCGCAGACGAAGGTAAACGAAGTTAGCAAAGCTGAATTCACCGAGGCTCTGTGCTGACAATGTGGTAGCCTGTGGTGTGTTTAACAACTCTGATTTAAATGAATCGAAATTATACAGGGTGTTCGGTGCATCGCTTGCCAAATTGAAATGGCGAACAGTGGAGGTCTTTTTCTATCACCCCAGGTCCCTCAAACAGTTTTTGGCCCAACGGCATTAGTCATGTAGATTTTTTAATATTTTTTTCAGTAACAACTCGCTCGCCACTGATTCCAACACACTTATCGACGCTTAAGGCCGATTTACATTTCAATAAGTACAGTGGCGAGTTAAGAAATCAGTCAGTTAACTATTAAGTATTAAGCGGCGTCCAAACGTACGCGAGTTAAGTAGTCATAAGTTGCCGATCCAAGTATAGGGCTAGTCGCGCCTTCGGTTGTTTTTCTTTTTCGAAACGGGAAATCCAGAAAATGGACGTCGAATTATTTACTACCAATGTGCGTGCTATAATAAGAAAAATAGTATCAATACTTTTACAACACATTGAAAATGAAATAGTAATAGAAATGAATAGAACCCCACAAATCTTGAAGTGGGCCAACTGAAGTGGGAAGCGGCTGGTACGTCAGTGAGGTTTGCAATAAATAACCTTGTATCAAATAATGACAAAGCTGATTTAATAATATTTAGAACAAAGCAATCACAGATTGATATACCACAAAATATCATACTTTCTGACAGTAAGTAAGTCAGCAAACTAGAGTGTTAGGAATACATTGAGATGAATTTCTGCCATGGACTCCACACATAAATAAAACTGCTTTGAATCTGAGCAGCACCAGCTATGGAGTAAGAGATATATAGATTCAAAATGTTGAAAGATTGTGTATTGTGAAAATTTTGAATGGATTCTACGTTATGGAACAATACTGTTTAGAGGCAGCTCAGAACTGCAAAAAAAGATTTGTTATTCAAAAAAGGACCATCAAATATATATTTAATAGAACATGTATAGGCGTATTTAAGTGTATGGGTTTGATTACACTATATGCACGTTACATTTTTGGTTGTGAAAAATAGTAAACATTTTTCCACGCAAAATGATCACACTTACGCGGTACAAGAGCTCTGAACTTTTGCTACCTCAGCCTACGCTGACAGTAACTGAAAAAATGCCTTTTACATATGCGCAAAGTTGTATAATAATCTACCTAATCAATTGAAAGCGATGGAAGGTACAGAACCTCACAAAACACCTGAAACGGGTTTCAATTATTTCTGAATACATGAATGTTTCGTTTTAGTGTTTGGTCGGGTATGACGTTAGTTCCACATCTATGTCATTTGTACATACGTATTTGTGATTCTAGATTTGGAATAAATATTGTTATTATTATCTTCTATATTTTTTTCTCCAATATACTTCTCCAATAGAACTACTTCTGATTTAGTTGGTGGTTTCCTAACTTCATTATTGTTACCATACACTTGGCGACAGAAACGTTTCGCGTCTTGATTGAACAATCTGTTCTGGTGGTAGTAATTGCTTCTTTTTCTGTATTTTCCTAGACTTTGTGATTTTTGCAAGAGCTGCAGTCTTCAAGTGCTTCCTTACGCAGGTCATCCCCTCAAATATTGAACTTTTTCCTAGCCTTTGCGCGAAGAGTCGCCTTTGTTGTATTCGTGTAGCGACGAAGCAAGATTTTATGATGAGCTTCTATCTTACTTTTGAGTCTAACTTTATTATTATTATTCTTATTAAACTGATTCACAGCCGTCCCTGGGTTAAGAACGCCGGCACATCGGTTTTGAAACGTTGAAGATGTTAGAAACGTCTTGTTCTAGTTGCCGCCTAAAACTCTACGGACTACACTGGTTATTTTTTTCCAGGCGGCTGTATATCTTTTCCGATATGATGGACGTGAATATTTTATATATTGTAGGAAGGCAGGTGATCGGCCTATATTTGGATGGATCTTCTGAAGACACCTTCGTTTTTGGTAACAAATAAGTGATACCACTGGTCATGAATGGTGGTAGTTCTTCATGACGATGAATGACCTTGAATCGTTTATACCAGAAATCTTGTATTTTATCCTGTCCAGGTGCCTTCCAATTCACGGTCTTGCTTATAGCCTTGGTTACTTGGTCGGTTGTTACTTCCCATTCCAACATACTGTAGTCTGAAGGTTAGATGTGGACCTCTTCTCGTCGAACAGCCATCTGGTATTGCTGTGAATCATCAGATTGATTCCCAAAACGTTTTCTTGGCCTCTGGTGTGGGGACCTTATTTTATTGCAGGGTTTGAGGCTCGTGATATTCAGACTTTAAATTTTTATAAAAGCTCCTTTCACTCCTGCTAAACTGACTATTGTGTTGACGTCTGGTGTTACTTTCCTTAACCGCGTGACCGGGACATTTTTGACTTGTGTGTCCGTGGAGATTTTCCGCTTGTTCAGTGTTAGCACCGTTGCTGCTCCACTATAAATAAGGCTGTGCAGATTTTCGATGGGTATATCGGTTGTTATTTTGGAATCCAGAATTTTGTTGATTTCGCTCAGTATAGATTTTGCCTTGTCATGGGATTTCAATCTTCAGCGTGTGACACATTACGGAGAACCACCATACACTCCAGCTTTGCTTGTAGCTGTTTTGCACTTAGCAAAAAGAACCTGATGTGAACAGATTGTTTTTATGGCCGTACCGTAAATTTTGGAGACAGAGGCAAGCAACCTTGTGAAGTGCCCACTGCTGGCCTGTTTTTCATCTCGACCTGAGCACTAGTGAGACACATCTCGGCTGAACCTAGCCGTAACTAGGAGAACCCAGATAAGTTTAGGCGAAAAAATAACTGTAAAGCATGTACCATGGTAAACGTCTCGGTCATGTAATTTTATTGTGCGATATTTTATTTCTTTGTTGAGGCAATAATAATTAAAGCAAAAAAGAGGAGTTCCACCACATTTTCCTCTTATTCATAAAAAGGCGTGGCACATTATTATTATTAACATTAATAATATATTGTAACTATTATTACAGAACTAAAATTTTGTTATTTCTTTTTTGCTCAAATTACCTCAGTTTTCATGATATATGTATTCGTATGATGGCAGCTCCGAGCTATTTTAAAATTTCAGGAAGCTAATTAATTTTGCCACAGCAACCGTCGAACCGATATTAAAAGAGAGCGAATAAATACCTATTCCGTTTCATTCTGTGGAAAACCTGCACCAAAATATCATTTGCTTTATGTACAGTGCAGTTTCTATACTTACCCTGAAGCGTTAAATTCAGCAGCTCTCTACAGGATATTATCTTTCTCTGCAAACCGCTTTTTAGATTATATCGTAGAAATTCACACCTACCGCACTCAACATTCAAGTTAATGAAATTTCTGACTATACAGAAGGTTACAGGGCTGTTACAGTCGCGATTCATAATATCACAATAGCCGAGACTTTATAGTGCAAAGTCCTGATGCCGATTTTAAAATTTTGTTAGTTGGCCCTTGATCTCTTAATTTTAAATGAAATATCTTCCTTTTGTTGATATTCCCGATGAGTAAATCCAGTTATTTGCATCGGCAACTTGCTTTTACGGCGAGTTATAATTTGATTTGGATCACGATTTTAATTAAAAAAGATCAATTGATTAAAGTCTTCATAACCGCGCCAGAGGTCCAGCCTAGACCATGCTGATGAGTGTCCAAATAGCAAGAAACAGCTGTCCATTGTTGACTGCCTGTGATCGAATGGAATAGGGAATAGGGTAACGTTTCATACAAGAATCAAGCTTCTAACGGCACTCCTGGGCCAAATCAGATCTAGTTGTTTAAGTATATTTCATAAATCAGTGTCGAAAGTTTCTCTTAACCATTTTAACATTATTCGTGATTCAGTGACTGAATTTTTCCTCCCCGACAATTTTATCCGTGCGAAACAAGACCTTGGAGCTCCTTATTTAATAATACTCCACTTTATATTCGAAACACGTGGACATTTTTCTCTCCAGATTTCGGGTAAATTACTTATATTTGTCTCCTCCGGAACTCTGACAATTTGTCTCGAACAATTTGGAAATATTATTTCGTTTTCACGGAAATATCACGAATACATATTCGAGTTCTATGACTGTTAGCTGACTTCTCTCAAAACTTGAAAGCAAAAATGGGTCAAGAGGCTAAACATTCCTACACGACCAGAATGTATACCGCCTAGGTAGCACAAGCAGGTGGAAATGACGTTATAAACGTGTCAAAAAGTAACGAGAACTCACGTGTAAAAGTAACGTGAAAATGACCTAATAATGTCACATACCGATGACGACATATGACGGACGTCAATAATCCGTCGCTTGCTGGACGTGAAGATGACGTCTATTATTCATAGTGAATAACCAGTTTTAGCTTCTCTACTTACTGACTACAAATTTTGGCTTAACGTATAAAAACCTAATGCCATTTATTTATTGATTATCCGATTTAAAAACGTTTTAGATTAGATTATAAAAATTAGTAAGGTTGTGGTGATTGTGGTCGATATGAGGCACTTAAAGTTGTAAACTATAAAACCATTCAGATAAAAATCTATTGACTTTTGGAGCATGGGTCATATGAACTTTTTGACTTGTTTACACCCTGTATAAGTATCATATTTGTAAAAAGAAAAGAAAATACTGGGTACACCCTTATGTGAGTGCCCGTGCATTAAAAGGAGGATTTGTTCGTGATCTTTCAGATCCGAGAAATGATGAAGAGAAGCTTTTCAATTATTTTAGAATGAATTCCAAATTGTTTGACGAATTACACGATGTCTCCTCACCTCTTCAACCAATATTTCAGTGTCTAATTTCAACGTCCGTCATTTTCAACGCACTGCCTTCCGTCGCTCGTGTGCACTCAATGATATTTAATCTAATGTACCGCTTCGCCAACGGTGGTGCGTTACCTTCGAACGTTCGACGTCGACATCCCGTGTGAATTTACGGCAATGCATTTCCGAGAGGTGCGTATTTTGCACGTTTTGTCCCATTCCAGTTCGTCGTACCCTCGAGAAGCCCTTATATCGCAGACGCACGACATTTTTGGCCTCCATGCTCACTCCATACTGAGACGTCGCATTGTGGCCTGGATCCTCTTTGTATGCTGGCTGAAGAGAGCGTCGAGCCTCCCGAGGAGTGATTTATCAATATCCTGCTGCCAGACGAGAGCCTCCGCTATTTTAATTTACAAAAGAGGGTTGAGTGACACCTACATCTTGCGGATCTCGTTCATACCGCACATCTGTTACGTTTCTTTCGCTTGTTTGACACTTCATCCGTTATAGGGCTTGCGGTGGGATTTATACGTTATCGTAATGGAGATTTTTTTAGGAAATACGTGGTATTAGGTTGGAGCATCGAATTCTAACCTGTGCTATGCTTGACTTCAATACAAAATCACACTCCCTCTCGTTTTCTACTCTCCCGGTTTTCTATCGATTCGAAAATGCTGTATTCTTGAAAGGACTCGATAGAAAGGAGAAAGGAACAGGGTGGCCGGGTTTGTGGAGATGTGTTTAACCAATCAAAGTGGCAGTCAAAAATTAACCAAAAATTTTGGTCAATACTACAAATGTGAAGAATTTCAAATATCGTCGCATTACCAACGAGTGCCAAAACCTGCAGTACGCCTTGTCTTTCGACCATAACTTTTTGGCTATTGGTCGGATCGTTTCACGAGTCTAATTTTGCAGATCTCATGAATCCCTAGAAATCGTATATGGAAACTTTTTTTTTCGTTTCTGTCAACACTTTCGAGTAGATCCTAAAACACACGTTTTCTCATTCTTTGTTGTCAAATAAAAGATTTTCTCATTTCATGAGTTCATGTTTAAATACCCCCTTGAACAACTTGCCCCAATAAAACCGGACTTTACAGTTATTTCGGGCAAATTTGCTAATATGACTAGACTAATATCTATAAAAACGTACACGCGTACAATTCCTATAGATTTCAAAAATGGTGAAAGTTCTGTGGACGGTTTAACGTCGCTTGCCCCTTTTTTAAAACAGCTTGTCAGGAGTAGTATTCTGAATACTTTTCGTACGATTGTTTCATGTTGTCTATAGAGATGACTGAAAAACAATGTAATCAGTTTTGTCAAAAAATCCATTTTTAGATAATAATTAAGCCCTTCAAAATACTTATTTTTTCATCTAAACCTTCTAGCGATCATGTTAAAAACAGGTTTAATGTTAAGATGATGCTATCGTCACCGTCACATTGCCATAGGTTTATTTGACGCTAACTTGACATCAATGAAGACACTGTATGAGGAAAAGGCAAACCGGCTATGGTATATCAAATATAACGTTTCATTTCCCTCGCTGTAGTTCGTGGAATTGAACTCAAAATCTATACAAATCATATGATTGAAGAATCACATTACTGTGTGTCGTAAAAAGAACATTTCTCTGTATCAAATACACATAAGTAAGGCACATAAAGTCTTTCGACGATTCGCTTCGAAAATACCGTTGAAAAACTGATGAAATGAGCGATAACTTAGGAGTATTATGAAAAATCGTCCAGTAGGTCACAGAAAACCGGTTAGATGTTGTAAATATTGACGTTCGTCCTGAAAAAGAGCTCAACTTGTATCTCGGTAGTTATTCTTTCGGAAATGTCTCGAGTTTCCGTAGAAGTTTCGAAAGTTTCTTCTGCTAACTTTATGAATGTAGCTAGAGTTGCGACTTGCTTTTCGCTAATTGGAACTACAGACTGAAAGATTTCGGAGGAACGGCTGGTGATTAAATCCTTTGCCGTCTTAAGTGGCATTGGCTAGAGTACAGTATCGTATTCTGCGCTTTCCTACTTATAATAATGGCACAGCGTACAAGCCCTCCTCATTCATTTTTGTGTTCAAAATGCCTTTTAGAAAGCCTTCCTATTATTGTTTGAACGGGTTAAATACGCAAGCTTAGATTTGGCGAGAATAAACTGACTATATTTTAGTACAAAAGTAGCTATTAAACATCTCAAAAAGGTTGACTATGTACTTCCTATTGCACAAGTTAAGCCTTCTTAGGAAAAAGTTAGCTACGAACATGTATGATCGTTATCGAGAATCGCTACCGCAACCCACATCAGTGCGGAAGCGATTGCCGATCGCCATGTACGACCACCGACGACGACGCTTATCCATCGGGGGTCGACGTCGCACTTATCGACACCCGACTGAAGTAGATATATGCAAGTTTTAAGGGTAAATGTGCGGCGATATCTATAATGTGAAATATGTCTAATATGTGCGTAGAATTACTGGGGCTGGAGACGTGCATATACGAGCCCTGTCTCAGTGAAGATGGATCAACTGTCAAAACCACGTTTTTTTATAAAATTAATCATATTAGCGGAAACGGATTGAAACCTATAATGTATTTCTGATGTTATACGAAATTTAATAAAAATTAACGAAACGAAATAGTAGCAAATTACCACTGCGTTACATCACCTTTCCGCCGATTACTGCTTCCATTCTTCGTGACATAATGTCAACTAATGTTTGGCATTCATCGGGTGTAAAACTGTTCCAAATTTGTTGGAGACGGGTTTGCAATTCTGGAACGGTTGTGGTGGGATTCGATCGGAGCTTTTTCTTCATGATATACCGCAAGGTTTCAATCGGCGATAGATCTGTACTTCTCGCTGTTCATTTTAACTCACTTAGCCGTATGGCAATCGGAACCATCTTGTTGTAAGATGCATTCAATATTGTTTAAACGAATTTATTCAATTTGGGGTATTAAGTTATTTTGAATAAGATTAATGTACTTATCAGCATTCATAATACCTTCCACATAGTGTAAGTTTCGCACTCTACGGTGACATGGATCCCCAAATCATAACAGAAACTCAACTTTTTTAAGACAGTCATTCAGACACACTTCTTTAGTTCTTACTATCACCAACGGATACTTCAAATCTGGCTTCATCACACCAAATCATGGAGTTCCATCGGTTCGGAGACTATGATGTGTTCTTTATGTATATATATAGATGAAGAAATGCAGCTTCCGCCTTTTGTTGGGTACTTCGACAAAATTCAAGCAAACTTTATTAATCTCTAGCTTTCAATGGACTTTGCCATCTTCATCAGGAGCTGCAATATCTGAGATGTTTGCTAAATGTTATTAACGTTTTGGTTGAGAGAAACACCCAGTAACCTGGTGAATGCTGGATACATGGTACATCCGTCAAAATTAGGGAAAAAAGGGGGAGGGGAAAAAGTTTACACACGAAATCCACACCCCTCCATCTTCGTTTCCTCAGATTACACCCGTATCCGGATGTGTGGGCATGTGTTTCTACTTTTGTAGTTGCATATGTGCATACATGATGAAGCCAAGCAGTAGAAATACGTATCGCTCGGGTTACCTATCCTATTTTCAGCTCGAATCCGCTTTACTCTTTTTTGCAGATTTTGCCCATTATTTTCCTACTTTTTGTTATATACATTTCTCCGCATGATCATTTTCTCTTTATATATATTCTAAGTGACATATAAATCCGAACACCCAGTTTAAATGGTTTTATTTTAATAAAAGTTGGTGAATGTATTTATCTTACTGTAAATAACAAGTGAAAAAATGTTCAGCCTTATCAGTTGGACATTCCGGTTTTTATACTGCTTTTTTTTTAATTCACTAACGCTCTAAAAATGAATATTTCAGCCGCAGTAAAGAATCAACGTTGGCGGATTTCGGTTCTTGACATCCTTTACGATCGGTTACGATGCCTAGAGTACGGAGACCTGTACGATTTCGTCAACTTAGTGAGTTTGATAGGGGCCGTATAGTCGGACTTCGGGAAGCTGGACTTTCTTTTCGGGCAATTGCAGTTAGAGTGCAAAGAAGTGTAGACACTGTGGTCAGGTGTTGTCAGGCATGGCTTCGAGAAGGCCGTACGCAAAGAGCAAGGGGCACTCGACGCCGCCGTAGAACAACAGACCGTGAAGATCGCCGCCTGAGATTATTGGCCTTAAGGGACCGTTTCTCCACTACCAGGTCCATTGCAAATGAATGGTTTGCAGAACACGGAAGACATGTTGGCAAGCGAATGAGAAGTTTTGGCTTGTTTTCATACCGGCCACACTGGGTTCTCCCTTTAACTCGAGAACACCGACGTAATCGTCTTGAGTGGTGCAGACAACGGTCACTCTGGGATCAGGAATGGAACAGCCTTTAGTGACGAGTCTCGATTTTGTTTAGGCATGCACGATGGTCGTGCCAGGGTTAGAAGGCGACGTGGTGAAAGGAGGAATCCACAGTTTTCTGTTGAAAGACATGTTTGGGTTGCTATAGCTTATGGTTCCAGGTCACCTTTAATCTTCAACAGAGGTAACATGAACGCGCAGCGTTATATCCACGAAGTTCTAGAACCCCATCTTTTACCCTATCTTGACACCCTTGCAGATCCAACTTTCCAACAAGATAATGCCCGACCACATGTTGCAAGAGTCACAATAATTTACTTATTATGCTTCATCAAGTACTTATACAAAATTTTATTAAAATAAAACCATTTAAACTGGGTGTTTGGATTTATATGTCACTTAGTATATTTGTAATGTTATACTATTATCCAATCTTGATTTACCTATATTCTACTCAATTAATTTATATTTTTATGTTGAAACTCTGCATTTTAGTGGTTGGTATATATTTTTTTGGATGGACATTTTACGGGTAGAATAGCTTATGCTAATTTTGATGATGAGCTGTTGGGTTTTATGCGAGCGATTCATTGTACAGTCGTCCGACGTTTTGATAGTTAATTTACGGTCTAGAGTTACAAGGTATTGATAAGTAATACACTAAAAATTCGGCAAGTCTTTAACGATGAATGGCTTCTTGCTATCGTACAATCTGACCGTACTATAAACATCACACTGGCATGGCGCCTAGCCTACTTGTCAGCCCACCACAAACTATCCGACTGTTGGGAGATGATGGACGACCTCCAACCAAGTATCGTCGCTCGTCGTTTCCCGGTCAACGTTAGAGAATAAAAAAACAAAAGAGCTTCGTATCGGCGTCGCGATGCCAACAAAACATCGACGCCAAGCCCGCTAGATGATAATATATGTATGTATGTTATATCCGCGAGCGCCGAGATATTCAAACTCGAGGGATAGAATAGACGCGACTAGATATAATGTTGCAGCCAGAGTTATATTTCTTTAAGGCTTCCTTTACTCGTGTTTTTGGATGGTAGAATTGTGATCGAAACTGACATTTAAGCTGCGTCTATACCGTCGTGTAAGCGGGGAGACTACAGTTCTTGGAAAAAGTGGCGTGAAGTCGGTTGCCTCTGCACTTCTCCCGCAACGTTGTCGTCAGTTAATAGAGGATTTTGTTTGCCACAACTTGGCCTTTACGTCGAAAAGGCCATCTGGGGCAACGTTGCTATGACTAGCCTCGCCACTTGCCAAGCATTCTCCGATAGGTGTTAAAACTATTTTCCAATATATATATACATCTTAAAACAAAATGGATGTGTATATCATATTTTGTTACGAATTACTTACAAACACGAAATGTTTGAATTTGTTTAGAAGAAAAAACGTAACCCATCCTTTTTTGCATAAGAATAACATTTGCGATTCATATCGGCGGGGTAAACTGGAGTACTTTGCTATAAAATGCCCTTTGAACTAACCCTGTATATTGCTCAATGGTGATGGCCGGAAAACAGGTGTTTTGGGATAAACAATTAGAAACTTTCAAAAACTACTTGACCAATCTACTCCCATTTTGTTGTGGTTATTGAGAAGTACGAATCCTACGAATTTGAGGAATTTAAAATATCTGCGTCGCATACCAACATTTTCGATTGAATCCCAAAAAACACGTTTTCTCGTTCTTTGTCGTCGAATAAGAAGTTTTTCCACAAAAATTGGTGCACCCATTTTATGCGTCCGTGTTTTTAATACCCCCTTGAATAACTTGCAGCAACGAAACCAGACTTTACAATTATTTCTCAAACCAGGGGTATTTTCGTCTAATATGATTATACCAGGGATTAGACTATGAAAAAGAATCTGAGGAATAAGCGCTCAAGAAACCGAATGCCGAAATTGACATAATTAAATATTCAAGTATGACAAGCGCTTCGTGTTCGCGAATGATGAAAATACGAAAAACCGGATATGTAATGCAATACGTAACATACCGAGAGCCGAAATTGAAGCTACAGTTTTGTCTACCCAGAAGAGGTTTCAGGAATGCATAGAGCGTAATAGTCAGCATTTCGAGCATTTACGGGGCATTAAATCATCCCTTTTAAATCGGTCGGAGAAATTGGTTTAAAAAATAAGAATTCAGTATGAAACCTTCTCTGGCGTAAATTTTAGATTAGGAACAAGATGCCGAGATGTGGTTTTCGCGAGATTATTTAGACATCATCCACCTACTCTTTCATCAGTAAAAGATCAAAGCAACGTATTTTTTTTTTTTTTTTGAGATTACCATTTCTGCCGGAATGTCGAAAGAAGCCCTCTAGCGGCCACATGTGAAACTATCAAACCTTCAGATACTATAATTTGTAGCCCAAGAATAACACTTTTCAACTAGCCCAAGTTTGTTAAAATCGGCTCAGCGGTTTCGAAGATACAGGGTGTTCTTTACGGAAACCTTTGAATACCCATCACTTCAGTTTTAGAGATACAGCAAGAATTGTCAAACAGAAAAGGTTCAGATTATCATCGAACTCAAAGATCAGGTATTTTTTGTGTTAGGTTAATATGGCGGAATGTTTACCGTTCGCCCCCTAGCGGGCGTTTGAGAAACTTGAAAATATTTTCCAGGTCTTTATCTTGGCCGATTAGATACAGTTCCTCGCGTTCTTATTTGGCCACCCTGTAGAATATAACATCGAAAAACATGTCTCATTCTCAATCGTTTTCGCGATTACAATACTTCCTCGCCACCAGTCGTGCAAGTAAAAGGAAATGAAACGTTTTTTTACAACCCTATCCTATCTCTGCATCTCCGAACACGTGCCACCCTTCTGGCGATCCGTCGGCATTCTTTGGAGAACACGTGTCATCTGCGCACGTGTAAACGAGTAAAAACGTACGTGCTGGTGACAGTGTCACCATCCACGGCACAAGAACCGTATCCGTTCATAATAATCTGTTCGGATATACAAGACGTTGATGTCGTATTGCACCAGGTGGATACACATACTATTAGATAGCTGCCGGGGGTAGGGTGTGTTATTTTTCATTATAAATCGAGTGATTTATTTGTACTTCAGTGATTAATATTTGCTTTTGTTTTACTTTCAAATTTCTCGTATCACTTGGATCCAAAATAAAGTTATAGATCTCCATGTTTTCCTTGCCAAATGAAGACAGCTCTGGCGGTCTCGCTTTACGCATTCGAGGCGATGAGCGAGGCTTACATACCAAAACAAGAGATAACTTCATATTCGGTTATCGCTGGACGTCTTTTAGGGGCAAGGGTGCCTACCCCAGGCAGTCCTAGGCTTTGATGGTTCTGCGTGGCGCCTTCTTAACCCTGGAATGGTTACATGAACGTTTCATACGTCGGTGGTTACATGGGGTTCTCGGATACCCCGTCAGAAAAACATCAATAGAATATTTTACTCTCAAGTTATCTTTATTTGCATACTATACAATAAAAATATAGTATATCGTTAATATTTTAGACAGTTTTCGCATACTTTAATTTGATGATCTGGACACTTGGAGCATCTTGTTTTGGATTTTCTATCTAATGATCTGGGACACAAGTAACACCTGCTAGTTTTAGCAATTTTTGTAGGTGGTTCTGATGTAGAAGGCTTCTGCTGTTCTGAGTTTACACACGATATGTCGTCGATATCTCTTCGAAGTTCTCCAGGTAAGTTTTTATTGAGCCTTCTCTTCAGATGTGGTTGGGCTAACTGAAGACCAAGTTCATTCAGGAATTTCCTACGAATAGTTTTATCTTGCTTTCTGGCAAGCTTAAACAACACCATAGAATTATATATATATATATAGAATTTATGCCAGCTTCACCAAGCATGCCATAAAAAAAACGCAAAAGCCATCTTCTGGTTTTTCGTGATACCGTATAAAAATGCACCATTTGGTCAAAATTGTCCACTCCACCTTTTGTTGAATTATAAAATTCAATTATTTCAGGTTTCCTTGTTTCCTCATTTATTGTTTTTGTTGAGTGCATACTTGAAATTAATATTACTTTTCGGTTTAAATGAAACCAGAGTTTTTTTTTCATGAAATGCAAACTCTGAGGACAAAACATTTTTACTTCTGTTTGGAAGGAATGTTTGGGGTATCTCCTTTTCGTTATGTCGAAGTGTCCCTACAATTGTAAGATAATAATCTCTGAACATGTCGTCTGCCAGTTTAATACGGAATTGCACTGACCATATAAAATGTTCTGGGTGTCCGCAAGGTTGGGGTTTTCCTTTTCTGAAACAACTACCATTGAAATAACAGGTAATGTGTAGTGAAACGAGTGCGACCAAGTAAAAAAAAATTAAGGAATAAGTACTCACTCTCCAGTTGACGAAAAGGGCTAAGTACGTCTCTGTCCGAAATCATGCTCCAACAGAAAATGAAATCAGCTGAAGCGCTACCGAGCAGACGCAGAAACCACATTGATTGTCTTACACTTAATGGCACATCTTCTAACAAGGAAGGCAAAATGTTGCGTAAAAGTCTAGGTATTGCATCTCGTCCAATCGATTTCGGACACCCTGTATATATACACGAAACGGACAATGTCCTCTGAATCCAAGCAACTGCTCATCAATTGTGCAATATGCATGAGGTGTATAGTTTTCCGTGCAATTTGCGATGAATAAATCCCACAACTCTCTTATTGGCGAAAATTTATCTTCACGATTTCTTACATTTTTGTCATCAAACCTTAAGCAGTTTATTAAAAATTTGAATCTAGATTCACTCATAATACATCTATAAATATTAGAGCCTTGTTTGGGAAACATTTCGCAAATAGATAGAGCACCTGATATGTATAGAAGTCCTATCAAAGCTAATACTTCCACTGAAGCAGTAGGATCAACAAACCTAGAATCCTTGTAATTATCTCTTTGTCTATAAATTTCAAAATGTGTGTAAATTACAATACTATCAATCATAGGGGTTTGAAAAAGAGTTTGCCATGCTTGTAGTTCATTTGCAATGTGTTTTACATTGCCTTTCATTCCAGGCACTTTTACTACTATATTCCGAGAAGCAGTTTTAGTTTTGGATGGTTTGTCCATGCTCCACCTGAAACCGTTCTTGCCAAGAATAATATTCGTAGCTTGCAAATTATTCTCATCGTCCAAGGAGATTATACTACCGGTTTCAGATAGAATTTCGAGGTTATCCTCACATTCGCTAACATTTTCTTCATCTTCGCTGTCGATTTTCTCAAACCAACGTTGTACTGTTTCCTCAAAATTTGGATCTGTATATTTTACTCGTTCCTCTTGAGACATTTCCGCTACGAAAAAATTACACAATTGAAACTCTATACTCACAAATGGTTACTGGGGTATTCGAGTACCCCAACTTAGCTTTTTCTCAGTAACAGAACTCGCATATAAATAAGCACATGTGTCAAGATGTGCAACATAACCTCAAAGAAGAATATCTAAACGCTCAGTGTTGCCAACATACATA
Source organism: Acanthoscelides obtectus (assembly GCA_963669975.1). Taxonomy (NCBI): domain Eukaryota; kingdom Metazoa; phylum Arthropoda; class Insecta; order Coleoptera; family Chrysomelidae; genus Acanthoscelides; species Acanthoscelides obtectus. The sequence continues at coordinate 92,280,877 of CAVLJG010000008.1, read as the reverse complement.
CATACTGTTTATACTGTTTATACTAATATTCAATTGACTTATCCTATATCACTTTGTGATCCACAGGATGAATAAATTATTATTATTATTATGGCAAATTGTGACGACGAAAATCTAAATACATTTCATCGGTCAGTAAATGCGTCTGTTTCGTTTTCGATGTGCCACCCTGTATATGTACACCGAGTAACAATGCCTGCACTAATACGTCTGCGAAGTACTTCAAAAAGCCATTATCATTTTTAAGGGAGGAGTTGTGATTAGACGTCTCTGGCTCCCATATATCACGCTCCACGATCCTATTGTCAACACTCCATTCCTCCTTTGCATAGGCGGCGCGACAATCATTTGAAGACACAGGTGGATAAAGGTGTCACGTAATTTTTTTTAATTGCTTGTTTTGCATTAAACTATCTTCAAGGAGTGATTATTTCATTCTGTGGTTGCTTTGTTGCAAAAACAAGATAATAACAAGCTAATTAAGCTGAATATTTGAAATATCAATAAAGTAAAAAGTTCCAATAAAAAATGTTCAAGGTCAATTTTCTCCATGCAATCATTTTGTTACACGACGCCTCTATCTATTTGTTGTAAGAACTTGTCGTCGTTTTTACTTCCCACGCCAACTGGCGGGGAAGTATTGCAAGCGCGAAAACTTTCGAAATTGAGATATTGTTTTTTAGATGTTATATGGCATGTACATCAATAAAAACCTCACTCATTTCCGTCGGTCTATCTGTTGCTCCGCTAATCTTATAACCGCCTATAACTTGAAAATTATCGCTCGGATTTCGCTGAAATTTTAATACAATGGTACTATATATTTTTGTTTGAGGTAATTATATTACTAAAAATTTTGATTTTACTTAGTAGACAGCTTGATTTTTTTTATGACAAAATTCATGTTAATATCCCCCTTTAGGTATCTCGCCTTTGGTTTCAATTTATAACAAATAGCAAAGGTCCTACTACTGTGCAACATTTAAGATACTTTGTTTCGCTGTATGTGTATTGTATTGTAAATAATTTGTTAGAGGTTTTCGAGACACCACAGTAGGGGTGACAGATCTCCGCCTTGTCAGTCCTAAATACACAAAATTTTAAGTCAATATCGTGGCCCACTCCAAGGATATTTTTTTCGATTTCGAAATTATAATAATTGTACACACCCTGTATTTATGACTCAAGTTTACGGGATTCCGTTTCGTTATTCTTTAATGTACTTTCTACGTTGTTGTCACGCCACTGTTTTGTTGGTGAACGAACTCTGGAAATTCGGTGACGTTCGCAAGTACGTGCATCCTGCAGCGTTACCGTCGTCGTTCGTGATGGTGGTATTTTTAAAAATGAAAGGCTGTCGCGCCTCTGCTTCTGGCGCTTCCAAGGGTGATAAATATATCCCCTGTCAGGTATTATAAAAGCGGATCATATAAGGAAATATCAACAACCGCGCGACGAGATGAGATGACGACACCTCCAGGATATGTTTAGAAGGGGTGAACAGATATGGTGTACTTCAGGATTGATCGGAGTGAGCTCATTTATAGAATGGAAATTTATTAGCGCTGCGCCCATTTTTTGGCCTGCTCGCTCCCCAGACACCTTGCGACTTTTTTCTGAGGGGCTATTTGAAAGAGTTATTGGTGATTGGTGAACTAACTCCCTTATTATGCATCTTTAATAAAGGTGATTTTTGGTAGATCAACTTCGTTTGAAGAGTTCTACAAGCTGTTAAAATAACTGACGCAACTTTGAAAACGTCCTGTATAAGTGTGAACGTCTGTCCAATTTGTGAGCGTTACGTCACGTCTGAACCACAATACGGAGAGTCGTACACATTTTTACACTTACTAATAAATTGACACCCGAAACATCTTATAAAACAAAGTTATGAGGTTTGAAAAGAAAAAGATCTTGACTATGAACTTCAAGGTTATTGGAAGGTTAAGACAGTAATTTTGAATAAAACGCTGAGGAAATGTGAAGAACGAGAAATTTTACTTTAAAGTGTGCGTTTATATGGCCTTTATACATGACCTTAATGGGTATTTGAAGGTGTTCAAGAAGCAGGAAAAATATCTTAAAAAATACGTTACATAAAGAAAAATGGTAAGGTTTGAAAAGATGCATCTAATGGTGACCCCATGCGGGATTTTAACTGTGCCTGTTTGTGAGTCAAAACGGTTCTATTTAATAGAAACCCCTATTTTTAACACCGGAAAGGAAAATAGTAAGAAAGTTGATCTTTAAGTATGTTCATAACCTTGATCATAACCATCAAGGTCATTTGAAGGTCAAATGTATTTTCAGCGAGAAACATCTGTTCTTAACTCCTGACATACAAATTGCAGGCAATATTAGGTTCAGGCATATCTTTGCCAAGGTCATTGTAAGTTCAGATAAATTTTCAAATTAACTCCTTGCTTTTTGCCGAGGATACAAAAAAGCGAACCACTGAAATTAATTTATTGTTGTATTAAAACTTTGTGTAAAAGATCTTCATTTTCAAATTAACTACTGCATTTGTTCGAGCCAATCGCCCTCACGTTACCTACAGAAAAATGGTAAGGTTTAAAAGGATTCATCTAATAGTGCCCTCGAGCGGGATTTTAACTATGAGCTTATTTGTGAGTCAAGACGGTTCTCTTTAATGGAAACCCCTATTTTTAACACCGGAAAGGAAAATAGTAAGGAAGTTGATCTTTAAGTATGTTCATAACCTTGATCATAACCATCAAGGTCATTTGAAGGTCAAATGTATTTTCAGCGAGAAACATCTGTTTTTAACTCCTGACATACAAATTGCAGGCAATTTTAGGTTCGGGCATATCTTTGCCAAGGTCATTGTAAACTCAGATAAGTCTTCAAATTAACGCCTTGCTTTTTGCCGAGGATAAAAAAAAAACCGAACCACTGAAATTAGTTTATTGTTGCATTAAAACTTTGTGTAAAAAATGATCATTGTCAATTTGTTCGAGCCAATCTCCCTCACGTTACCTAAAGAAAAATGGTAAGGTTTAAAAAGATTCATCTAATAGTGCGCTCGAGCGGGATTTTAACTGTGCCTGTTTGTGAGTCAAAACGGTTCTCTTTAATAGAAACCACTATTTTTAACACCGGAAAGGAAAATAGTAAGAAAGTTGATGTTTAAGTATGTTCATAACCTTGATTATAACCATCAAGGTCATTTGAAGGTCAAATGTATTTTCAGCGAGAAACATCTATTGTTAACTCCTGACATACAAATTGCAAGCAATTTTAGGTTCAGGCACATCTTTCCCAAGGTCATTGTAAACTCAGATAAATCTTCAAATTAACGCCTTGCTTTTTGCCGAGGATAAAAAAAAACGAACCACTGAAATTAGTTTATTGTTGTATTAAAACTTTGTCTAAAAAATGATCATTGTCAAATTGACTATTGCATTTGTTCGAGCCAATCTCCCTCACGTCACCTAAAGAAAAATGGTAAGGTTTAAAAAGATTCATCTAATAGTGCCCTCGAGCGGGATTTTAACTATGAGTTTGTTTGTGAGTCAAGACGGTTCTCTTTAATAGAAACCCCTATTTTTAACACCGGAAAGGAAAATAGTAAGAAAGTTGATCTTTAAGTATGTTCATAACCTTGATCATAACCGTCAAGGTCATTTGAAGGTCAAATGTATTTTCAGCGAGAAACATCTGTTTTTAACTCCTGACATACAAATTGCACGCAATTTTAGGTTCAGGCACATCTTTGCCAAGGTCATTGTAAGTTCAGATAAATTTTCAAATTAACTCCTTGCTTTTTGCCGAGGATACAAAAAAGCGAACCACTGAAATTAATTTATTGTTGTATTAAAACTTTGTGTAAAAGATCTTCATTTTCAAATTAACTACTGCATTTGTTCGAGCCAATCGCCCTCACGTTACCTACAGAAAAATGGTAAGGTTTAAAAGGATTCATCTAATAGTGCCCTCGAGCGGGATTTTAACTATGAGCTTATTTGTGAGTCTAGGCGGTTCTCTTTAATGGAAACCCCTATTTTTAACACCGGAAATGAAAATAGTAAGGATGTTGAAGTTTAAGTATGTTCATAACCTTGATCATCACCATCAAGGTCATTTGAAGGTCAAATGTATTTTCAGCGAGAAACATCTGTTCTTAACTCCTGACATACAAATTGCAGGCAATTTTAGGTTCAGGCACATCTTTCCCAAGGTCATTGTAAACTCAGATAAATCTTCAAATTAACGCCTTGCTTTTTGCCGAGGATAAAAAAAAAACGAACAACTGAAATTAGTTTATTGTTGTATTAAAACTTTGTGTAAAAAATGATAATTGTCAAATTGACTATTGCATTTGTTCGAGCCAATCTCCCTCACGTTACCTAAAGAAAAATGGTAAGGTTTAAAAAGATTCATCTAATAGTGCTCTCGAGCGGGATTTTAACTGTGCCTGTTTATGCCTGAGTCAAAACGGTTCTCTTTAATAGAAACCACTATTTTTAACACCGGAAAGGAAAATAGTAAAAAAGTTGATGTTTAAGTATGTTCATAACCTTGATCATAACCATCAAGGTCATTTGAAGGTCAAATGTATTTTCAGCGAGAAACATCTGTTCTTAACTCCTGACGTACAAATTGCAGGCAATTTTAGGTTCAGGCATATCTTTGCCAAGGTCATTGTAAACTCAGATAAATCTTCAAATTAACACCTTGCTTTTTGCCAAGAAAAAAAAAAGCGAACCACTGTTGTATTAAAACTTTGTGTAAAAAATGATCATTGTCAAATTAACTATTGCGTTTGTTCACTCTAATACGAAACGAATGACCTGTACTGTACACTGCTCCCATGCGAGCAGAGCCGCGGGTTTAGTCTAGTAATACATAAAAATGTCATGTAAACATCAATTGAAACATGGCATCAAGTAGACTGACTTCCCACACCTTAGAAACAACTCCTTCAATTCTCCATGTAGAGCAATGTCATTAAAAGAACGTAGACTGTGTCAGAAATATTGATGCAATTTCCTTACCCGCGACAAGTGCGACTGATAGATACGCGATTCGTCAGCTGAAAATATTTTGGCTTGTTTGTCGTCTATCGGTTGGTCTTTCTGTCGGTGTGTTTGTCGACCTGTATGTGAATGGTGCCTATTAGTGATCAAAATAGATCAATTACGCCTCTTTTGATTTTGCAGTTAGACATCTTTCTTATTCAAATATCTTCTTCTATCAGGTTATGTGTGTCTTAGGAGTTTAGAGCACTTTTTCTCATTACAACATGCAAACTAAATGGGAGGATGTCGGCTAATGTTTCACAGACACCCATGCATCACCGGAGAAATATTGTTATTGCGGGTGTACAACCCCAAGCAAGCGCATTATCGTACGTAAAACACGTTATGGAATCGTTGCACCGTGTAATAAATATATTTTTTTCCACCTAGCAACACCTCTAAATAGGTTTATTCGGGTTCGTGATGCATCTGTTATATTAATAAACTACGTGGAACAGCGGTCTTCAATTTATGGGTTGTTTCGAATAACAGATAGATTAATCTCGTGAGGAAGGGACATTTGCCTAAATATAAACAGATTTAAATCCGAGTGGCTGGCAGGGAGTAACCCTTTCACTAAGGAACGTATTATTGAAAAATGGTAGATTTCGTAACCCGACAGTCTCGTTTACGGTGGATTTCACCAAGGTTGTCAAATTAACAGTACGATATTTTCCACCTATACGGTATCAGTCCGTCAAATACAGCGAATGAGCTTCCAATCAACAAATTTAGCAACCAATAGCTATGAAATGTTGAAAACAAAATACCGTCAAAGTATGATAGACAGCTTATCATTGAAACATATTAGCTTATTAATTATTAAGAAATTACATATAATTTAGTCAAAATTTGAAAAAGTATTCGATTTTTGAATTAAATTCATGTTTTTTATTTAATATTGTCGATTTGTTTATTCGTGTTTATATTATTTTCTTCAATTGATATGCGATTTTACTGATTCAACATCGCCTACCGCGTGTTCCTTTCCTATAAGCCTCTTGAAGATACCCATTAAACACCTACTTGATGACAGACTCTACCAAAAATTTCATAGGTATTGTTCGTTTGCAAACATTCATTCATTTACTTGCCGTTCATCAGACTGATATTCCCACAAAACCATTCAGGTTTTTTAATATCCACACATCCACAAAGTTGAATATCTTTCGTTGTTTAGGAACTGAACAAACATCCACACTATATTTACAGCGATTAAGAAATACCCAAATATATGTCGTAGAGCTACCCGCAAACCTAAAACCTGCAAAAAAAAACTAGAAATTTGCAACATTTTTCTTTTTTCACGAGTACACATTCTAGGTTATATAATTAGACATTATTTCAAAACTCCCCGATGAGTGACACGTGTGTGGTATCAGTCTACCCTTAGGGCCAGTCACAAAAACATATACGTCGTCACTGACATCGCTACAGAACAAATATTTAGATATATATTCCAGCAATATTTGATTATTAGGAGTACGCACCACTTTAGCATTCTGCGATGTTTTTGCAAATGATGACTCAACTGTTCTTGTATCTGCACATATATTTTTCTGGATTTTATGATCCTTCAATGTACCACCCTTTTACCTAATCTCTAACTTGTGTTTCTCCGTCTCTGAATATTTCGTCAAGTAGATTGACAGTACTCATGACGCATTAACATATACTTAGCGACAAAAAAGGTAAACACTTACGTATGTTTATCCAATTTTAATGATCTTTGACAATAATACGGTCAGATAGATTCTCTAAAATTTACACTTTTGTAAGAAGCTGCTGATCTCAGTGATGCTATATATCTCTTTTACGTAATAAGTCACACATATTTTCCTTACATCTGTCATGGAAACAGAAACATTATACGTTTGCTTTATACAGTTTGATATGCAGAGGTTGACGATTTATCGTGCCTAAGTGAACCTACATAATCACAATTCGATGACACCTTTTGAAACATTTGACTCATCAATTTTCTCTCAAACCTCCAGCAATGGCGTAGTAATACCCGCTTATACGAAGCAAGAGTTTGTCTGCCGCCAGCCTGGTGCAAATTTAGTTAGACAATTTGTTGCAAACAAATTCCAAAGAAAACCTTAGCAACTCTCTAGAGTTGAACATTTTTGTATTTCAATAATGGCCCACCTTCAGTGTTTAAAAACCGGTTCAAAATTATGAATTCTACTGCTTTCGTGCATCCAACCATAGACAGCCCACCGTAAATATACTAAGTGACATATAAATCCGAACACCCAGTTTAAATGGTTTTATTTTAATAAAAGTTGGTGAATGTATTTATCTTACTGTAAGTAACAAGTGAAAAAATTTTCAGCCTTATCAGTTGGACATTCCGGTTTTTATACTGCTTTTTTTTAATTCACTAACGCTCCGAAAATGAATATTTCAGCCGCAGTAAAGAATCAACGTTGGGGGATCTGGTTCTTGACATCCTTTACGATCGGTTACGATGCCTAGAGTACGGAGACCTGTACGATTTCGTCAACTTAGTGAGTTTGATAGGGGCCGTATAGTGGGACTTCGGGAAGCTGGACTTTCTTTTCGGCAATTGCAGTTAGAGTGCAAAGAAGTGTAGACACTGTGGTTAGGTGTTGTCAGGCATGGCTTCGAGAAGGCCGTACGCAAAGTGCAAGGGGCACTGGACGCCGCCGTAGAACAACAGACCGTGAAGATCGCCGCCTAAGATTAATGGTCCTTAAGGGACCGTTTCTCCACTACCAGGTCCATTGCAAATTAATGGTTTGCAGAACACGGAAGACCTATTGGCATGCGAAGTGTTTACTGACGAACATGTTCATCACACTGTTGGAGTTATGGTTTGGGGTGAGATAGCTTATGGTTCCAGGTCACCTTTAATCTTCATCAGAGGTAACATGAACGCGCAGCATTATATCCACGAAGTTCTAGAACCCCATCTTTTACCCTATCTTGAAACCCTGGCAGATCCAACTTTCCAACAAGATAATGTCCGACCACATGTTGCAAGAGTCACAATAGACTTCTTTCAACATAATGATGTCACATTGTTACCACGGCCACCAAGATCTCCCGACTTATCCCCAATTGAGCACGTGTGGGATATGATGGGTAGGAGATTGCTCAATTTGCAACGTCCTCCTCAGATTCTAGGAGCACTTCGACAGGAGTTGGTGGTTGCCTGGAATGAGATACCACAGGAGGACATTGACCACCTGATCAGAAGAATGCTTAGGCGCGTTGGAGAATGCGTAGCACATCAGGGTGCATCCACACATTATTAAAGGTCAAAGGGCTTTAAAGCAGTGCAATCATTAAGTACTTATACAAAATTTTATTAAAATAAAACCATTTAAACTGGGTGTTCATATTTATATGTCACTTAGTATATAAGAAAACAAGATACGGATTTTATTTAACAGAATTCAAAAGATTACGTGAGTTAGTAAACAGTCTAATTGAATCATCATATGATGGAGCTTATTCAGCGGGATATTTTCAATAATTCACATAGATATTGGTCGTCATTCATACCAAGAATAGAAGCACTAGGATTCCTGGAGAGACGTTCTTTGATCGAGTAAAACTTTCTGACCCTAATGATATCACGAATGCCTTCAAAATGTTTTTTCAGCAGGTTTACACGATAGACTTAAATGATGAATTTAGTGGTAACAATACTGAAACCGACCTTCCAGTTGTCAATATTGTATATTTTATATGTCAGATATATACTACTTTTATTTAAGAGCAATAACTTGAATTCTTGTATTTCGTTTAATTTAAACAATTTGAGGAAAAAATTAGTTTCACATAAAACATAGGGAGTAACAGAGTATCCATAATCTTAACTATTATTCATAAGTAAGAAACAATACTGTGATCTCCATGTCAAACATGAGAGTAAAGGCTTAATTCATGTTGATTACAAAGAGGAATATAAAAAGATATTTTTGTTGCTTAACTAATCAATAAATATATTATAGTAAGAGAGTTGTTACTTTTTTTTATCCTGACCAAGTAAATGTTCTAAAAATCAAAAAATACAGACGCATGATCGCACCTAGCTTCGAAATTGAATTTTATACAGTTATATGCATAACATGCATATCTTACACCTAAATTAAACAAGATTTAAAAAAAAATGTTTTAAAAAGTTTAACACAGAACTTAATATTGTTCGATGCTCATTTTTCGACCGATGCTAAAAAGGTACTGTCACACTGTTCAAGTGGTTCGATTTTCATGAAATTTTGACAGGGCATCGATGAAAGATGCCCCTATTCAACGCTCCGATAATAGATGGCGCTACTTCTATCGGATATCTTTCAAAACTCCTGTTTACTTTGCGCCTGACCTTTTAAAATGATATTCTGGGATTCCTTTCAAAATTTGCGGTACTGTGGTATTTAACTTCTTCCTTTGCGGATGCTTCCTGATGAAAAAGAGAAATAGCTATGGATATTTCTTGCTAAACATTACAACACTGTATAAAAATATCAAACGGTTGATATACCCTTCCAATATGCGGAAGTCCGTTCATACGGCATCTAACACCTCCTTTCACCATCTCGATCAATCAAAGTTGCCCCCGTAATTAGGCGTTTCCTTCCGGCGTACCGACACGTCACCGATACTCCCTTTCTCTTTTCACTAGTAATTAGAGCTCTCCGCCTACCGTCCCACCCTAAGGCTCATATCACGCCGGAGATGGCAGGCTACTTGCAAGACGTAAGCTATATGCAAAGAATAGGCGCTTAGTTGTTCGACTTATACAGGGTGACTTGTAATGTCACGTATTCCTGTTAAGCGGTGATAGATTAGGTCAAAAGCAACCGATTTTGTCCTATCATGTCTTATCCAAAACGAAAGCTTCTTAGATAGAAGTATTATTTATATAATTTGCACATTTCCTTACTAGGAGATTTTTTACAGAAAATTGCATTTTTTATCGAATAAGTTAGTAAAAAAAATAAGAAAATCATACATTTCAAAAGCGTAATTTTAAAACTTTTATTACTTATTATGAACTATTGAAATGTCCGCTATGCGACGATAACAAAAAACTCAAAATCAAACGTAGTTTTTTTGTATTCCAAATTTAACTGTCTGACATCGGAATAAAAAATAAAAAAAAATAAAATTCAAATAACTCAAAAACGGTTAACTTCAGGATATGACATTGTAGGACAAAATCGGTTGCTTTTGACCTAATCTATCACCCCTTAACAGGAATACGTGACATTACAAGTCACCCTGTATACTAAATGACATAGAAAAAAGAATAATAAATTACATAGTTTTCTTATATACATGTTAGGTAAGTAATTGACCACCATTGAAAAACTCGTGTATTATTTCACTTTGAGTAATTCTGAAATAAAGGGAAACGACGGATTTTAAAAGGACAACGTAGAGGAATCCTTATCTGGTGCGCAATTTCTGAAAGGGGATGACAGAAGTGGCAGATAACAGACGTTTTTTAACCATCTCAACTAATCTGAGATAGATTTTTCTCATTACTGGCACCACTTCAAAACGCAAAGACGTCTTACCCCAAGGTCACAGTCATCCAAAATGTCTTATACTGTTTTCTTCTTCTTCAGTTCATTTCAGCGCTTGGCTTCTGTCTACGATACGTAAAAACCGTTTTCGCAAAAGGAGGACAACTACATACCTAGGGTTGCCTAGGTTTGTATTATTCATTGAGAATCAAAAAGCAAAGGTCTACATTATTGTTAGAAAACGTGTATACTTCATAGTATCGTCTACCCTATGGGCGACAGTTTACGTGTAGTTCTTAAATATGAAACGTCCATCTTAACAAAAAAAAAAGAAATACTTACAGAGACAGCAAATACGAGATGTTACGAAGCGGTTACCAATCCAAATACAAATCGCACCCGACATTGAGTTTGTTCTAACAACACACAGTCTCTTGAACTGCCACGAAACCATTGGTACCGTTCTTCAATGGATTCTCCTTCATCGTTGCCTCGTGTTCCGTTAATCCGTGACTCTCGTCATTATAAGAGTTAATCTCAATTTTTGCGGTCCTTGTCATAGATTCATGTTTGCTGCATTTTAATATAATTACTCGTACTATCAAACTCACCACAAATAACGTTAGTCGTCTCCATTCTTGTGATAAAAAAAAGTTCATCAGTAAAATAAACACACAAAAAATATAGCTGACTGACTGAATCACAAAAGACTGAATTTGTGCTGGATTCCACCGAATTCTATGGCTAGTGATGAACAAGTACCTGCGTAAAAAATGATGTGCTTCTGTAATAGGCATGTTAGTCCCCTTGCTCTGGATCAAGTACCAGATCGACCGTACATCAATCGTCCCAGAAAACTGTTTAGATCCGGAGATCAGATAAAAGATTGAGTCGCGACACTGTCGCTGACAATATTCTTGTGTTAAATAATTCGTTCGCGAAGTATTTCCTAGAACTGGTTCGTTTTACCGAGCGCGACCCTTGGAACAAGTCCACCGAAATTAACTAGAAAGCACATTTCGAGTTCGTGTCGCGAACACATCACAGAATCTCCTTTCATTCATGAGATCCAGTTTTTTGCAGTTTCGCTCAGAAATACAACACCCGCGGTGCGGACTCACCCTAACATAAGACACCCTATCGTGAGGCACGCTCTAAACTAAAAAAAAAATACCGGCACTTCCCACGCCGGTTAAAAATAAACTCCGTCGGAAATGAGTGCGAGGATCGCAGTTGGCCGTGAAACAAACGCCGAACGTCGCGGGGCACGCGCGGATCGACGGCCTCCCGCGAACACACTCCGGTTGTCAAAGTGACAGGTGACAGGTCAGCGCGAGGACAAGGTCAAACGGTGCGGCGGTGTAGTGTTTTAGTTTAGATCCGCGGGACGATTTTTGTGGTAAGTCGTAAGAATGCTTTGAAAATTGAAATATGCCGCGTGTTGACGTAGAGTTTCAAAAATAGGATTTTCTGTTGCTACTGTAAGTAGGTATACCTACTACAAGTTCTTGCGTAAGAAAATAACGGAAACGCTGTCTAGAATCATATAGTTTTCAGATCAAGTGATGCCTGAATTATGAAACATGCGGAATACAAAAAATTTTTAAACGATAATCTCAGTTGAGGTTACATAAAGTGGTACATGCGTTAGACCACAATTTACAGAAGTGTCTAGATTTTTGATACGTTTGAGGTAGGTACTGTACCAAAATGATATTTTCTATGATTTTTTTAGTTGATAAAAATGTTCAAAATACCGATTACACAAAACTTTAGATGCATAAACGTGCTGTCTCTAAATTAGAAGGAGATCCACCGTCCCCTCCCGTATTTAATACCACGCTCGAAAATAGATAACTCCATGATTTCCATCTTGTTTGAAGTTTTGCAAAGGGGAGCAAAGTTGCGTATTTAGATGGTCCCCAAAATGTCTAATAGAAAGTAAGTTTTGAAATTCAATGTACTTCTTGAAAGAATTTTCCCTAAAACGTTTCAAGTTTTCCCGACTTTATTTGTAGCGGGATTTTAAAATATATTGCACATTAACAATGTCACTTTTTTCCTCTGCGAGATGGCATAATTAGAATTTCAATATGACGCCATATTGGATTTTTGCGCAGATGAGTAGAGTTTTAAGTTCTGACTTCAAAAATATGTCACACATTGACATTGTTAAATTTTGTTATTCTAGAAAAACAGAAGCAGACCTTCAAACTATCACATCAGAATCAAATAGTGAACAATGTACAGAAAAAAGTCAGACCTTGACTGCAAAATAACATATAAATGTTCTTCGATGATCCGCGCTGTCTTTCAGAAAATAAGCAATGCCTCGCAGCTCTGGAGATGTTGCAATAACAACATGAGTTATGTATACTAAGTGACATATAAATCCGAACACCCAGTTTAAATGGTTTTATTTTAATAAAAATTTGTATAAGTAGTTAATGAAGCATAATAAGTAAATGATAAAAATTTCAAAATGATTGCACTGCTTTAAAGCCCTTTGAACTTTAATAATGTGTGGATGCACCCTGATGTGCTACGCATTCCCCAACGCGCCTAGGCACGCTTCTGATCAGGTGGTCAATGTCCTCCTGTGGTATCTCATTCCAGGCAACCACCAACTCCTCTCGAAGTGCTTCTAGAGTCTGAGGAGGACGTTGCAAATTGAGCAATCTCCTACCCATCATATGCCAAACGTGCTCAATTGGGGATAAGTCGGGAGATCTTGGTGGCCATGGTAACAATGTGACATCATTATGTTGAAAGAAGTCTATTGTGACTCTTGCAACATGTCAAGATAAGGTAAAAGATGGGGTTCTAGAACTTCGTGGATATAACGCTGCGCGTTCATGTTACCTCTGATGAAGATTAAAGGTGACCTGGAACCATAAGCTATAGCACCCCAAACCATAACTCCAACAGTGTGATGAACATGTCTTTCAACAAAGAACTGTGGATTCCTCCTTTCACCACGTCGCCTTCTAACCCTGACACGACCATCGTGCATGCCCAAACAAAATCGAGACTCGTCACTAAAGACAATACTGTTCCATTCCTGATCCCAGAGTGACCTTTGTCTGCACCACTCAAGGCGATTACGTCGGTGTTCTCGAGTTAAAGGGAGGACCCAGTGTGGCCGGTATGAAAACAAGCCAAAACTTCTCATTCGTCGGAAAACACTTCGCATGCCAATAGGTCTTCCGTGTTCTGCAAACCATTCATTTACAATGGACCTGGTAGTGGAGAAACGGCCCCTTAAGGCCAATAATCTTAAGCGGCGATCTTCACGGTCTGTTGGTCTACGGCGGCGTCCAGTGCCCCTTGCTCTTTGCGTAGGGCCTTCTCGAAGCCATGCCTGACAACAGCTAACCACAGTGTCTACACTTCTTTGCACTCTAACTGCAATTGCCCAAAAAGAAAGTCCAGCTTCCCGAAGTCCCACTATACGGCTCCTATCAAACTCACTAAGTTGACGAAATCGTACAAGTCTCCGTACTCTAGGCATCGTAACCGATCGTAAAGGATGTCAAGAACCAAAATCCGCCAACGTTGATTCTTTACTGCGGCTGAAATATTCATTTTCAGAGCGTTAGTGAATTAAAAAAAAGCAGTATAAAAACCGGAATGTCCAACTGATAAGGCTGAAAATTTTTTCACTTGTTATTTACAGTAAGATAAATACATTCACCGACTTTTATTAAAATAAAAACATTTAAACTGGGTGTTCGGATTTATATGTCACTTAGTATACATGATTTTCCCGCGGTAGATGCAGTTGCTACCTCTGGCTTTTTCTGGCTTTGAATCGCAGATTTTTCGAACGGTAATGTATCCAAAACCGAATCAGGAAAATCCCGCTGTGTTTGGGAACGGGATAATAGATGGAGTAAAAAGAAACTGCGGATAATCCGCTTCGATTGGAATCTGCGAAAAGAATCCCACTGAAATTGAGAACCTTTCACACGGTCTCATTAGTCTTTACTCCTCTATTTACTTAGGAACGAAAGAATGATGAGCACTCTCAGGTCGCTGGAAAGGAGATATACGTCTGTTGCCATTTTTAAACTACGTCGGGAACTCGGGCTGGAATAACGAATTCTAAGGTTGCATTTAGGACTAAAAAGAAAATTCAGTACAGATATACATAGATCTATAATAATACTTCTTCACTATCAGCCTTACAAATAGTCATTGTTTATCGTATTTCTCTCTAAGGAAAAGTTACATTTCACCCGCAAAGGGATATTGAAAAAGTTAGGTAAATACTCATGTATAGCTTCTTCGGCTTATTGGACAAAGAATTGTTGCTACTGTTAATCCGTTATCCATTTTGGAATATTGGTGATAATTATTGTTTACTAAAAGTCAATATTATTTTCCTTCACAACTGAAATTATTGTTATTGTTTGTGCCTATTTTTTCGCGATTACAATACCTCCTCGTCCTTGGCGTAGGAAGTAAAAATTAGAGATATGTCTCTGTACATTGATATTGTTATATTCAGGATATGCATAGCAACATCTTTAATTTTTTTAAGCGAAAACCGAGTATCAGATTGTAGCGTCAAGCGATTTTATTTGCTTCTTATGGACTGGGGCGTAATTTGTACTTTGAAAAAATAAAGAGATGAAATTCCCATGAAAAAGTGTCTCTTGATACATAATGCACCCATGCCAGATTTCATTAAAATATCTAAAATGATATATGATAAATTATTTATTTTTAAAAGCTTTACCATCTTGTATTTCCAACGTTGATACGTTTACGATATATGTTCATATGAAGTTTTGATCTTAAAATACACCCAATTAGAGAACACGCTGTATAGTGTAGAGAAGTGTCAGTGGTAAGAAACCCTATGCAAGTTAAATTACTGCCACCGAAATACTTGTTTTGAAAAAAATACAAGTACCAGGTAATAATTATAATATTATATGAAATACAGGGTGATGATGGATATAACTTGCATACGTCGTTCGCGAACGCCATTGACTTTATGCACCCTGGCTCACTCCTCAAACTAGGTACGTAATATACTATTTAACCCGTCCTTTTGTAGAAACTCGGTAAAGCAGTTTTTAGAGCGGATTTATTCGACAAAGGTCTCACATCGTCTCCGGAATCTATGGTTAAAAGGATTTTGTGTATCCAGATTTATGTTCTGTGGAAGCACTTGCCGTTTAGGGGGTGTGACTACGAATAGAGTAAATTGATCTTAGATTTCATCTGAGCTATTTTATGTAGCGACGCGTAAGACTTGGGGTACAAGTAGGAGTTCGAATATCCGGATTTATAGTAGATATGCAATGGTGAGGTTATAGTAAGTATCGCTGTTTAGAATATCAGAAAATCAAAATCTTGCTGTTTCTGAAAGCGCTTTAACTTACCCACTTCGTCAGACAGAAGCACCTAAGATCCTTACTTACTGTACTCAGTGACGTTAAAGCGTATAATATCCAGAGCTTCCTCCACTCTTGAAATGCGATAACGTTGGACAAACAAGATAGATATGACACGGTTTACACTTGGCAGTAATAGTGTTCTAGAAAGCTCTTGAAGAGGGCGTCCGGCTTAAAGCATTTTTGTCGTCCAATCAAGCGTTCGTCCGTTTATCGATTCGACCAGATTGAAACTGGATCAAAAATACTGGAAAGTTGTAACCGTAAATTCGCAAAAGCTCCTAAAGCGCAGTCCGCTTTAACTACGGGGTACATAATTTTCCATTAGCGAGGGCCACTGCTCTGCTGGTCTGTTACAGTTTAGAACCCGGCGTGCTGCAGACACCCACCCGTATAAATCGCTGGATTAAGTGCTGTTTGTTTCCTGGAAGACAAATAAGGGGTGGGAGGACCGGCACACCCTCACCCTTTCCGGATAAATTGAATACTAGATTCTGGCTCCGGAAGAAAAGTGTTTGATTATGGAACGTGGAGCTCGTGCGAAGCTAACTATCGACTCAAAACGTCTCAGTTCTGGAGTCCGTCAAATACAGCAATAAAATTTTAGCAACCAATAGCTATGAAATGTTTAAAACAAAATACTGTCAAAGTATGAGATGACAGCTTGTCATTGAAACATCACCAGCTTATTGAATATTGAGGAATTACAAAGAATTTAGACGAAATTTAAAAGAGTGTTCGATTTTTTAATAAAATTCATGTTTTTATTTATTATTGTTGATAGTTTATTCTTGTTTATATTATTTTCTTCAATTGATATGCCGTTCATCTATACCATTATAGCACCGTCGATTTATATTCCCACAAAAACATTCAGGATGTTTTGATATCCGTACATCCATAAAGTCAAATATTTTTTGGTTATTCAGGAACTGAACAAACGTTCGCACTATATTTACAGCGATTAAGAAATGCCCAAATATATATAATATATAATTATAAAAAAATATATATAATATATAATTAAACAAGAACCTCACTCTTGAATCTGACAGAATACGTAAACGTTTTGAATGTGAACCAGTTTTGCTCATCATATGGTTTCCGCATCACGATTTAGGCAAAGGCGAGTAAAAATAGATTCCAAGGACGAACACGTGTATAAATAATATCAACATAGGTCAACAGCGTTGCAAAATCCCACAGAGGTCAGCGCCACAGGATCTGTTCAGTCTACTACTAACTGTTAAATGCGTCTGGTGTTAGTCACTTTGTTCGTCTAGACTGGCTGCTGACATGGTTTCACTATCTAGCTTTATTTTTAGGTCACTAAAATAATAATTCACCTGAGACCGAATTGTTGGTTCTGGACTCATGGTTAGATTCGAACTAAAATTATAGCAGTGATTAACGCATTCTACCTGTAGACAGCCAACCTGATGCATAATAAAAAATTATCCGAGATAAGATAAGAGCTATTTCTTTATTTACAATACATACTTTCAGTGGCTTAATTTATTTTTTTTTTTTTGGTGAGGGGGGAATGCGTTTATGCACCATACCATAGCCCGAGCTACGGCGTGTGTGCGACTCCAGGTTGTCTTGAGAAGACCACCTAATACCCACTAAACCTTAACCTCCGCGTGGCCTGACTCATCAGCGTCTCGGCAGGCCATGTGTTGTGCGTGACCTGCGGTCTGCTACAACGTCTCCTCATGTGTTTCAGTTTCTGGGAACGCCGGGTTGGTTCCCTTTACCTCGCACAGTTCTATCGATGTCGTTAAGCGAGCATCGATATAGGCTTGCTGTGTTCTCTTGAAACTCTTGTTTTCGAAAAATCAAGAGTTTCAAGTCCTCTACTACTTGTATGTTACCTGGTCCTGATAGGTGGTCCTGGTCCTGGTCCTGATGGGATTTTTGGTAGATCAACTCAAGCGGTTAAAATAAGTGACTCAACTTTGCATATTAAAATCATTCCAAAATATGCATTAGTAACATAACAAGGTTGCTACGGAAACAAATTTTCTAGTTTGCTCATAAAACTACTTTCCCTTTTCGTTGGGAACATTGCGTAAGAAGGCTGCCGAAACATCAGAATACGGTAAACCATCATCAGATGTCTTTCCAAATCGAAGGATGTGATGAATCTCAGCACAATTGTTTCACTATTTAGACGGATTGTCTCAGTGAAAAGTATCATCTGTTACGTGATTCCTCTTCCACTTAGCGTATCCCGTAAAAACTAAGAAAAATGTTTCGGTTAATGCGCATCTTCGTCTCGAAATTCTTTCATTTGTTTCCCTCCAAATAAACAACGTAGGAAAAAAGTGAAAAACAAATTAGAGGGTGCAGGAACGCTGGCACGCAAATAAACATCTCATAGCCGAAAGGAAACAAGAATGGGCCCCTAGCAGGAACGGGATTTCGTATACAACCATGAGCGTAGAATATATTTCGTTGCTCAAATAAAGAAGTAACTGATGTTACAAATGCACTTGTATACAAGAGTTTTTTATTTTCCATGTTTAAAAATGAAGATATTTTTTACACAAAATCAATCCAACGACTTCAATCGTGACATTGAAACTAGAACATCCGGTAAAAGTGGCTTGATTTAAATGAAATTTTTTCACATGACCTCCTCACTCTGTACAAGGTCCAGATAAGATCTAGCCTCGAGTATTGCTCACATGTTTGAGGTGCTGCCGTCCCGATCACTTTAACCGTACTCGGTACTGTTCAGAGAAGAGCTGTCCTACAGATCTATGACTCTTCTTTGATCAACATGCTCAGGACCCTATCGGATCGGCGGGCCGTCATCAATGGGCTTTGTTTCTCAGAACTTTCCTCCATGATCCCGCCGCATGTTGTGCATGTCGGACAGTACTGCATGGCCCCATCCTTCCATCCTAACCGTGTCAAACTTCGTACGTTCAGAACTGGCCGATGCCTAGAGTACGGAGACCTGTACGACTTCGTCAACTTAGTGAGTTTGATAGGGGCCGTATAGTGGGACTTCGGGAAGATGGACCTTCTTTTCGGGCAATTGCAGTTAGAATGCAAAGAAGTGTAGACACTGTGGTTAGGTGTTGTCAGGCATGGCTTCGAGAAGGCCGTACGCGAAGAGCAAGGGGCACTGGACGCCGCCGTAGAACAACAGACCGTGAAGATCGCCGCCTAAGATTATTGGCCTTAAGGGACCGTTTCTCCACTACCAGGTCCATTGCAATTGAATGGTTTGCAGAACACGGAAGACCTATTGGCATGCGAAGTGCTTACCGACGAATGAGAAGTTTTGGCTTGTTTTCATACCGGCCACACTGGGTCCTCCCTTTAACTCGAGAACACCGACGTAATCGCCTTGAGTGGTGCAGACAACGGTCACTCTGGGATCAGGAATGGAACAGTATTGTCTTTAGTGACGAGTCTCGATTTTGTTTAGGCATGCACGATGGTCGTGTCAGGGTTAGAAGGCGACGTGGTGAAAGGAGGAATCCACAGTTTTTTGTTGAAAGACATGTTCATCACACTGTTGGAGTTATGGTTTGGGGTGCTATAGCTTATGGTTCCAGGTCACCTTTAATCTTCATCAGAGGTAACATGAACGCGCAGCGTTATATCCACGAAGTTCTAGAATCCCATCTTTTACCCTATCTTGACACCCTGGCAGATCCAACTTTCCAACAAGATAATGCCCGACCACATGTTGCAAGAGTCACAATAGACTTCTTTCAACATAATGATGTCACATTGTTACCATGGGCCACCAAGATCTCCCGACTTATCCCCATTTGAGGACGTGTGGGATATTGGGAGATTACTCAATTTGCAACGTCCTCCTCAGACTTTAGAAGCACTTCGAGAGGAGTTGGTGGTTGCCTGGAATGAGATACCACAGGAGGGCATTGACCACCTGATCAGAAGCATGTCTAGGCGCGTTGGAGAATGCGCATCAGGGTGCGTCCACACATTATTAAAGGTCAAAGGGCTTTAAAGCAGTGCAATCATTTTGAAATTTTTATCATTTACTTATTATGCTTCATTAAGTACTTATACAAAATGTTATTAAAATAAAACCATTTAAACTGGGTGTTCGGATTTATATGTCACTTAGTATAGTTCACTGGACCACTAGCAACATAACAACGAGTATTATTTTGTTGGGAAATAGGTTCTTTAAATGTTTGGAGATACTTCAAAAGATGAACAACTAACATAGATGTGGCTTAGCTCATAATTCAACATTGACTGCTTCTAAATCAAAAATTATGATTTTTGAACCGAATCATAGTAGAATGTGAAAATCTATATCGGCTCAACGTAAACAACATTCCTTTACCAGTTGTAACTGTAATCGAAAATCTGGGTTTATGATTTGATAATGAACTAAAATTTGACCATCATATAAAGAAGTTATGTTCAAAATCTTATAATCTAATCTAAAAATTGTTTGAATTGGGTAATTAACAAACAAATGGCATTAAGTTTGTCTAAGTTAAGCCAAAATTTGTAGTCAGTAACTAAGTAAGTATCATTAAATTGAATATTTAAGACACACATGACAACAGCGCGTCGGTCATCATCACCCTTATCGAACCAGCAATCGATCGCGAACGGTAACAGTGGTTAGTATATTGTTTTGTTTTTGTTCGCGTACGTCGTCATCTTGATTTACAAATGTTCACAAACGCACACACCCTCCTACGCTGTGCGGTCCCTCCACCACCCCTGTTCCAGGCAACCTCAAACCCTTGAGGAGTGGGGCGGAAGAGCAATCTGCTCGTTTGCATATTATGAGTACATTATCAAATAATGAAATAATACCTAAGAGTCAAAAATAACAGACTCAATCTTTACTTACACTGCGTTTTGACCTCCATGTTATATGAAAGTTTTTGCTTCTTTTAAACCCCTCTATCACCCATTTAAATAATGACTATCATAACGTTTACACCCTGTATATTTAGTAGTAGTATCTTAGGACCTTTTTTGTTTTGACTGTACGAGTATACGTCAGATTTGAAAAATCTGTATTACGAGCAAGCAACCAATGTACAAATCTGGGACTATGTATGGATGATACTAATTTGCACCCCACGTTAAGCATCGCTTTTTATCTTCACAAGAATGCTCTCTATATCGAAGTCAGGCTGAATCTATGTGATCCGTTGATATCGCGTTCTTTGTCGTATGCTAATATTGTATACTGGCCTGTTCGCACAGCTAGAGACAAACTTTTTATCCAAAAAATTAAGAACTCATGTAGCAAATTTTCGCACGCTTTGAAAAATATGACCACTTCAGTAACGAGTGTCGAGCCTCTGACTGATTCAATATCCATGAGCGATTTTTGATACTTTTAAACCAAAATACAGGGTGGCTAATCGAAAACGAAACAGACGCGTTTACTGGCAGCAAAATCTATGCTGCTCAGCTAACATCATTAGAAGACCTGCGACAAAGAATTGTGAATGAGTGCCTTCAAATTACAATATGGTGCAGGTGACGGTCCACTGAGCATTTTACATTACATACACTTTTCTCGGAGACGCCTTTTTTACTCTGGCTCATCTATCATGCATTCCTAATTAGAATTAAAGGTGGCATTAGCATTTAGCAATTTAATTTTCTCGGTATAGGTTCTGTTTGGGAATGCTCGATGCACGTGTGCCTTTACTCTAGGACCTATGGTTTTTGGTGCCATTGCATAGTGTTTCATTAAAGCAAGTATTATTTTATGTTGAGACTGGCTGCTTCGACTTTTTATGTCCTAGTGCAAATAAATAAAATAGGACAAGTATTATGCGCAACGGTATATCCAGCAGGCACGGGATTATCATCTTAGTTACACTATACAAATACAAGGTTTAAATCCATTACAATAATTGTATCGATATTTCTGTACCCCTTAAAAATAACTCTCGTTGCGCCTATGCCCGACATCAGACCAATTCCTGGGATTTTCGTTGAATCCAGACCAAAAATAGAGCGAAATTCCAGCCAAAGCCTAATGACCTTAAGGAAAAAATTACGGTGACAAACTGTGAAAGGGGAGATAGGAGAAGTATGGGGAAGAACCCCGCAGGATGCGACAAGTACATACAACACTACACAGCAACGGAACTTACTGAAAATTACGCCAGATTTTTGAGCGAATTTTTATGACCTTTACGTTGTTGTCCCAAAATTGATTTGATTAGTAGTTAATCATTATGATAACAAAATTATAATAAAAAAATGATTGAAATCAATCGGTAGTAGTTAATGTAATTACTTGATTATCTATCTGATCCTACTGACTATGGTCAACTCAGACCGATCAGTCTACTGCCAATTTTTTCTAAAGTATTGGAACGCGTTGTTTACGAGCAGCTCTGCGCCTAGTTTTATTCTAACAAAATTATTCCATCTAAATAATCTGGATTTCGACAAGGTCATAAGCTTCGTCACTTTAACACATACAACAATGGCAAATGCAGTTGTTATGGATTTTCTGAAAAACCTCTTTCATTCATTCAAACTACCTTGAAAATCGGTATCAAAATGTTCGTCTATATCAACAGTACTCTACCGAACAAAAATTTTCTTCTGGTATACCACAGGGATCAGTCTTAGGACCCCTATTATTTTCATTATATATCTCAGATTTAGAAACAGAGGTAAAATTGTGCAGCATACGATTTTTTGCAGAAGATACTCAAATTTTCTATTCATTTAGGAGTAATGACTTGGAAACAGCAAATAATAAAATTATTCAAGATCTCGCCCAAATTGAACAGTTCAGTAGTAGTCATAATCTTCGTTTGAACCATTTGAAGACAAATATGTTGGTATACGCAAATAGAACAAAAAATAATATTTTAAAAAAGGAAATAGACATATATGTAAAAGGTAATAAATTAGTTCCTGTGGATCATTCGAAGTACCTAGGTATTATAATGGATGATGTCTTAAAATCTGTTGTACACGTAAACTATCTAATTTATCAGTACTACGCTATTCTCAGAGTTTTATTTGCAAATAAGGCTATATTACATAAATCTGACAGAAAGCAATTGTGTGAATCTTTCTTGTTTTCAAAGATATCATATTGCTAGTGGTTTACTATCTCTGTTTAGATATTATAACAAGAAATCGTATTCCAAGTACATGTTGCAGACTTGGAAATCATCTCAGAAAGTATGATCATATATCTAATGCCATTAATGAACTCAAATGGATGAAAATTGATAAAATGTATAGGTACCAGCTCCTAAATCTGTCTCATAAGGTTCTTTATTAAGTCATATAATTCTCTAGACCGCAGTTTATAAGAAACAAATCCATTAACCAAATTCAAGAAAAAAGTGAAAGAAGTTCTAGTTGATCAGCAGCGAAATCTGTTGTAACCCGTAACTGGCCTCATATTTTCCTTATGCCTTTACTTAGATCATACTTTATTCTGTCTTTATTGTATATAGGTATTAATTTTCAACAATTCGGTTTTTTTACATCTCGTATTGTTAAGGGGGTTAGATGGTAGATAAATCTCGCCTCCCGTAAGAATATTACAAATAAAAGACGTTAATTATTAATTATTATTATTATTACCTATGTACGCCGAGATTTTCTACAAAGTTATCGTTTTATTGGCAAAATGGTCATTAAATACCACCAAGAGCGGATCCAGTAGGGGGTCACGGGGGTCTTGATCACCTTAGGCGAATCAGGAACCAATATCGACAAAGCACTGCCACCCATCCGATCTTCTTTTTCCAATCGAAGCAATTATCTTAATCATGATTAATTTAATCTGATTAAAATTAACATATTAATTGGTAAAACAATTTGCTACATTTCGAACATACTCAGTGAATGATATCTTCAATTTGATGTTTTGGCGATGACGTAGTCTTACAACAAGAATGAAACGATAGCATTCTCACGAAATTTAATTGTCAAGTAATCAGAAAAAAAGCTAATTGATTAAAATTAATAATGTGCTGGACGACCCTGCGGCTGAATACACTCCTGCATACGTCTAGGCATCGACAAAATGAGATGATCGATGTCTAGTTGTGGAACCTCATTCCAATCGACCAACCATTATCTGTGGCTGAGTCTGTGACGGATAGTGCAAAGTGGATAATCTGCTCCCCATCATATCCCGCACATATTCGATGGAATTTAAAACTTGACCTTCTCCGTGTTCCTGTAACTTCTTCTATCCACACACGACACACACGCCTTACCGTCATCGCAGTACAATTATCACAACGGCCGATTTCGCGATAGGACAAACCAACACCTCGATAGGCAATAATTCTACCCTTGTCAAATTGTCAAACATTTTAACATAGGTAAACAAAGAATGTCACTGAGTATTCTTTGTCCTTCTTGGTAGCCGAGGTGAAAATGTGCTGCCGAGATGTTCAACATAATAGCGATGTGTGAGCGTCTCATATCGTCTGGAGTTGTGTTGCTGTGTAACACTGTATATGCTGTGAACCGAAATTTTACCAGATGTAGAAAAGACAACAAGTACCTTGACTAGAGGCGGTAGAATGTGTGACTTAAATTAATAGACAGCAATTTAGAAGAATTTGGCCGGGTTATAAATGAACTTTAAATTGGCGGGGAGGCCTATATGAACTCTAAAGGGCCAAAAGGAATAAATATAGATGCACTATTTTTTTCACGAGCATCCGTTCCGGTAGAATAACAGCTGATTATCTAATAATATTTCAAAATTACCCTTATTGATAAATGACCCATCGTTCTGGCGGATCCGTCAACGCCAGGTAGACATAGCCGTATGTCGTTTTGGTTTCTTGGAAGCTACAGATTCATTTTGAACTTGCTAACAACTCTTTTATTTACAAAAAATGGATACAAAAAAACGCTACAAAGCTTCAATCAGACTGGGTAAATCTACATTCAAGAAATTTTACTTTATCGTTGATAAGAAAAGAGAAGGAGGAATACATAGAATCTTTTGAAGGTAACTCCAAAAAACTGTGGTCAGTTTTAAAAAGTTTTAATATCTGTTCTACAAAAAATAATGAAATTCCACAGTCTTTTGGTTCAATAGAGTCTCCTCTCTTCCAGTCTTAAATTTTCCACACTATTAGAATTGCTTCCAGGGCGAACCTGACCAAAGATGGGCTGCAACTGATCAAGCCTCGTAGTGACTCGTTATACTAAATAGTAATAATTCATCCGTCATGATCCTTTGAGAAAAATAGCTCTGAAAGACACACCACACGTTTTTATTACTTTGCCTACTTTGTTTAGCTGATTTTCTTTATACCGAAGCGGCTGCGTAGGCAGAAGTCTAAATACCTGAAGAGCTTAAAGAAACTTTATTTATCCGATTTTTGAACTGATTTTTGAGTAAACCCAAAAAACCCAATTTTGGATAGGCATTCGTCTCACGTAAGTACTATGCGATTGTAGGGCTTGGTTTACTTCAAAGCACTCTTATTCAATTGTTAGGAAGGCTGAGTGGCCACGCGCGCATTTTTTGGGATTACTGAATACTCCTGTCAGAGAATATAAATACGTTCTGCCTCCAGCCTCCGGCATATTATATGCAATCATCACAAATGATCCTCAATTCTGCATCAAATTCAAAGTGACTTACGCCAGTAAGCACTATCGATTTACCTCGCTGCCCTAGTATTCTGCTGCCAGTTGCTTTGTTCGAAACTACCGGCAGTTCCCCAGTCGGTTTCCATACATACGAACATAACGCGCATTGGGATGTCAAATGCAGATCGAGAAACGGCATTTCCCATAGATCGCGTATACCTGTCAATACGTGTAATGCTTCGATTGAAATTTTCACCTGGATGGCATCTCGAATGGCGAAGAGGAAATGCCAACGCCTGCTGCCGTATATTCACTTTATTATATACGGTGTCCCAGATGGTATCAGGAAACTTTGTTTATATCGCCAGGTTACTGCAAAAACTAGATAACATCCAAAACGTAGCAACAGTACGGAGAACCGATACTGAAATTTTCGCGAAGAACCATGTAAAAAACCTATAAAACGTCAAAAAACCAATAATATGTCATCTTGCAAACTAGGCAGTTTTTAGGGTGGAACCAGTCATTCCAGGTTTGCTCTCTAGAATCGTTGTGAACGTCCATCTAAGGAGGAATCACTCTGTAACGCTTCCTTTCCGCAAAAAGTCCAGAAAAGATGGAATGCAATGAAGATTCCAACTTTTCTGCACAATCACAGAAAGGGGGTTACCATTAGCTTCCGGTAGCTCAGTCGGTGGCATGAAGACATCTACAGGCGTGTAGCTGTGTGTCGACCATGGCATGGCTAGAGGATAGAAGAACAAACAGAACACAAAAATTTAACAGATTTTATTTAACAAAAAAAAAGGCATTTTCATTACATTACAATTTTACAAAAATAATATAAGTTTTACATCTTTGGCGCTGCTATAACGCTATCAACTTATCTTTCGCTGGTCCATTTTTACTCGACTGAAGCCAGGATGGCCAGGGGCTTGAAGGGGAGGTCCCAGTTATGAGGGGTGACCTCCATATAGTGGCTTCACAACCAGTTGTAGGCGAAGTTAAAGGCGATGGCGCTGCCAAGGTACATGCATGGGTGAAAATATTGGCCAAGGCTAGGCAAAGTGAAAGGGAAAGAGAAAGGGGGTGGCCCCAATCTGAAAAAGAACCGTGTGCATTAGCAACGTGCCCTAATGGCCAAGGCATTTCCAATCTCAGTCTGCCTCAAAAAAGAACCAACGATTTTCTAGATTAGAATTACATTATATAGTTTGATAAAATCAAACCGAAAATTGGAAATGCCTTTCATAAAATAAAATCATGAAATAGCAAAAAAAAAACGTAGAACAAGATGGTGGTCATCAAAAATTTCTCCACATGCTTCTGATATAAAAACATAATCATCGAATATTCATAATCAACGTACTTATAATTTCACTGAACTATGAATATATATACGCGCACAGAGGTAAAATCGATGTGGATCGATTTCCACCTCGATTTGATTAAAGTTATGGCGAATGATCGAAGTAGTCGAAAATGACGTTCGATGGATATTTTAAAATCGTACAAGAAATAAATCACTTACATATCGATTATCTATAAACTACAGGCAGATCCAGCAATAAAACTGTATAGTATTATAAAACTCACCATTTTTGTCCTATACGGACACACATTCTAGAAAATTCTAGCACATGGTGCTATATAACCTTGTGCTACTGAGAAGAAATTTCTAGCCGTTGTTCGATCGGCGGCTCAAGTGAAAAGGAAGCGCGAGGAAGATCGCAGATCAGGAACTCCGCATCAAGCGCTCCAAGCGGAAAATTTTCCAAGTAGAAAAGCTAGAGATGGGATTAATGAAATGATAATCGAGAAGTGATTTAATAAATACGATCGGACGGTGAAACCGTTACAACTCAAGTAAACGTAAAAATAATTTCAGACTATAACTCTTAAAAATATCATTATAAAATTGTAGCCCACACCAAGGTGTAAAATTTTTAATGTTTCTTGAATCTATGCATATTTTTTGCAGATATAAACGATCGCGATATTGCATACAAAACTCCATATCTATTTTGGCAACACGTACAGCTAAAAAACGAGTGCACATTAGTAAAAACCAGCAAGTGTCAGCAGTGACATCTTATTGGAAAACCTTCAAAACGTCACAGAAAACATTTACAATGTCAAAAAGAAACAAGATAATGTCACTTTTCAAGATACGCAATACTCTCTCGTTACGAAACCTTTAATCCGTTGTGATAAAGTAAAAAAATCCCAGAACATAAACAGAATTTTGACCTGACGACAGCGTTGCCTAAGAATGCAGAGTCGATTTACCTACCATTTATTGGAGTACCTATAGGAGTTTAATTTTTGTGTTCTATATTAATACATACCTTGGGACACCTTATACATCCTAGTATGGAAATATAACGAATTGCTCGTGAAAAGAAAGAGAAGTGCACCATAGTAGCGCGTGACGACGCAGCCTTTCTGTGGCTTCGAGAGAATGCAATCAATATCGATATCCTGCTTAGGGGGATTCGATGGTGACATTCTAGGAGATCTTTAAAAGATAGAAAAAGGGATTCCAGAGGGTATTAGTAAGGTGTCATAGAAGATCGTTTCTTTCGCGCTGTCTTATTTCGATATTTCACACACTTTGTATAGTGTATGGTTGGTATCGTTTGTTGTCCGAGAGGCCAAAGTCTAGACCACGCTGATGAGCAGCCAAAAGCACAAAACAGCTGTCCATGGTTGGCTGTCTTTGGTCGGTCGGACGAGCATATTTAAGATCATCCTTATTTTGTAGTAGTAAACGACTCATGTGCTAGATGGTTATAACGCTAGCCTAATGATTCCGTCACTATAATAATAATAATAGTAACATGCCTTATTCGATTCTTCTACAAATACCTATCTTGGGTAAGGTGAGATACAAAAAATTTGGGCTTAAAGAATCGAAATGGCGTAGGTTAAGGTATTTTTCAACTCAGCCATAAAATAAAATAACAAACATGAGTAGGAACTGAGTCGTAAAATAATGCATACATGTGATTTGTGATAGTTGCCGAATAATGTTTAAATCTATACAAGTATACATGTTTAAATTTTAAGTCATTTAACATAAAATCATGATGTCCATACGATATGACTCGAAAAATCATACAGTCAATCTTATTCTTGCTGAATTTTTGAAAATTGATCTCATTATTATCAGCTAGAGGAGGCGGATAGAAGCATTGTTTTTAATTTCAATTTATTAGACTGTAATTGCGGTACTGGTTGGTAGATTGTTGTAGTGTTTGGTCGCATTGTATGAAAAACTTTCCTTGTATAACGATGTAGGGTGGTCGATTATAAGTAGAGATTTACTATTTCTTGTTGCTAAGTTATTGTCACCTTCAAATTTTTGTAGCTTATTGGAAAGGTACTTTGGTTTCGTATTCATTAACGTCTTATGGACTAAAGATACTGAATGATTCTAAGATTTTTAAATTCAATTTTCCGCTTTCCTTATAAACATGGCTGATACGGTCGTATTTTCTAATGCCAAGACAATAACGGAAACAAGAATCTTGGAGTCGCCGTAGCTTGATCTTATTACCTTGCAACAAGGCAAAGATATCCTTGAAATGATTAGTGAATCACGCAGCTGTAATTTTAGTTTACTATTTAGTCTTTGGGGATATAATCGTTTGAGGATACGATTATATTCTATTTTCTTGCAAAATACAGACAAATCCACACTATTCGACAGACGTATGTACTGATAACTTTCAGTATATTGAAGTTGGTAAATTCGAGAGTGCCATGCATTAACAAACGTCCAAATCTGCTGGCAAATTTAACAGCCGGAAAATCGAGCTATTACTTGCCGCATTCCCATTCGCTGAAGGGATAACGTAAACCTATGACATATATCAAAATACATGAAAGTTGTCCTGTTTCTTGTGTACAAAAGCATCATGTTGGAATCAAAAAGTGCTCTTGTTTATAGTACAGTCGAATTTTCACGATTTTATTCAATATCTCAATAGAAATCACTAATATTCAGAGACCTTTCTCAGCTTCTGTCAAATGCTCGTAATTTAATTCGTAATAAAAAGTCGTGGATTCGCCGATGAAAATTTTGCGTTAATCGAACAGATTAGGACTATGTCGACCAGTTTTTGCAAAAACGATATCCATTTAACTTGACGATGAACATTTTAATACTTGTTAATAGTGTAAGCTAAGTTTTTGCTATATCAACTTCTTTTAACGAGTTCTACAAGCTGTTAAAATAATGACTCAACTTTGAAAATACCCTGTATATGTCAGGAACGATGAACCGACCATTTTCCAGTTGTTCAGTAAACGATTAGGGACCGTACTATATCGTAAAAATCTATTTTCATGGCATTTCCGACGTAGCAGCGGCAATCTGCAACTTTTGATAGCACCCCCAACACACTAATGACCGGGAAAGATATAAAACTTAGTGAGCTACGGAGTTTTTGCTTTACGAGCGGCACGACGCCGACTTCGGCAAGTTGCGCGTTGCGATCTACTCGGATAAGTGAAGCACAAGTGGCCCAGCTTACGCGAAGCTATTGTCAGCGATATCGCCTTGTTCGAATGTTGAAGTAAAATCGCTCACTAGAAAGGCATAAAGAACTTTTGGAAAATTCCTTTTACGGGTTGTTGCACCTGATACGGTTTTAGTGGGATTGTTAGAGATTCCCTCAACACTTTTCTGAATTGGATAAACCGTACAGAGTGGTAATGTCTGGATTGCATACAGGGTGTTCCGTATTTGAATGGGCATAGTGAAGTGGTAGGCAGTACGAAGCGAGATGTTTTAGGGGAAATTCCACGAACATTAATATTTGATGGTCCGTTGGACCAATAGGAAAAGACCTTATCAAAAAGCAATTTGACGGAGGCTGTCCAAGCTCTCTGAATATGTGATTTCTATCGAAATGTTGAACGAAGTCGTGAAAAAATGATTGCCGTATAAATAAGAGTACATTATAGATGTAATATTATGTCTTTGTGCTTTAGAATTACGATAACTCTAATAGAATTTCAAATTTTTATTCACAAAAGACGGCCAGTTATTTAAATGGATCAATGAAAATTAGAGAAATAATTCTATTTTCTAGCTATTATATACTAAGTGACATATAAATCCGAACACCTAGTTTAAATGGTTTTATTTTAATAAAATTTTGTATAAGTACTTAATGAAGCATAATAAGTAAATGATAAAAATTTCAAAATGGTTGCCCTGCTTCAAAGCCCTTTGACCTTTAATAATGTGTGGATGCACCCTGATGTGCTACGCATTCTCCAACGCGCCTAGGCATGCTTCTGATCAGGTGGTCAATGGACTCCTGTGGTATCTCATTCCAGGCAACCACCAACTCCTCTCGAAGTGCTTCTAGAGTCTCAGGAGGACGTTGCAAATTGAGCAATCTCCTACCCATCATATCCCACACGTGGTCAATTGGGGATAAGTCGGGAGATCTTGGTGGCCATGGTAACAATGTGACATCATTATGTTGAAAGAAGTCTATTGTGACTCTTGCAACATGTGGTCGGGCATTATCTTGTTGGAAAGTTGGATCTGCCAGGGTGTCAAGATAGGGTAAAAGATGGGGTTCTAGAACTTCGTGAATATAACGCTGCGCGTTCATGTTACCTCTGATGAAGATTAAAGGTGACCTGGAACCATAAGCTATAGCACCCGAAACCATAACTCCAACAGTGTGATGAACATGTCTTTCAACAAAAAACTGTGGATTCCTCCTTTCACCACGTCGCCTTCTAACCCTGGCACGACCATCGTGCATGCATAAACAAAATCGAGACTCGTTACTAAAGACAATACTGTTCCATTCCTGATCCCAGAGTGACCGTTGTCTGCACCACTCAAGGCGATTACGTCGGTGTTCTCGAGTTAAAGGGAGGACCCAGTGTGGACGGTATGAAAACTTTCATTCGTCGGTAAACACTTCGCATGCCAATAGGTCTTCCATGTTCTGCAAACCATTCATTTGCGATGGACCTGGTAGTGGAGAAACGGTCCCTTAAGGCCAATAATCTTAGGCGGCGATCTTCACGGTCTGTTGTTCTACGGCGGCGTCCAGTGCCCCTTGCTCTTTGCGTTCGGCCTTCTCGAAGCCATGCCTGACAACACCTAACCACAGTTAATTGGATTTCTTTGTACATAGTCATTTCAACACTCGGCTTAAAAGGTGTTAATTTTGATAAAAAATAAGAAAATGCAAAAACGAGGAGTCTGGGTCCGGTTTATTTAGCCATCTGTCTAGTTTTACATTCCTCGTAGGTAACTTTGTTACCGTGAAAAGTTTTAACAATGGCGGTTCATTGGTGCTTGTGATATGTGATATTATGTTTTTAATAATTTTTTTAAAGCGTATAATTTGAAAAGTATACGACTTAAATTTTTTGTTTTCCTGATAACTATTATGACTTGGCCTGTTCCCCGTGTCGACTTTTATAAGACGTGTTTAAACAAGAATGATTGGCCCTATTTACTAAATATCAGTCGATAGAATTGTGGTAGAATTTAGGATGGTCATACACCTGCAAGGCTCATTAGGTTGGCCATATACGTGCTAGCAGACGCTTGACTATGGTTATAGGGTACGAACACATAAGACGTTTTAAAATAGTTGCTCCATTTACTAAATATCAGTCGATACAATTAAGTTAGATGCTAGTAGGCGAAATCGTGGATTCCGTGATGCACCGCGGCATACGGATGAACAGCCCATGGGTGTACGTCATGAACGGCAGCGTATGGGCCCCATCTTGCAGCGGCGTCGATGTCCTTGTGCCAGAAAGCGGGGTGTCCGTACACGGCGCTCTTGTGCCAGAAAGCACCTGGATGTCCGGCAGCTACGTACTTGTGCCAGGCGGCGACTGGATGTTCGTAAGCGATGTCATGCTTGAGAGCGTCGGGGTGGCCGTACGCGTGCCAAGCAGAATAAGGGTGCGCGTACGAGTGCCATGCGGCGTAAGGGTGTCCGTACGCGTGCCATGCGGAATACGGGTACTCGGAACCGTGCACGTAGGCTGGGTGGACTGCGGAATGAGCGTCAACCTGCAACAATGCATTCTAAATGATTTTGTGGCAAATATCAAGTACATAATGTTTAAGTGTATTTGAGGTTAAGAAAACAATTAATATCAAAAGACTTTTCTCTTCTGATACTAAATTATTTAATTAAATATTCCGCGCAGAGCTCTAAAAGCTAATCAGCTAAGACATAACTTAAAAGTTTCACGAATAACTTCTGCTTTCACAGAATTATTACTTAGACTTTTCTTCTTCAAGGACCTGGCGAGATGACATTACATAGGCATACAGGAAATTATGTAAAAAAACTAGACAAATGTTAGAGCTTCATAGTGATGTACATATTATTGGAAATGAATGGTTCGTGTAAAGAAATTGGAAACCCTGCTTTTGGGATTATATCTTCGTGTGTTGCCTCAATTAATTCCTCTACCTACCTTGGCGTCTTCGATGGCGTGAAGCTCGTCTAACTGAACCTTCTGTGCGAACTGTTGCGCGTCAACTTTCTCCACCATATCGTGGACCTCCTGTTCCTGGATGTGGTGCAGATGATCCAGAGCTTCCTTCTGTTCCTGGAGTTGCATGTGTTGCTGGTGCTGGAGTTCGTGGAGGAGGTGCTGTTCCTGCATCAAATGGATGTGCTGCAGTCTGTGCTGCTCGTCTAGGTGTTTGTCCTCTTCCCATTGCTTCTCTTTTACGTACAGTTTCTTGTGGAAGTCGTCGCTATAACAAAAAAACGTTGTATGAAAATTTCGTCGAATGCGCTAGGATATTGTTAATACAATATTTTGGAAGGTTCTGATAGAGAGCTAATAAATCTAGATTGATAAATTGAAATATCTGTGTCCTGATACAAAGCCTTCCATTAAAATTGTTGTCATTTCAAAAGATCTTTGTAGTATCCAGAAATGGTCATTAATTCGAGGACTTGTTGATTTAAGGAGAAAAATTGACGAAAATCTTACCCGAAACCGTCAGTTACGTCGTGCACAGGCCATGCACCAGCTTCGTGTACTGCGGCCCTGTACACGTCGTCGATGTCGTGAACTCCGGCGATGTGCTTGCCATAGTAAGGATGTCCATACCCGTATCCATGTCCGTAGATGGCGTCCTTAACGTAGTCTGCGGCCCAGGTCTTGTGGAAGGGCCCATAGGCGTGGTCGTAGACACTGCCGATGGGCAACGTGCTGCCCAACGCAAGGGCGGAGAGGATCAGGAGGGCGACACACTGCATCTTTCAGATCGTAGGAGGCTGAGAACTGAATGATGGTTTTAGGACGGGATGGCGGGTTTTTATATTGGTCTTTATCGCGGGGTTTGCGTGTGTTTTCTTGCGTTATCGCAGCGATATAGACAGCGGAGTATTTGCAAGGAATCGTTGAGCAATAGATGCATATAGTTTTTTGGTTCACGTATAGTGATACCGCTGCTGAGAAGGTAAGTATTCTGTTTTGATGTGGTAACTACAAGTCTGAAAATATGTAAAAGTGCATTACAAAGGTTCTATGAAAGTATGGAAAACATGATTGTAGACTAGAGGAAGAAGGCCATCAAATAGAATGACTCTCTCGATGAAAAAATAATTTACATAGTTGTGTCAATTGTTTTGGATAAAGTTTTATAGGTTTTTTAGATCACTCTAAACGAAAAAGGCTCGTAGTAACTGTACTCTAAAGTGGACCGTTTGCCATTTGAAGTATGAACAACCTGAAAATGGTCACTTTCAACGTTCAAAAGCTTAAGTTCAAAGATATTTGTGGTGGCTAGGATCTAAATTTGTTTTTGAAAATCGCACCAAGTTACCGTCTGGTTACCACTTGGTTAATGCTAAAGGTCATCCAACAAACGCGAGTATGGAAAAAGGTTGGAAGCTACCGTACGAAAAATGGCCATTTATTTTTTAAATAAGTCGACAAGTTATCAAGCAGAAATTGGCGATTATGCATTAGATGACACTAACGTAACTTGACAGTTGAAAATTTTAAGATGGGATCTGGACATAATCTTGGAATATTTTTCAATTGAAATGAGAGGTCACGTGATGCATAAGCTTATTAGTACCGTATAGCCCTACTGTATAAATTAATTATCTTTAAAAATGCTGGTGGGTTTTCAAGAATGAGCGTTTTCGTACATTGAATCGCTTATAGGTAGACAACTTATCTAAATGCTTTAGTATTTTATATTAATATTCTTTTATTTTTGGAAAAGCATATCCAAGTGGGTAAAAAAATACAGGATATAACGTGTAAAAATTGACGTTTTTCATTTTTTGAATGTAATGTTCTCTATCTCATTAGATAAAACAAAAACGTACCTTATAGTGCTTATCTGCAATCCCTACTTATTTTTGAAACGGGTCAAGAGTAGGAGATGAAGCCATACTGTCAAGTTAGCGAGATGAAATCGGCTCTTGAATACTACATTTTAGCAGTTAAAAATGCCAAGCTTTTGAATGGGAAGTCACGTGATACACGGAGTCCCAAAAATTTGGTGGACGAACCACGTATTTTTAGACTCAAAATAAGTCTATCGGATACGATTTCCGTTTATGCATTATTCATTTTTCAAGATATTTTTGAATGAAATTTCGAACACATTGCTAGTCGATCTAATATTTGACTTTTACGGAAAACTTTAACAGGTTTGATAAGGGTGAAATCTACCCCCACCCCTACATAGATTATAGCAGACTTTTTTGGCAGTTTTGCCGACGACTGAATTTTATTATTTCTTCATTTTTTTTCTATAAAACCAGGTCATGTCGGATAGTTTTCGAGAAGAGAAAAATTACCTCAAGAGATTCCCAAGCTTTTTATTAATATTCTATATGTGTAATTAGCGGAAATACGTAAGTGTGATATCATTACTATTTTATTTAATACAGGTACTAGCGCGAATCTTTTATAAAACGTGTTCAATATGATCATCATAATAAGAATTTTTTTTTAGAAACCAGCTCAGAATAACATCTTCTATCTCAAAAACTATGCGAGATATATAAGAGATAACAAATGAAGTAAATAGAAAAATCAGTGTCGTGCGGAAAGTTGCGAAAAAATTTACTATGATCTATGTGGGGGTGGGAGAAGTTCTCACCCTTTTCGAACCCTTTTGAGTTTTTTGTAAAAGTACATATGATCGAAATTTTATATAAATCAAACTATCGCTTCCAAAACTACCTGAAGAAAAATGTTTTAAAAAGAAAACTGAGCCCTCTAACGGACAAACGAAGCACTTTTGCATAGAGGTAGATAATGGCAAATCGACTTACTTTGAGCTTAAAAATACGTGGTACTTCTATGTCCACAGAATATTGGGACATCATGTAGAATACAAAATCACAATTCCAATCAATTATAATACCATCCAGGTATTCAGCTCTCGTACCCTGGGAAGTTTTTTTAAAGAACTTCTCAAAATATTTGCATTGATAATTTTAGATATAAACCGTTAGTATCGTTATTTCGGACACTATTTGAATTTCCTGCAAATATCTTGTTAATTTTGCATAACTGATTAAACACCCTTCTAGGTTCAGCGTCAGGCTGCCATAGTCGACCCCGATTGAGTCTAGGTCCTATAGTCGCTTCAAGTAGGTTTACTCTGCACCTGATATGCAATGCTGTCATCAATTCGTAAAGGATATTCAGCTCGTTCGTTCCTCCCAGAAAAAAGTTGCATACGAAAATGTATAACAAAGGAATTAAATGAATCACTAAGAAAAAAATTTCGGTCATTTTAATACACTACAGGTACAGTAGAGAGCGCCCTCTAGCGGCTACAGTAAAACTATGCCCATGGTTCGTTTTGTCGTACCAAAAAACCCTTGTATAAAAATTTTCACTGTTATACATCAAATATTGTTCGAAATACTTAAAAAAAAACTATTTTAGAAAGTAAATTTAAACACCCTGTATTTCGGAAGCCACGCATTTTTCGACCCATGTTTATATAGACTTTATGCATTATTTTTAAAAGTTCTATCGAATCTTAAAGTTATGCAACAATAAACTGAAACATCCTGTATGCAGAACAATGAGTTAAATTTTGTATGTTTCATATTGGACAGTCATCAATAGAAAACTTATTATTCACTGATTATTTTTATTTTCATTTTGTTTCATTGTTTTGAGTGATACCTTAATAATAATTTTAGTGGGGACTATTTGTTTTGAAAAAAACCATTACGAGATGAATAGAATACCTTAAGACAGGAACGCCAAAGACCAAAGTATTTTCCGAAAACAACCTAACCTGCTTTAACATAACCTTACTATTCATCTTTCAAATATGAAATATACTAAGTGACATATAAATCCGAACGCCCAGTTTAAATGGTTTTATTTTAATAAAACTTGGTGAATGTATTTATCTTACTGTAAATAACAAGTGAAAAAATTTTCAGCCTTGTCAGTTGGACAATCCGGTTTTTATACTGCTTTTTTTTTAATTCACTAACGATCTAAAAATGAATATTTCAGCCGCAGTAAAGAATCAACGTTGGCGGATTTTGGTTCTTGACATCCTTTACGATCGGTTACGATGCCTAGAGTACGGAGACCTGTACGATTTCGTCAACTTAGTGAGTTTGATAGGGGCCGTATAGTGGGACTTCGGGAAGCTGGACTTTCTTTTCGGGCAATTGCAGTTAGAGTGCAAAGAAGTGTAGACACTGTGGTTAGGTGTTGTCAGGCATGGCTTCGAGAAGGCCGTACGTAAAGAGCAAGGGACACTGGACGCCGCCGTAGAACAACAGACCGTGAAGATCGCCGCCTAAGATTATTGGCCTTAAGGGACCGTTTCTCCCCTACCAGGTCCATTGCAAATGAATGGTTTGCAGAACACGGAAGACCTATTGGCATGCGAAGTGTTTACCGACGAATGAGAAGTTTTGGCTTGTTTTCATACCGGCCACACTGGGTCCTCCCTTTAACTCGAGAACACCGACGTAGTCGCCTTGAGTGGTGCAGACAACGGTCACTCTGGGATCAGGAATGGAACATTATTGTCTTTAGTGACGAGACTCGATTTTGTTTAGGCATGCACGATGGTCGTGCCAGGGTTAGAAGACGACGTGGTGAAAGGAGGAATCCACAGTTTTTTGTTGAAAGACGTGTTCATCACACTGTTGGAGTTATGGTTTGGGGTGCTATAACTTATGGTGCCAGGTCACCTTTAATCTTCATCAGAGGTAACATGAACGCGCAGCGTTATATCCACGAAGTTCTAGAACCCCATCTTTTACCCTATCTTCACACCCTGGCAGATCCAACTTTCCAACAAGATAATGCCCGACCACATGTTGCAAGAGTCACAATAGACTTCTTTCAACATAATGATGCCACATTGTTACCATCGCCACCAAGATCTCCCGACTTATCCCCAATTGAGCACGTGTGGGATATGATGGGTAGGAGATTGCTCAATTTGCAACGTTCTCCTCAGACTCTAGAAGCACTTCGAGAGGAGTTGGTGGTTGCCTGGAATGAGATACCACAGGAGGACATTGACCACCTGATCAGAAGCATGCCTAGGCGCGTTGGAGAATGCGTAGCACATCAGGGTGCATCCACACATTATTAAAGGTCAAAGGGCTTTAAAGCAGTGCAATCATTTTGAAATTTTTATCATTTACTTATTATGCTTCATTAAGTACTTATCCAAAGTTTTATTCAAATAAAACCATTTAAACTGGGTGTTCGGATTTATATGTCACTTAGTATATGATCGATCGTGCAACATGAAAACGTCGTCTATCTTTGTCGGATAGATGCAAATTAGCAATACAGTTTGTTTAGACAATAAGATTCTGTTTGTCTCTGTCTATATCTGAAACTTCATTAGAAATATTTTCAAATCGCTGTCGTTTGTCTTTACTACAGTCTAAAATGATGACGTTATCGTCATCTTTCGTGATTTCGACTATATTTGCCTGCATTAAGTTGGTTACGTTACCAAGGTGTCATCTTAAGAGCACTTGAAAGAAGAATCTATGGTACGTTCATAAGTACATTCTTGGCACTGAAGATGTTCCATTGTCAGCAAGCATTTATTTGGAGACTTGGGTTTATTAGTAGATAATTTCCATGCATCTATGTAAAATTATAGCTACTCGAAAATTCTGAACTTTCTTGGTCACATAGGAATACGGGAATTTTCCGACATTGTGAGCCCCTTAAATTACTTTTGACCTGGATAAACACACATTTGCAAAACTTAGAAGCACGGAGTTTTATCCATCATTTTTTTGTTTCTCGCTTATAACTCCGCTGCCACTGGACCAATTTTCAAGCCCACAAAGTTTTTTGCTGCTTGGCACAGTAGTAATTCAGGATAAACATTACCGGTCCCATAATAGTAGACATGGGACAAACAGATAGCACCTACATATTAATCAGCAGCCAACCACAGAAACATCAATTTTGAAATGTTTCTCAATTATAATGGTGTTCGCCAGCTGGATAAGCTAGATCTACAGGTATCACTTTTTATTCGTGTTAGGGTTTTAAGATGTATAGTGTTTTAACCTCGTCAACTATCAAAAGATTAATTGAAAAATTCAGGGAGACTG
The DNA here is from genome assembly GCA_963669975.1 of Acanthoscelides obtectus. Taxonomy (NCBI): domain Eukaryota; kingdom Metazoa; phylum Arthropoda; class Insecta; order Coleoptera; family Chrysomelidae; genus Acanthoscelides; species Acanthoscelides obtectus. Next base: position 92,241,743 of record CAVLJG010000008.1, on the reverse strand, counting down.
GATCAGTTGGAGACGCTAAACACACCAATTTCAAGAAGCTCTCTATAGCACATACTCACAAAAGATCTGTATCTCCATGCTTACAAAATGCAATCAACACAACAGCTGAAGCCTAATGACCATGAACAGCGAACAGAGTTCGTGGAATGGATCATAGAACATCAACAAGTGGACGCTGATTTTTTGATCAAAATCATCTAAGCGATGAAGTACATTTTCACCTTGGTCGCCAAAATTGCCGTGTTTGGGGTGTGTTTTTTGGAAAACAAATGCACCCACAGCGTGTCACTGTTTGGGCTGGATGTGTCTAACATGTGGTTTCAACAATATGGTACCATATGCCATCCAGAAAAGTGAAACCATTCAATTACTGCACGAGACATTTCCTGGCCGCTTACTTTCCCGTTTCGGTGATCAGAATCGGCCCCCTAGATCGTGTGATTTAACACCATTAGATTTCTTCAGAGGTCTATCTCAACAATCCCACAATCACCCGTAAATTAAGCCATTATGCAGAAAGGTCATGAAAAATTTCGACTAAGCCCTATCCTAAGAAAGTACTTTATGGTTCAATGCAAAATAACAATCTAAAAACTGTGTTTTATACGTATTTCAAGACTTGCTTTGAATTTTGACACCGTTTGTGACTACCACATGCGGTAATAACCCGATATTTCCGGGAATATTCGTATTTTAAAGTCAACTGAATTAAAATATGAGGTGTAATTGAAGCCTTTTTTCATACATCAGGTGATGCTCACGGCGCCTATCGGTTGTAAAAAGCAAAAAAACAAATTGCCAAGTAAAATATCATGCCATAAAGGCATTCTAAAATTCTAGGTACGACTGACGATACGGCCCTTAAACGCTTTCTAGTAGCTACAAAGTGAATTAGTTTGACAAGATTGTGCTTTAAGTAGGAGCGCAGGCGCAAGTTTTTTTGCACGAAACAGAAGTTATATTACTTTCTCTGAAATGACATTCAACCTTTCCCCCCACCCTAAACGAAACAAAAACAAAATATGTAAAAATGACATGAAGAAGATAGTTCGAAAATCAATACGTTCAATAAGTGTTCCTCCTCTGCTCCTCTAGCGGCCGCTCCAGGAAGCTAAAAATAATTTCCCATTACTGTGATATATCCGGCGTCCTTCGTTATTGGATCACCCGGTACAAACGCAGGATGCTGATCTGCAGGACGCTGATCGTCACTATCAAATTTGAACGTATGATATGTCAGTGTTATTTTATGCGACTTAACAAACTGATGCTCCGTAATTGGCGTTAAAGAATGCAAGTCAACTTGCATTATCATTTAAGATAACCCTTCGCGTCGATCGAACGAAAGAAATTATTATTTTGCCATGTATAATTAATAAAAAGCATAATAAAAATTACATTTGCAAGTATCAACGATATTTTTATGGCGTCATTTATAGCGATAAGTAACGATAAACAAGATTCATTTTGCAACATTCGTAGACTTCGAAACCGGCATGCGTCTATACTACTACCCTAACGCAAAATAGTTCGGACATTACCTAATTTTACCTCAAAGTTGGTTTATTTTTTTAAGGTTACAAAATAATTTTTTTCTTAGACGTTGAAATATATTGCTTGGACATCAAATTAACAAAATTATTATCAAGTAATATGATATATACTAACAGTAATATCTCAGTTGTTAAACAAAAACGTCGAAAATATGAGAATAGGCTTGTCTAACGTGTAGGTTCCATCCTTGGAAGCTTGCCCTTGCTTCCAACAAAATTCAATTGTCCCGCAACTCCTTGCACGTCCTAGTGTGGCTTCATCTTGTAGACAAACAACCGGCAAACAACATTATCAAAATCCCATTGTTGCCAGGGGATGGCTTCGGTGCTTTCGAAACTACCGCTGTTGCTGACCCGCAGACCGAGAACTCGCAGCTGAATTGTTGAAGCTGAACCGAATTATCAATTCTAGGCACAAACTGCCATTCCCGGGTATGCTATGTTTTGCAAGAGTACAGGATGCTCCAGTTTACCTTCTCGCCAGTAGGCGTGGGAAGTAAAAAGGGTTTTGAATCTGGCATTTTGTAGCGATTGTTCTCGACGTATGTCCCTTTCTTTCCCGGGAATTTAGAAAGCAATTCTGTCGTCGGCGGCGCGGCATTTAAGGCTACAGCCGCATCCGCACGCGTCAGAAACTCACCGTTTCCGGCCTGTGCCCTGCTGCTTTGTTAATTTCAACTTGAATTAGACTTCCACTCCGCGCATAAAAGTCTCTAGGATGACAAAATGGTACGGTCAAATTGGGTAGCCGCAAAATCACAAATGAAGAAAAGGTTATCTCAAGTATGTTTTAGGTTTTACGAAAATTGAAAGTTTCTACAGTCTTCTGCACACTAGTCTTCCAGTGAAGGCCATGGTCTCCAACTAGTTTGTTTCACATATATTTTTGTATCGTTCAGAAAGTAGGAGTACTCGTACGATTAGCAACTGTATTTTTCAACATCATCATCCCTGGCTGTCCATCAGTCTCATCGTTCAAGGTGAAGTTAACTTTGTAATGAAACGCTTAAAGGGTATGAAAGAACTATGAACATAATATTATTTTACCCACAGTCTATACATTTACGAAATTATTGGATAAAAGCCAAAATCTATCAGAAAAGGTAATGGAACCTTCTCTACTGGTTGTAGTCTAATCATATTAGCAAATTTCCCCGAAATTAGAAATTCTCAAAAACTACTTGACCAATCGACTCCAATTTTGTTGTCGTTATTTAGAAGCCTACATATTTGAATAATTTCAAGTATCTGCGAGAAACCATCGACGCGTTACCAATTAGTACGACAACCTGCATCTTGCCTCGGTTTTCAGCCATAACTTTTTACCTTTAGTCAGATCTTTTTACAAGGGGTCTCATTCTGTGGATCACATAAATACCTGAAAATCTTATTTAAAGTTTTTTCATCCCTGCCAGCACTTTCGATTGCATCCTAAAAACCACGTTTTCTCAGTCTTTGTTAGCGAATAAAAAGTTATCCCACAAAAATTGGTGTACCCATTTTAAGCGTCCATGATTTAAATACCCACTTGAACAACTTGCATCAATAAAACCAGACTTTACAATTATTCCGCAAACCAGGGGTATTTTCGTTTAATATGATTAGACTATTGTTCTACTCACAAATCCTAAATATATATTTTGATCACTTATCAGTAATTTGAATTTCTCATTATTAATAGTAGAGTGCCCATTCCTAAACCAAACCCTTTTTAATGATTTCGTTTTGTCAAATTCCATAGTTTATTGATTGCATAATTTCCCACGTATCATATATGTCATTCTCAGTGACTCAGTATTGTATTGAAATCTTCTGGACACTAATGTTATAGCATTATTAACGAAATTACCTCATAAAATATCGTTGAACCCTCGTAGAGATGGTAACCAGCGCGCCACCTTGTGACTTTACACGTACTAGCCGTATATGTTTCATTCTATCAACATGCCTGCTAGAAGGCCATTAATTTAACCTTCTTTTTATATTCACTTTCTTATCAACATCAAAAGAAGGTAACTGGATAGTAAATCAAATTTTAACAGAAGATATCTTGATAGGAAAGTAAACATTAAAAGAAGTTTAAATGAATGGCCTTGAAGAAGGTATGTTGATAGAATTAATTAATTTAATAACATATTATTATCAATTAACGTGCTTTCGGAAAATCCAGTTTAATTAAACCGAGTAATTTAGTTACCTAGAATAATTAAAAAATCATTAGGGGTAATGAAGGTGTACTTACTCATTAAACCAAAACAGACGTCAAAAATTGTCAGAAATTTGGGATCGTTCTCCTTACGGGCTCCATAGCATTCTACTGTGCCTGAGAATTGCCTCCAAGGTAGTACTATCCTAACACCTACTGATTGTAAAGTATATCTAAGAGGCTGGTGCGCTCTAAATGAACCGGGCTATATCCTAACGCAATGAGGGTGTTTCACAAAAACACGCCATCCGTTTTTTCAACGCGGCGCTTCAGGGTCTCAACTAGCACGTGTTTTTTCTTTTCTCGAAAGTGCTAGCGACACGTGCTCTACCAGTCACACGTTTTAACAGAAAATTGAATACAGGAGAGGCACATAATAGATATTTAACTTTAGCAAAAGTCGATTCCCAAAAAAAAATGGAGTCAAGCAGATTGACACTATGGATGGTTGAAATCGCTTCCAAAGGCGAAATCAAATCGTGATTAGGTAGGTTCAATTAGGTGCGATGAATGTTCGGCCTCTGAATATCAAACTATACAGGGTATTTTGAAAGTTGAGTCGTTTATTTCAACTGCTTGTGGGACTCGTCAAAGGGAGTTGATCACCTATTTAAAAGTTGCATAATAAAAGGAATAATTAAAGATATATTGCTGAAGGCACCAAAACAGTAAAGATTCGACGAACACAAATACAAAGACTAGCATGGGTATCAGAAGGGATTATTACCTCCATCTACAAAAAAATAGAATTATATAAGGAAACAAAAACATATCCTCATGATGTGAATCTTTTGAATGAATTTAAATCATATCGAAAGAGACTCTCAAAAATAGTTAAAGAGGCTAACATTTAATATCTCCAAGAATAGTTTGATAATCTACAAAATTGTTCGTCCAAAATGTGACAATTTATCAATAAAATACAAGGCAAAAAACAAAACAACAAGGTTAGTAACAATTAAGAGAGAAAATGGTGAACTAGGGGGTAATGATGTAGACGTAGATATAACTCGTTATATCTGAATCCGACCGATACGCATGAAATAAAGACAATGATCAAAGAATTAAAATTAAGAAAATCTCCAGGTCTAGATAATATAACAACATATGCTCTCAAGAGGATAAATGTTAACATCTGCGGCAAACTGTCATATTTGATAAATTCTTGTATGAATAAAGGGATATTCCCTACATGTTTAAAACACGCTATGGTATCATTGAGATCAACAGCGACTTAATACTAAACACAGCTTCCATCCTACAATGTTCATTCCCTCTAAACAATGTCTAAAATTGAGGAATCTCTGAAGCGTCGTAACACACCTAAACAATGAAAGTATTAAATTCGCCGTAATATTTGAATTCCGGTTCACAAGTATTCTGTTGCTTAAGGGCATCTTTACTGCATCGCATATTTAAAAAGTGTGATGATAATAAAAGCTCCCGAGCAGAATACTCCCGAAACCCAAAGAACAGTGAAAAGCGGCAGAAAAATAAAATGGAACTTGAGAAAACGACGGTCGAAATCGCCGGAACCTTTTGGCAGAGTCACCTTCAATATATATGCTAATCTCGCTCTTTGGACGGCCATATTGCATCGCCTGCGCTGACACGGGCTTGCTCGACATATACAGGGATGTGAATTTAGTTTATTGCATTCCAAGAGTTGAAGCAGTTTCGGTATTAGGATTGCAGAGTTTTATCGTACCAGTTCAACGAAGATTGAAAACCGACACTACATCTACCCTGATTGTGACCAAATCATTACCGCTATCTTTACTAAAAGGCTGTTTGAAGTGTCTGTCGCTAATGTTACATCCCACGCCTGCAGGCGAGGAAGTATTGGAATCGTAAAAAATTTCGAAAATGAAACATTGTTTTTGGATGTTACATGTTGTGTATGTGTCTGTCTTATTAGGTGGACTCTATATCCTCGTGTAATTACTTTGATGGTTTTTTCTTATATGTTACTGGATTTGCAACATGATATGAGGAGGAAGTTTCCAATTTTTGGAAACATATTTTAAATTTGTTAGGTGATGTACAGCACTGAAAAAATGTCTTGAATGTCTTGAAAGATGACAAAACTGGGCTACCCAAACTTTATTACTCGGAGAACTATCTTGTTGAAGCGTGAGGCTCGGTGATGACGTCACATGACACCACCTACCATCGCTACGCAAGGCGATGCGCGATTTGAGGATTTAAAATTTTGTCAAAAGAAGCAACCTGTCAAGATTCATACTAGTCAGTACCAGTCGTCTTTAAAAAAACTTTATTTGGTTCCAACAATAGCGTACATGGACCGAACCGGGATCACAGTGTGTGTGTTCGCTGGAAATCTTTGTGGAAGAGGATTTTGTCTAGGTTGAATCGGAACTGGTCCTCTTGGAAATTGAGGCTGATGATTGAAATTTTGCAGAGGCCTAAATTGATTCATAGGCTGCATTTGAGGCTTATGCAAATTTTGAAAATGTGGTTTGGATGGAGAGGCTGAGCTGGCTCATTGGAATTTGAATGTGCACCAGCCTTTAGTAAATATCTAATGTTATTATCGTCTAAAATATAAGCTTGAGCTTCTGCCAAATTTTTAGGTTTCATAGACCGAATCGTGGAACTTTGTGGCTCCTTTTTACTAGTTTTAATAGCATCAACTGTCTCATGAATATTTATATAGTTATGTAAATGATTGAGCATGGTTACAACTCTAGAATAAAACGGTAAAGAACTTTCATCAGAATTTTGTCTAAGGGCAGTAATATCTGATGGCTCAAGGTTGTTTAATTCTACTGATTTTTTAGTAGCTTCTATGATGTTATCTAGTGGTTTTAAAGTGAGTTCCAAGGAAAGCCAAAGAGATCTAAGATTAAGAGATATTAAGTGTTATACAGTTTGTTTCATTAGCTCGAAACATGCTCGATTAAATCGTTACGTTTCGTACCTTTCAGTTTTGAACCTTCCCACTGCTTCAAGCGGAACCACTGTCAAGGCAACACACCAACCACCGCTATCCAAAAACCAGCGGAAAGGCGCCAGCGTTATCCTTTTTCCCCCATTTTATTGTTTTCTATTTTTTTTTCAACATAATAAGCAACAAAACAAACATAATAGAAGAAAAACCTGACTTAACCTAATAAAATCAAACTGAAACATGATTTAAAAAAAAAACCTAACCTATTGCCTCAAAATTCAAACCTAAACATAATACAAGAAAAACTGAATCACACAAAATTCAACTGAAACATAATTTAAAGAAAGAACCTAACCTATTCCCACAAAACCAAACCTAAACGTAATTCAGCTCGAAACAGAAAACTATAATGGAGCACCCTGTATATGATCTTAATAACACTGTTATATTCAAATGGCATTCGCTGGATTCTCGATGACTCTCCCCCGTAAACATATTATAAGGAGTTGAATATATTACGCGTTTCGATATATTTGAAATTTAGATTCCCCGGCGTCGAGCAAGTTAGATATTTTCCAACTTCTCTACGACTACATATAGGAAAATTGGATGGGATATTTCAGAGGAAGGATGTTTTGCTATTCCGATAGAAGACGTTCACTTTATACAATTCGAGAAAGGAAAAACTAAGTTCATTCCGGCACAGTATACGGAAAGCTGATAGTTGGCCCGCTCAGTGTCTTGTGCAAAAAAACAGTTCTGGAGGGGCTCAACAGCTACAAATTATATTTTTGTTTTGCGCGCGCACACACGACTCAGGTTCTTTGAGGTTATCATTTCCTGAAAAAATACCAACCTTATTACAACTTATACAGCAAGCATACCAGTCGCTCCTCAAACTCCTTAGCAACCAACCTGGAAACCCCTATCTCCATTCTTCATCATAACCAAATCTTATGAAGTTGTGAATATTTTTCAGTTTCACCCCAAACCTGAAGGTTTATCACTTGGCATTTGTATTTAATATTTGATTAAAAACGTACCATCTTGCACCAAACGCGGGACGTGGAGTAAGGGATGTGCGTATATAATTGAAGGCAACCCTGATATACGGTCCTCGCATACTCGACTGCTTAAGTATGATTGGTTTAGGGTATGAAACTTCATACATCTGAAAACTTTCCACCACGAATTCATCGAAAATCACTGATTAAGATAAAAAACGATGAGACCCGTTAAAAGATTTATCAACGGGTACAACTTTATAAAAACTACTTCACCCTCTGCCCCCAAGGTCAACCGCTTAAAAATTTTAAATTACAAGGGGTATCGAGTAATAGCTTGTTTGAAAGGTCTTTCGAAGTCTTTCATTTAAACGTTTGCCAAATCTACAATTCGTTTATAATTTAAAACGGAAACTACCAACATAAGCAGCAATTCGGAAGATTACACGTGGCAACAACTAAATAACAACCCTATTTTTTTCCGAATTCTTTTTATCAACACAGATATTAGGACGAACTGTATTTATTGTTATACCTGTTCAGTTATTTGTTGCTAAGGAAAAGAGGTAATTTAATTTGCCGCCATTAACCTTTGTAACAATCTTGGGATAGGGAAAATTAGTTTATTGATTCAGATTCTGCTTCCAAAATGGTTTACACACTAGCCGAAAGAGTGAAAATTTGTGGTGCCCAAAATCAATGTGCTCGGCAAACTGCCATCGCATTTAGCGCCAGACTTCGTATAGGTATATTAATAATAAATTAATATAAATGAAGATTATTCTAATTTTCTAGAAAACGGATTGACCGATTTTAAAAAATTAAACGTGAAAATAAAGGACTTCAAAAGACCTTTAAAACAAGCTATTACTCGATACTTTTGAAATTTTTTAAGACGATGACCTTGGGGGGTAGAGGGGGTGAAGTAGTTTTTGGTTAAGAAGTTGTCCTCCTTGACAAATCCTTTGACGTGTCTCGGCATTTTTTCTTTTAATCAGTGGTTTTCGATAGCTCCATGGTGGGAGGTGTTCAAGTATAATTCAATTTTTTAGATTTATTATCGGTTTCAGCTCTTTTTCTGTAAAAAATCTGGTAATAAATGAGTTATTTAAAAAAAAAAAATGTGGAAAATGAGAGTGTATTTCGGGAAATAAGACCCCATTTCCATAGAAATGCCGAAAAATCGGTAGGTTTGACAACACTGCGCACTACGCGTGTTTTTCAATATTCATTAGTAATCAACAAATATTTGTATTTATTACTGATATTCGAAATCGATAGCGTTGATAATCTTGTGACCAACAAGCCAAAAAACCTAAGCATAATGCATATATACTAAGTGACATATAAATCCGAACACCCAGTTTAAATGGTTTAATTTTAATAAAAGTTGGTGGATGTATTCATCTTACTGTAAATAACAAGTGCCTTATCAGTTGGACATTCCTGTTTTTATACTGCATTTTTTTAATTCACTAACGCTCTAAAAATGAATATTTCAGCCGCAGTAAAGAATCAACGTTGGCGGATTTTGGTTCTTGACATCCTTTACGATCGGTTACAATGCCTAGAGTACGGAGACCTGTACGATTTCGTCAACTTAGTGAGGTTGATAGGGGCCGTACGGTGGGACTTCGGGAAGCTGGACTTTCTTTTCGGGCAATTGCAGTTAGAGTGCAAAGAAGTGTAGACACTGTGGTTAGGTGTTGTCAGGCATGGCTTCGAGAAGGCCGTACGCAAAGAGCAAGGAGCACTGGACGCCGCCGTAGACCAACAGACCGTGAAGATCGCCGCCTAAGATTATTGGCCTTAAGGGACCGTGTCTCCACTACCAGGTCCATTGCAAATGAATGGTTCGCAGAACACGGAAGACCTATTGGCATGCGAAGTGTTTACCGACGAATGAGAAGTTTTGGCTTGTTTTCATATCGGCCACACTGGATAGTCCCTTTAACTCGAGAACACCGACGTAATCGCCTTGAGTGGTGCAGACAACGGTCACTCTGGGATTAGGAATGGAACAGTATTGTCTTTAGTGACGAGTCTCGATTTTGTTTAGGCATGCACGATGGTCGTGCCAGGGTTAGAAGGCGACGTGGTGAAAGGAGGAGTCCACAGTTTTTTGTTGAAAGACATGTTCATCACACTGTTGGAGTTATGGTTTGGGGTGCTATAGCTTATGGTTCCAGATGACCTTTAATCTTCATCAGAGGTAACATGAACGCGCAGAGTTATATCCACGAAGTTCTAGAACCCCATCTTTTACCCTATCTTGACATCCTGGCAGATCCAACTTTCCAACAAGATAATGCCCTACTACACGTTGCAAGAGTCACAATAGACTTCTTTCAACATAATGATGTCACATTGTTACCATGGCCACCAAGATCTCCCGACTTATCCCCAATTGAGCACGTGTGGGATATGATGGGTAGGAGATTGCTCAATTTGCAACGTCCTCTAGAAGCACTTCGAGAGGAGTTGGTGGTTGCCTGGAATGAGATACCACAGGAGGACATTGACCACCTGATCAGAAGCATGCCTAGGCGCGTTAGAGAACGCGTAGCACATCAGGGTGCATCCACACATTATTAAAGGTCAAAGGGCTTTAAAGCAGTGCAATCATTTTGAAATTTGTATCATTTACTTATTATGCTTCATTAAGTACTTATACAAAATTTTATTAAAATAAAACCATTTAAACTGGGTGTTCGGATTTATATGTCACTTAGTATATATAATGATCTTCCATTGTCATTAGTTACCTAGGTGAAGAAATCTCCTGAGAGGAATGCGCTAAATTATATCGATTTTTCACAACAGTTGTGAAAATAGATATATTGTATTTATCACTTTTTGGTTTGTACTTTAAAGAAAGAAATTGGTGTTTCGGCTGAATGGCGCACTGCTTGGGAATTCCGTACACCTATACGCGTTATGCACTCTACGAAAGAGAAAACTATAACTTCATTCGACTAGCAAATGTATTCAGGAAGTTTACCGATAGTTTACTTCGTGCATTTTTAAAGTTCATACTACGGATGTTACGTCAGCACTTTTCGCATGTTGTAAATGTGCTGAAAGTTTCGTTCGCTGTGGATTAGGCGTTATAATCAGTGGGAAAGTTCTGATGGCGGGAAACTTCAAGTCGAAGCATCCAAAGCCTTTTTAAAATATACAGGATGGATCAAAAAATAGTAACAAGTGGATTACCTCTATCCTTTTCATGAGATTATTGTTTTTGGCACGATTTCTTCTATCCACACTGACTTGTTACTTGATATCTAAAACGATGTTATGATCTGTCATTAAAATCGGAAACAAGAACTGTTCACCTATGGCTGGTTCATAAAAACTGAAGGAATGCTTGAGTGACGATATGAAACAGAGGAAAGTTTAAAACGTCTGAAAATTTCCATGCCTACTTAAAAAATTCTGTTTATCTTCCAAATAACTAAGGTTTGAGAATGTCAACGTGTGACATATTCATTTTACTTCTCGCGCCTACTGGTTAGGGTAGGAATACAACAAAAGCTTAATGCTTTCCATATATTCGTCCCAGTTTCGATTGTAGTCATAGATATACAGGGTGCTGTATCATTTCCTTCTTTTTTTTCAAATCATAATAAAATCCATTCTATGAGTCAGAACATTTTTATTTGTTCTCCTTGCTATGCCAAAGCTGGACAGGAAGTATTGGAATCGCGAAAATGTTCGAAAATGAGATTATATTTTATGGATGTTTATGAAAAACCGTGTCACTCATTTTTGTCTGAGAGGTGCTGCTCGGATTTCTTTGAAATGTTCACGCAATGTTACTATTATGCCAAGCACGCAAAATCTTTGCAGTTTTTAAAAGTCGCCCCAGTATCGGCAGAGAAAAAGGCCTAAATCGCAAAAAGTGAAATAACTCAAAACTCATTTTTCAACGTTTCAGACGATCCATAACCTTTTTTTAAAAAACAGTGTTGTATAGACTAAAGGAGAGTATATCTCAATTTCTTTGACATTTCACACATACATTTGCCCTTAAATAATAACAGAAAAATGCTTTACCGATCTTGGTAAGTGTTCTGGCATTAATGCCGTAACTAACTTTTTTCTGAGAGTGTATAACTTGACCTGAACCTTTATGAAATGATAACGGCGTTGCGTGGGAAGTGTAGAGTCCAGCTACTTGCCGCCAATATTTGGAATCTTAATTAAAAACCATATTCGGCTAGGCAGAAGTCGAATACGGCTTCCATAATAAAAAATAATGTTAATTATTGGGGACAAGACATCAGTGTACTTTTGATTTAGAAATCCCATCTTAAATAAAGTCAAGAGAAAAAATAGACGATTTTCGGAAAACTCAGTTTTTTTTCGTTTATATTCGTAATTGAGAAATCTTCCGAGTATCTTTTTCCTAGTTACCTAAATGCGTACCTTGGTCCCATTTGTGCTTCTTACCATTTCCAAGATGCTTGACCACACACACAAAAGAAAAGAATCTAATAGCGATGACGTACAGTAATTGACTGTACAGAATGCCAAATAAAAGTCAAGATATTTAAAACAATCTCAATATATTAACCAATTCCACAATAACAATAATAATGTTCCACCACTGGAGTGCAAATTAGAAAAAAGATGTTATCCAAAATTGCCGCACAAGGAGATGTTTAAAATGTCTACCGTGGTATTCGGTTTTACAAATATTAAAGCGCCTAAATCTAAACTTGGCTTGATTGTTGTCGTCTTCCGGTCAAGTCTCTAGGCGCATCCGTGATGATCTCGGCTCTGGTCAGTAGTGGAGGAACTCACGAAGTATGGGCCGTTTGCTTTGTACTCAAAATTTACCATAGAGAGAGAAAGACTGCTTAAAAATCTTCTCTTTATGACTCAAAACTACTCATTAAAACATTCGAACTTGAAAAACTATGTATATTTTTACAAGAAAAGGCAAAAAAGGTAATAAAGTAATACCCTCCCCTGGTTCTAAAACAGTTATGGCAGCTCATAAGTCAAAATCATGATCAGTGTATGGAGTAAACTCAGTAGAATGTGCCAAGGTAGGCACTGCCCCATATTTGAACACGAAAAATGACAGACAAAATCAAGTACACTCTAAGAACTTCAGTGACTAACAACCAAAATCAAAAGTGATATTTTACCTGTTCAGTGTGTTTTTTTTTCTCAAACCAGCTACGAAACGGCTACAAAACTGGAGGAGCGCACAGGCTGGTTTTCCCCAATACCTTCCCACTAAAAGGAAGCGGATATTGAGCAAACTTCTTCTAGAAAGGCATTAATACACGTAGTCAGATGGTATAAAAGAAACTGATCTCTGAAGAGGTTAAATCACATAAAAAAAGAGAGTCGCACCCAAACAACAACCATAACAAACGACTAAACGTAAGGTAGATAGAAAAAAGGGCTCCATGAACTCCAATATCTCGAAATTTGGAAACCAAGCGGGGATGGACACACCTTCTTAACCCAGGTTTCAGCAGGAAAATTACCGACAGTCAATTGACTGTCAATCAATGTCAAAAGCAGCAGGACGCTGGTTGCCTATTGGAGGACCCTAGAAAACCAACTTTACGAGGGATCAACGATATTTTGTGAGGAAATTTCTCGGATAGTCGATAACAAAATGTTATAATATTGGTGTTCAAAAAGTTTCAACATATAGATATAGATCAATAAATTATGAAAAGAAAATCACTGAAAATAGTTTGGCCTAGGAATCAGAACTATATGATTGATAAAGAGAAGTTCAAATTACTGAAAACTGATCAAAATAGTAGAAAAAAAAGTTATCTGATTCTGGCACGTTAACAATTCAACCGTTCAGCGACCTTCTGTCGGTCGGGCTTCTTAAATCATACCATGCTCATAATCACTCTGTGGCATATCTTTAAAAGGAATTTTTCTACGTTACGGATGTAAGTATAAGAGGCAAGTATCGCATGTTTCGTTCTTCAGCAAAGCGAACCACATTAGCTGAGAGAAAAAGCAGACGAGCTCATAATACAGAACATCCTCGCGGAGAGATACAGAAACAGAGGCAGACGCTGCGTATTTTTGAGGCGTATAAATAGAAGGGGGAATTCCTTTGAAATGGCAGACGGTGCTAGACGTCGCTCGACTGACGATTTTAAATTTAGACACGCTCACTAAAAAGCCCCCCTGCGAACTTTTCAGTCTTTCGGTTTGTTTTTTCGGAATGCTGATGGTCAGGAGCGGAATAAGTTTATGTTGCAAAAAATGGCTTCCCACGCAACGCCGTCATCAGTTTATAAAGAACTGTGATCAGGAGCAAGTTGGACTCGCTCAAATAAAAGCTAATTGCGAAAATGTTTAACAGAGAAATTAAATGGATCAAATCATCAGGCGTCAGACGCGTCCGCGCGGCAGTAATGGCAGGACACTCATCGAGACTGGCACGTCCGCCGGTGAACTCAAAGAGCAGAAGCTACGCTTATCACACAAATGTTCGGGGAAATCTATCTTGTATGAAATGTCTTATACGTGCTTAGAATTACGGGCGTTGGAAGCGTTTGAGTGTACTCATCAAATCCGAGCGTCACTTTAAAAGTTATAGGCAAGGATTAGCGGACGAACAGACAGACCTATGGAAGTGGTTTTTCGTAATGTACATGTCATATAACATCCAAAAGACATAATATCTCATTTTCGACATTTGCCGCGATTACAGTATTTCCTTGCCAGTGGTGTAGGAAATAAAAGTGGTGTAATCAAATGTAATTGTGATAAAAGCTGGAATAGCGACGTGCAGTTATGTCAAGGCGGGCGAAACTGTAAGCTAGGTCATAAACCAGAAAGAACATGGAAAATTTCTCCCCAAGCTCCTAAATACGACCTTGCCAGTAGTGAAAAGTTCCCAAGACCATTTTTTTATGGATTAAAATAAATTATATATATTTAAAAATATGGTTTAAAAGCGTGTGAGATAGATTTTGTAATGTTAAGCATTACTTACTTTATATTCTTAGAAAATATTATTAACAGATTTAGTTTCAAAAACATGCATGCCCTAAAACTTGAAAATTGGGTGCCAAAACTGGACACATTCTAACAATTATCAAACTTCCTTTGATTCCAAGATTGTATTCTTAAGCAAGGATCTGTACAGTTAAGGAAATGACAAATAATCTCATACTCGCTTGTCCTTTTGAGGGCTGAACATTCTCTCTTGGGAGCGGCACAGCTATTATGTAAAAAACCTATAAAACGTCAAAAAAAAAGAAAATAAAATGTCATCACAGCTAGGTGGTGACTTTTATTTTCTATTGACGTCGTAAAATAAATTTCTATAAAATTTAAGTGGTTGGAAATAAAAAATAATGTAATAATAAATTATCATTTTCATAAATATTCCTGTCTGTGGCATATTTTTTCACCTGTTCCTTCACCAACAAGGAATTTCCTTTTGTTATCTCCCTCATTTTTGAAATTCAGCGAATTTGTATACGTAATTGCCAGATCGAATAAGAAAAGGTGAATGCGCAACTGATTTCTAGCTTTGAATCTCAAGTTCGTGCATTTGAGACAAGAAACTAATGAAAGAGAGTCAAACATTGATAACTAAAGCATGATGACGTTTAGGCAACACGTACAACTACAAAGTGTTCATCAGCTAGTGTTAAGTTAACATCTTGTAGAAAAACCTACATAATGTCATAAAAAAAACAATATAATGTCAAAAAAACGACATAATGTCACTTTTCACAGTACGTAATACGCATGCGGTCCTAGTATATTTTCCGTGGAGCCGTTATAAAATTTTTAACGATCGCGTAATCTCAGCATTTTACTGGACCCCTCACAGTATTTTACTAACACACTGAATAATAATATGAATATGAAAATGAAAAGGAATACAAACGAAGTATCATTTGGATGACAGCTAAATAAAACGTATTGTCAAGGTCATTGTACTGAAGAAAGCCACCGTTGCTACCGAAACGTTGACAATAAAGAAATTTTTTTCAACACGTGTAGTTTCGATTGGCCAGTGAAATATGAGGGATATCTACTATTTATAGTTGACCATAGTCAATATATAGAAAACACAAAGCCAATGATACTAACCATCGTCTTTATGGGAGGGGTCCGGTTTTGAGCGCTTTCCTCTATATTATTGAAGTATGACTTTTGCCTTTGATTCCACATTTCAGGAACGTGGTATTAGTCCATCCCTGTAGATGCGCGTATGAGTAATCTGCCATCCTGCATCGCACCACATGCGAGTGTGTATTTTAAAGGCTGTTGCCTAGGTCGAGAGCAAAAGCGAGAGGAAGACCCCCGTTGGCGAGGCACGTCATACCGATTTGCACCAACAAATACGTCGCCATTTTTAGAACCACCGTGCCGGTTTCTTTTATCTCGCTCAGTGTACTGAGAGGTAAACGGTGCTTGTAGTACTTTGTGACTTTTTTTCGTTATGAATTGGAAACTATATTATTTATAACCAAGTGTTCTATAGTCGAAGGGTGGCCCAACGAAAATGTCGCACCCCTATTTGTGACTCTTTTGGTATATTCTGAAAAAAAGGACTCGTCAATTTTTCTTTTTAGGGGACGTCTTTCTACCTGCAGCCGTACGATACAGGGTGATCCGAAAATAAGATATTGTGTTACACTTTGGATTTCAAAATGGAAACTCCCATTTTTTTTTAATTCTCAGATTTTCCATGGAGTTTTTACCTTAACTGCGTGTAAACTGCATGTTTTTTTTTTGTTTTTTAAGTACTCCGAGACTTTTTTTTAATTTTAAAATAAAGTCTTGTAACATAAATAATGATATTATAATATTTATTGAGAAAAATACAATTTAGAAGCAACAGAAAAAAACGTATCCTGCAATAAACATACACAACACCATAAGAGCTTGTGCGTTTGGGAATATATTCGTTGAGATCGTACACTTTCAACTTATGATTACCCTGTTAGAAGATTTTTAGCTGCATGATGTTGAACTATTTACAAAATATAATGATACAGGCTTCTAGAATATACAACAATTTTTTTTAATTTTAAAAAACCTACATCTAAGAAACAGAGATATAAAAGTATTACTTAACAACGGTGTACTAATTTGTTAAAACATCTATCACTTTTTTAAAAGATGCAAAAGACAAAGAAACAGTAATGAACTTTATCAATAAAAAAAACAATAGATAAGCCAAGCATTTATATTATATATAATAAAATGTGTAAGAAATTTTTTTAAAAAATATGAATATGGCACCCTAAATGTAAGTGTAATATTTTACCTATTTTCTATAATTCTGTGAACTTGTTCTTGTCCCTTTTCAAGCAAGAATCCTTTCTTTTTTAAATTACTGGCGAGATACGTATAGCATCTTTGTCCTATTTTTTTTGGTAGACAAAGAAGTCCCGCTTATTTTATTAATTTTGTTCCTAGTCGAACAAGTATATTGTATCGGTACTAACGTATGCTTGTTTTTAAATTGATATAACAATATACTGAACCAAAGCAATTGTTGAAAATCTAGAGCTTCCGCATCTCTATACAGCTGTTCTGGCGGATTATTGCTTTTACGATATAATCCCTTATTATCACAATTCCTAGAATTTTGTTATAAACTCAATGACTGGAGATAGGAAAAGCATAAAAATTGAAAAAATAGGGGTTTCTATTTAAAGTGTAATGCAATATCTTATTTATGGATCACCCTGTACTGTACGGCTATAGATGAAAAGACGTCCCTCTGGAAATCAAAATGACGTGTTCGAGCGCTTTTCCCTAAATATACCAGGAGAGTCACAAATAGGGGTGCGACCTTTCGTTGGGCCACCCTGTATAATAAACTGCTATCCTTGACAAATCTGAAAGAATTATTCCGGTATCTTAAAATTTAGCGAAGTTATGATATTTTCTGTGTTGGACGCTGCTGCCGAGTGCCATCGTGCATCGAAGAGTGACGTCACATGACATAAGTTCCAGCCTTTGCATATCGCGTTCATCCTTAGCGCTCAAGCTAAAACAATGGACGTATTAAAATATCAAGTCATTATAAATGATCGATAAGGCGTTCCTCAAATGAGAACAAACGTTTGGTATTTGAATATTTACCAATTATTCGCATAAATTTGCTGCAACACTGAAAAAAATATATTATAGTAATTGCGTACGTTTCCAGATCTTGTTAGTTTCAGATTCTTCATTTAGAAATTTTATTTGTGTTTTGTAATTCTGGGAATTTTTCGGTAAGGCTATACTTTAGCGCATATCGCAAATACTTAATTTCTTACTTTAATATGAAATATTAGGATGTAACTTTTACGAAAATACCATTTTTTTCTTTAAGGAACCCTATGCTTGCTATTTTATAGAACTTCGAAGTTGCATTTTTGTTGGTAATACCCTAGAATATCGTTTTATAAGCTGTCTTTTTTCTTTTTATACAAAAGGATGGTCTAAATTATGAGAATATAAGTTATACTGAATAGTACTACGGAAAATAGATGTGAGACTGTAAAAAATCGTTGTTTCTTGCAAAAAAGGTTCAAAACCAGACACATTAGCTTATTAGCTTAATTAACAGATCAACATACAAACGTAAATGATGGTATTTACTTGGTAAACCGTGTAGAGGTGTGATTTTTCAATGACTTAACCACCTTTTTCGCGTATTTTCAAAGAGATCAAAGTTTTTGCGTTTATAAGAAATATTTGAAAGTATAAACAATTCTCAATGCCATTTTCTGATGCTCATTTCGTGACAAATAAGATAAATGATGACCATTGTTGCCAAGTTGTACATTTTTTGAGAGAAATATGTAATTAGAAATGAGGTTATTTGCAGAATAAAAGTCTTCATTTATGAAAAGTGCTCCGAATATTTACCGAAATATAGATGAAATTTTGAACAGTATCTCTAAACAGTGGAAAATGCACAAGCGGCTCGCGTGACAAAAAATACAAAAGTCACCAGCGGTCATTGCATATAAAAATACCCAACGCCAGGTTCACCCAACATATCATCGTCCAACATTATAGTTAAATAAAGATCAACGATCATTTCATCAAATCATCAAAAACCTTGCGATGTACTTTATGTTTTCATTATTTAGTGATTTGCAACAGCTACTTTTTCAGTTATTTCCGGTACATATCACATTTCATACCTGGAAATTTGACCGGTGAAATGTATTTGGAATTACTGGAAGACGCCATAGATCCGGCACTAACAGCCGTAATTGAATATCAGAATGATCGGCAGTACATTGCGAATAGGTTAATGTTCCAACAGGATGGTGCCCCAACACATTACGCATTACGTGTTCGACAATATTTAGATCAGACGTTTCCAGATCAACGGATTGGTAGAAGAGGTGCCATTGAATGGCCCCGAAGATCGCCAGATTTATCACCTTTGGATTTCATCAGACCTGCTACAAAGAATACATGAGTGCCTTCAAATTATTCCTCAAATATTGCAAAATGTGCTGCATTTCTACGCGAACCAAACGTGCATATGCTCAATTGATTCAAATGCAGTTCCCAGATTTGTCCCACACATATACCACATACATCAAATCAAATAAAAGCTTGTAATAAAAACTACTTTTTATTTAATGCGAAAAACAGATCAGTCAACAACTCTTTAAAAGTATAAAAAATCAGGAATCACCAGCTTAGTACACTCCACCGCGGATTCCGTAGTAGGGGTAGACGGAGTCGATTCCGGCGGAGTAGGGGTAGTAGCTCCCATATTTGTAACCAGTGCTGTATGGGCCGTATCCGTGGATACCCTTCATCGTTCTGAACCAGTAAGCAGCTGAAATTAGAAAGTAATTTTATTGGACGTTTCAAAGTTCAGACTATATCAAGAAAGGGTTTCAGGCATTACAGGCAATCAAGTAGATCAATAATCTGATGTCAACGGTAGCAACGGTATTGGTTTGTCACTTTGGTAGGCACTGGACGTCAAAATAGCCAAAAGTGCAAGCTAAAACTACACAATTTTGGCGATAAACAATGTAGTGTAAGCATATAGACTTGGCTCTCGCTAATCTATTCCAATTTATTGCGAGCAGGGGACAAGGAAGCTCTGTACTTTTAAGGCACTAAGAAAATTCTTGTGTAACTGCAATTTCGTTCAAAAGTTGACCTTGGAGTAAATCAGGCACGAAGATTACGAATATAATGTCAATTTTTAGCTGGGTGACTTCAAGAGTCCAATTTTTTTTACTATAGATAAAGCTTTATAACATTTTAGCATTTTTCAATAGCCATAACCAGAATTAGCAATTTTAAATGACAAACAGTACCTAGGCATTTCTATGATATCATTATTCATCGCACCTAAGGAGAGAAAAGCTACTCGTCCAATAATTCCAATATTGGTGGTTGGTAACGAAAAAGTACGTTACTTCTGAGGCACGCTGTCCGTTCGAACATTGGAGGAAAGTCACTCACCGGGGTATCCGTAAGCAGTCATCTTGGCATCGTCGATGGTGTGCACCTGGTCCAATTGCAGTTTCTGCAGCCATTGCAGCATCTCGAGCCTCTCCTTTTGCTTCTGAATCTCCATCTGTTGCACAAGGTCAAGACGATCGAGGACCTCTTTGTCCTCCAACACCTGAGCGAGCTGTTCGGTCTTCAGGTCGCGCAACAAGTGCTGGCCTTGCATGAGGTGGACCTGTTGAAGGGTGTGCTTGTCGTTGAGGTCCAGCAGGTCGCCGATTTGGTGCTTCTTCAGGGTGCTGTAGATGTCGCTGCGAACGAAAAGGTTGAAAATAAGGGGGATGACTGGTTGAAGGAGAATGTGTAGCGATGATGGTTCTGGGTCTCCTAACAGGACACTGTCGTCTGGATCGACACGTTTGAGGCTCTTTAGTCTAGCAGAAGAGAGCACGTAGAAACCTCAGTGCATCTCTTGTGGCACTACGAAGCCTTGGCGAGGCTAAGGGTTCAGATATTTGGAATCAAGAATCCAACAGAGGAAAGCTGCATGGGTCAAGGCTACGAAACCTTATTAAAGAGTCGAGGCTGGATACAGTGCTTTACATAGTTTACACGGAGAGCCACAATAGATGTATAAGCGTCACAGTGATCTGTGAGATAAACACGAAGTACATCCTACTTACTTACTTTTGAGCAAATTATTATGATCCACCTGACAGCATGTCAGTGATGATGGAAATTGCCCGAATATAAATATATCACGGAGATGTACATTTTCTTGGAAAGTATCAGACTAAAAGCTCCACAGGTATTAATGTGTGGCACTTACCCAGAGGCTCCGAATTTCCTCCAGACCTCAGGTACGACCTCATCGTACACGCCCCTGCGGTACTCGTCCCCAATGGTGCTGTAAATGTCGTATGTGTCGTCCCATTTTCCTCCGATCTTGCCGTATCCGTAACCGTAGCGTTTGTAGAACGGGTGTCCGTAGCCGTATCCGTATCCGTAGTCTGAACCGTAGCCGCCCAAGATGGTTCTCAGGTAATCGCCGGAATAGCTCCTGCTGAAAATAATAGCGAAAACATGAATTGGGTTGTAACGTAGACTATTGCGTTCTCCCCGAAGGTAGCGGTATATTATATTTTAGGGATTTATCGATCATTACGACGTCAGCGATATCCGGATGTCTCTGTATATTACCGATTAAAATGTTTTGTGAGCAGCGCTGTCTCTACGACAGTAGTAAAGCTTGAACAGCAGCATTGATGGTAATCTAATAGAACAATTTGTTTCATCAGGAACAAGATATATTGCAGGTACACCATGAAAAAATAATTGCATTGCACCTATATATTGCCGCAGCGTTATCGAATATCAATCCCTCGATATATGAACGCTGAAGGAACTTTTCCTAAGCTAAGCGTATTGGCTTTGAAAAATCTCTTTGTGATGCAAATTTCCAACCAAAGCGATAAATAAAGCCAGGACATCATCAATCCGTATTGCCAAAACATTGTTTAATAGCTCTATAACCGTTAGTGCCCTTTATGAGGAGCAAAGGGGACATATGCCCCCCCCCCCTCCCGCTGTCTACCGCTTGAGAAGTGTATTTCTTTTACTCCTCAAACCAGCCCTACATAAAAGCAATTTTTTTCTTTCTTTTTTCTTTTTTACTTCTTTCAAGTCCATAAGGTTGTGGTTTCGTTCTTATACATATCGTATATAATTTTCATCGTAGACGAATGTGAAATGACACCGAGACTTCACACTTGTGGCAATAATTATTCTTAGTTTGCCTTTTGTTCAAAGACTAAAAGTTACGATTTGTATTTGAAGGCTTTTAATGTTTTATTTGTTGCTGTTTGTTCTTATTTTACAAGCTATAAGGCCATATTCGCAAATTGGGTGTTCATGGTCCAGAGGTACAAATACATTTGCAACAAATGATTCTAGTTCGGTAGCAAAGAATAGGACAAGCTTCTTGGTACAAAAATCAGTCAGATGATAGTAACAGCTTCGATAGAATGGATCAAAAGATATTTAAGAGGTGCTGATTTTTTTATGGTATTGATTTTAGTATAGAATTGTAATTTCAACGAGTAGTATCATAGGGGATGTAAGATACTAGTCAAGGCCAACAGGATCAAGTATGACACAAACTTGGCAGAACCTACCCAGTTCTCAATAGTTTTTAACCGACTCAAAGCACTGCAGATTTTTTTATAAAATATAATAGTTTCATAACGTTATATACACAACTTAAAATATTCTATTTACAGGATAGTCATCACTCTTTTCAATTCTGATATCTAATTTTGAGTGACTTTTGTTCCTAAATTATTCGAATTGTAAGACCTTTTGGTCGGTGAAATCCTAGTTCGCGAATGTTTCCAGGAATTCGTCACAATACCGTTTTCAAAAGTAGTCAATTAATGGAGGACGAGGAGCTATTAATTAAGGCAAAAAGCATCTCTGAAGCACTGCAACGTCTTTTTTTCGGAACGATCTTACACTTTCTATAAATATGGATGTTGTTTGCAAATGCAAATTGAAAAGGCGGATTAATACGCTTAGAAGAATAATAGGATTAAATAACGCATAGTAAATACTATCGTTCTTACAAATAATTCAATTAGTTCTTTTCTCTTCGTTCCTCCCTTTTTTATCTACTGACATTTAATATACAATTGATCCATGGAGAGGCATTGTCCTTCTATGGATAAGTTATATTTACTTGCTCATTTTATGTTACCTGTATTTATAGAGTAACTAAATATTACTAACGTCTACTCCTTTAATTTCATTTTCTTTGGACACCTCGTTTGTTTTGGAATATAGGAAAATTTTTTAAAAGCTATTGAAAAATGAGTCTTACCTGTAGTACGGCCACTTGTCAACGCCGTACGCGCCTCGGTACACGTCAATCGGTACTGCAGAGCTGACCGCGACCGCAGCCAAAAGAAGGACGGCACTCTTGATCATCTTGAGGAAGCTACTGTTCAACAATGGATACTGTTCATCTTGACCCGGAGGGTTTTTATACGTTCCTTTATCACACTTTTATGATGTTTGATGTGACACCCGTATCATTGAATAGGTTTGTTATCAACGCGATGCAGTTTTTCGGTTAATTACTAAAAGTATCACCAGACGTGAGTGCGTTCACTTTCGAACATGGTCCGATACCTCTGCACTTCTTATCTTTCTGCCAAAAAAAAACCGACGCATGTGATGACTGAATGTTAGCTAAGTTTTGGTTGGACACATGGCAAGGGAAACCGACAGGAAAGTTGAGAGCAGTAGATAGATAAAAAGTACGTAAGAAGGTAATACGATAAATCACTACCCAAAGTGATGAAATGTATCAAACACTATGGTGAAGCAGAGCGTGCTGAAGGATCAGAAAACTTTTGGTGAATAAGATAATCCTGGGGTACTTTACACAACCTCAAAATAGAGCTCTGAAACGGAATAGTAGGAAACTATGAAAATCAAGGCCATAAAGGCGTCCTATCATTGTAGGAATAACTAACGATAGGGCGCTTGGTGTTTCCATTTATTAACTGATAAATCTGTGGAAACGGAAATTTTAGATTGGTATTAGGTATCTGATGTTTTGAAGATTCCTATGACAACATTTTCTACCGCAGACCATTTGGAGTTTGTTACCCACTGCACAGACTGCAGTGGCCTCCGCGACGATGCAGCGTCGTGTCGTGCACGCAACGCCAACGATTGCCAAGTTATTTCAAATTATGAGCACATTATACATCGGACTTTTATTATTAAATTTCAGCTCAGAAGCTCCTTAATTATAGAACTAATACTACATACGTTACATGTACAACCTACTACGCCCTACAATACCCAACCTCCAAGTTTCAAACCCTACAAGAAACTTTTATGCTACCACACCCTGTATATTTATGCCAACCGAGAACGGTTTTCTTAGTGTCGCAGAAAAAAGCCGAGCGGAAAATGAACTGAAGAAGAAGAAAACAATATCGGACCTTTTAGACGATTCTGCCGCTAGTTTTTATTTTTTAGCCTTTACAACTAACAGCATTTATTATCTTTTTCATAACTTTTAGGCAGCCAGTTATACAACCTTCTGCTTACAGTTGTATTCCGTCTCCTTTCTCCTATCAAGTTCTCGTTCGTTCAATCACAAATAGTTCGATCGGATCGTAGTGAACGAGTGAACGATATTTATCAAGGAACGATGAACTAGTTCAGCCAAGGTTAGACATTTCTTGTGTGACTAAGTGTTCGAACGAATTTGTCGTGTCTTTTTTTGCGGTTTGTACACGTGGCACATAAGAAAAGATGTTACTGATTATATAGGGTCGTATCCCTATTTGTGACTCTACTGAAGCATTTTTAGAAAAACGCTCGGACACGTCTATTTTGATTTCCAGCGGGACGTCTTTTCATCTATAGCCGTACAATACACGCTGATCCAAAAATAAGATATTGCATTACATTTTAGATTTTTGAATGGAAATCCACATTATTAGTGTTAAGCAATATCTTATTTTTGAGCTATAGATGAAAATTCGTCCCCCTAGAAATCGAAAATGACACGTTTCGCCAAAATATACCAGGAGAGTCACAAATGGGGGAGCGACCTTTTTGTTCAAGTGACATCTCCATTGCTAATTATATTCGTATTTTTCTTCAAATCAACAATTAACTTGTTGACTGCTGGCAGATAAAAAATAAATCCGGACGATACAAAAAAACAGAAACATCTTCGGAATTTTTTCAATTGCTGCAAAAATATGATTACGGCAAGTCAATGTTTCATAACTGCAAAATATATCGGTCTTTACACTGATACCAGCACGGAATACGAAAGATACTCTATCAAGTTAATGGGTGTTTTTTTCTTGCAACATGCAAGTGTGCATGGTATATTGGACAAAGTGCATCGTGAGATTAACATGGTACCTATAAATACAGAACGATATTGTTAAAACAGAATGAAATATTGGCGTCTCGACGGTGTTATTGTGCAAAAATAATTTCAGAGACTAAAAATTGAATCATTGCGTTAATCCGGAACCAACTGAAGTACCTACATTTTTGGAGATTTAACGTTTATTACAGGAATCGAAATAGCATGAATATAAATTATTAGGACATTACAAGTTGAGTGTTAGCTTGGTTGGTAATGTCTGGAGTTTGGACCGTTTGCCAAACAAGCCTTATGGTTTCGACGCCTATTTCATTTGGAAATGCTTGAAATAAATGATCCCTGGCCCCACAGATAATTGGTCCCTTACAGTCATACCGGATTTTTAAATGCTTCTGACAAGGACGGATACAGATCGTCCACCCAGAGACGACGAAGACGAAAATTTCTCATTCATAACATTCTGGAATGGCAATAAAAGACACCAAGTACCATCTGAAGAAAAGCAAAAATCGTTATGATGAGGAAAAAATTCCTCAAATAGTTTTCAACCATCCCGTTGCTCTTAATATCAGGTGTGGCATATCGTTCTCTTATGCCACCTTCCATCTTGTGGCCTCCCACGGAAGCTTTGTAGATGGGTAGCTGACTTTCTCTCTGGCCGCAAGGTGTTCGTAGTAACTGACGCGTTCTCCTCTTCATTCCAAAACGCCAACGCGGGTGTTTTCCAGGGATCACACGAACACATCTCGGCAATAGTGACAGCTGCTGAGAAAAGGCTACGCTGTTCGCTTAGGGCTAAGGAGTACCTTTCCCTACTTGGCCCCTCACCTTATACACGGCCCCGCGGTCTTGCGTGCTTGCGAACTTGCGACCGTATAGTCTACTGACTCACGCAACAGAGGGTTGCTGTTCTGCAAAACCTGCACTATGCCCCCAGGACCGTGGATGTGCGGGAGTTGTTCTCGCTTTCCGTTTCCGAGCGACTTCGCCACTTTCCAGCGAGGAGTACTCGAGTCAAGCATCCCCGCCAAAAAGTCGTTCCTTTACTTATTGCGCAATTCATGGAAAGCATTTCTTACTTCGTGAACGAGATTCGTCGCTCTGCGAATGTCATCCTAATCGTATCGAACTTCGTAGATCCAAAACTGGCCGATACGACCGCTCGCTCCGTTTTCCCTATGGTACCGAGATTGTAAAGGAATCTACCAGAGGAGGCTTTTCCCAGTTCTACTAACTTTAGGCAGTTCTAAAATCGGATTAGCAAAGTTTATCTGGGATTCGGTGTAAGAAAAACAAACTAGATAGGTAATTAAATGACACAAATTATTGCATTAGAAAAGCGAATAGACATCTCCGTCTTCTTTTTGACAAGCAAGTTTTCATTGTCTTTAATATGTATTTACTTTCTCTTATCTTGAATTGCGAATAAAAGAGGAATCAAAGAATCTCTTCTGCACTCTCTTGAGAAGCATAGAATTGGAGGGCGTTATTTGACCAACTGAAATGAAAGTTTCAGGCAAACGACAAAACTTCAACAATAGATTAAACATCAAGGTCGTTTAAGCTGTTTTTTTTTCTGTGAATAGGATCGGGTATTATAACTTTATGTTGTAATATTTTTTTCAAAAACTGCCATTTCTGAGACCCAATGAAACAAAATGACGGCCACACCTGAAAATTTATCCAATGACTTTTATGTAATGCATAGCGCCGTTCAATTACAGTTTTGAATTCCTATGCATGCTTAAAGATATATTGATCAGCAAACGACACCACCTGTTATACCTTGTGCTGACACCTTTTGCAGAACTGCGTAAGCATCGGTATCAAAATTACAATTTTCTTCTTTAATAATGGACATGATTAAGTTTGTTAACACTAGATGTCACCACAAAATAACTATACTGCCATCTTTCCGACATTACTTGGAGTAAATAAATAGTTGTTACAGTTTCGTATAGAGTTATTAGCAGTAATTTATATCTTCATGGATAAGTGTCACCACAAGTACTCGAACAGCGTTGTCAAATCTACTAGTATTCTACTAAATTAAGGGCCGATTTCACCAACATTAATATGTGTAAAATATGTTAATCTCTACATTTCCGAGGTGCATAATGCAATTACTGTAGACATAAACCTAAAATTATTAGTAATTACTGAAAAATAAGAGCTAAAAAGAATTATAAATAGCGATAAAATATCGGTGGTTAAGGTTTTTGACTGGTGACTGGTGGGGATACAATATAGGGATGGCGACGATAGACGATACATTGACGTATCGAAAACATCGATACATCGGACGTAGAACATCGATCTTTACGCATCGATGGTTTCATGAGGATATATCAATACGTATACCCCGAGTCTATCCTTAACTGTGCTACCATCTCCAAGCGAGAACTGGTAGCTTCGAAATTGAAAGGCCAGAACGCTATTTAGGTGTTTAGTAGTATTTGAATATTATCATTACAGACGAGCACTGAGCCACCGAGCGGCCACTGAGCACTGTAGTCTTTTCTTCATTCTGTGCTTCCCCAAAGGATAGAATAAAATAGACTGAAAACAGCACGTTTAATGATTTTCAGTTCTTCAGAAAGATTTTCCCTTGCCGGCCCTTGACGTCGTTTCGAAATATTAAATTCTGGAAACGCTATAAAAATAAAAATGAATACACAAAGCCTACTTCCGTATTTCAGACAAAAACAAAAACAACTGCCACATAACGATTGTCACCTTGACGTCATTCTGCAATCTGTCAAAGTAGTGATGGGCGTGCCTGCTGGTATACGGTATCGATATTCGATAACATATTTTTCTTTCTACCATGAATGCGTGGAAATAACAAAATAAGGAGAGATCTAAAATAAGGAGTTATTGAAGGCCTAAAATAGCCAGGCGTTAATAATTCCTGGCCGTATTTGAATACCTAAGCAGGCATAGTAAAACAAAAATATGACTTGGGATTAAAAAAGTTTACTTCGACAGTTGGCAGAGTTTGCTCCACTGGGACGAAGCGTTGACGGATCCCACAGAATTATGTGTCACTTGTCGCTATGGTTAGTTTTAAAATATCAGGAGATAATCAGCTGTTATTCAAATCAGTGTATATGTTTTGTGATTCAAATAACGTCTAATATAAATATAACCCAAAATATGTACTCAGTGAAAAAAGAAGAATATTGCAAATTACTAGATTTTCTGCAGGTTTTAGGTTTGCCGGTAGCTCTTCGACATATATGTTATTTGGGTATTTCTTAATCGCTGTGAATATAGTGTGGATGTTTGTTAAGTTCCTGAACAACGAAAAATATTCAACTTATGGATGTATGGATATTGAAAAAACCAGAATGGTTTTGTGGGAATATCAATCTAAGGTGCCATAATGGTTC
The DNA here is from genome assembly GCA_963669975.1 of Acanthoscelides obtectus. Taxonomy (NCBI): domain Eukaryota; kingdom Metazoa; phylum Arthropoda; class Insecta; order Coleoptera; family Chrysomelidae; genus Acanthoscelides; species Acanthoscelides obtectus. The sequence goes on along the minus strand of CAVLJG010000008.1, from coordinate 92,213,315 downwards.
TGATGAACGGCAAGTAAATGAATGAATGTTTGGAAACGAGCAATATCTATGAACTTAACATCCTATCTTGTTTGTTTTCTGTTGTTTTTGGTATTGCTAAAATACTACTAGTATTGCCTAAATGTGTATATCCGCAGTCATACTAAATGACACAGAAATTGGTCTAGGGGTGCTGTAATTTTGAGTATACTTGTACAAGTCTTAGGTCTACTGATACATAAAAATTTAACGCGAGACAGAGAAAAATCCAGGACCTTTGTATGAGTGTTTTCTCCGGCTTTCGGACTACATTCTGAGACAGCATTTTCTGACGGGTGCCATAGCAGTGTTCGATTTGCTTCAATGAGGACCGATTTTTGTACTGAAAAGTAATGAGATTACATACTGGGTGGCGCATCGAAAACGAAACAGACGCATTTAATGGCAGCTCAGTTTTTTTCTTATAAACGCTCAGACCCGTCGATTTTGTTTTCGAGGAGGACACAAGTTTGGCAAAAAATCACGTTAACACGTGCAGCCCCTGGGCGGGGGTGACACCAACCCTAAAATCTTAAATGGAAAGGGGGATCGAGTGATACCTTATTTTAAAGGTCTTTAAATTTCCATGATTTATTCTTCATGGATTGAAATTGTTTTTACAATAAAATGAATAACGAAATCTAACCTCAATTTTTTAATGCCCTCCAAAGCTGAGGCGTGGAAGAGATTTTTCACAAAAAAGTGAAATTAAGATTTTTGCGTTGATTTCTAATTAGCTCTGTTTGGTAATGGTTTAATGGTAATTGCGACTGAAAGTTCGTAATCCCGTCTTTTTTTTTCGAAATTTCAAAGAATTGTAAACTATAAAGTTTCAGACCATAAATATAGGGATTCATTAGATAGGTTTCACCTGACGGACATCTAATAAATCTACTTTTCTT